>BQKN01065315.1:272284-316083 GCA_022839385.1 Asparagus kiusianus
TTTTTTTGTTTTATGGATATATACCCTATGGATATATATATCTATGTTTTAGACTCTTGTGACACTTTGTATTAATGATACACATATGAGTGTTCACTTAGTCTTGCATGTGAGTGGTGTTTAGCATACGTGTTTAGCATACCTTTATCTATGCTTGCTCATACGTTTGCCATGTTCATAATAACATATTTTCTATATGACTTTTTGATAGGGGGAGCCTTCCCCATATTTTTGTTTATACTCACCTATGCTTTATGATAGGGGGAGCTTTCGCTCTCTTATTATTTTGTTTCCCCATTTTTAATGTTGCCAAAGTAGGAGAAACAAGTGAATTGTGAGTATATTTTAATAGTATTATGCTTTATTGTATATCTTATGTACTCTTTGTGTAGATTGTTTATCATCATCAAAAAGAAGAGATTGTTAGGTCTCATGCTATGAGCCTACATCTTCTAATCTTGTTTTGATGATGACAAACAATTCCTAACAATATGTGTCGAGTGTTTGCATTTGTTTTGTTAGGTAATCTACACAAATATCCAAGTTGGAGGTTGGATGGATTAAGCCTACACGATCACATCAAATGGAGGTTGGCGAAATAGTAAAATAAAGCCATTGCACATCAAGTCATATTCAAGATCAAGCTTCATCCGCAACCAAGTCGAGCATATTGAAAATCCATCAAGCCTTGGTATATTAGTTGTTTTTGTAGCGTATATTGTGTGAATATATTTCAAGCTCAATATATATATATACGCAGACATAATTTTTATTTTTATTACAAAATGAGTTTATTTGAGAAAACAATGCAATATTGGTTTATTAATCTTGTTTACATTACATTCATGTTTTATAACGTTTATAAAAACATTTCATAAAGTTTCCACGTGTTCTTACATGTCAAAATCCATTTTCAAGATTCATCAAAAACATATATTATGTATATTTTTGATAAACATTGAGTTTTCACAAATATGAGGACCTTTTTGCAAAATTCGTTTTTAAACATGTTTGTCAAAATGTTTATAAACTGTTTACAAAGTTTCACAATTTTTGGAATTTATTTACTATTTTTTACAAAGCTTTGAAACTCAATTTTAAAATCGATTCAGGCTGATAACCTGTTATCAGTCGACTGGTCAGTCGACTGGTCAGTCGACTGATGAAATCAGTCGACCGATCAGTCGACTACTGAAAGTGCCTGCAATTGCCATTTGCTATCTGTTTTATTTTAGTCGACTGACCAGTCGACTGATGATCCATCAGTCGACTGATAAAGGTCATCAGTCGACTGATAAGCTGCCTATTGCTTGTAACGGTCAGCTCATCAGTCGGCTGATGAAACCCGTCAGTCGACTGATAAGCTTATAACAACTAGTTTTTTTTTACACTTTTTAGATTTTTGTTTTTTAGCTGTTTTGTCTTTTCTCTGGGTTTTGGCTGATGTCTTGAGTGCCTATGAATACCTCAGTGCATTCAACTCTTGATGTTGTCAAGAAAATTATTTAATCAAGTTTTGAAAGAGTTTAGTTTGTATTTAAGCATTGTTTTAAGTTTGTTTCAAAAGAGGAGTTTTTCACAAGGAGGAATCTTTTGATTTCAACTAAGGAATTCATCCTCATCATCTATCTATAGCTCCTTGTGTTTATAGAGAAGATTTCTAACTCTTTTATCTAGCTTATTTATCTTTTGATTTTCATATTCATATATTAGCTAGTTTCATTTGAGTTAGAATTTTATTGTTCTCATTTATCACTCACACCTTAATTAAGCTTTTAATATTATTCATACAATATATTGTTGGGTTGTAGTGAGTGATTTAGTGAGAGTGAGCTTCATAGTGTTCTCATTCATTGTTAGAGAATAAATTATTGTACTTGAGCTTCATTTGTGAGAATCACCTTGTAATACACATTTACACCAAGAGGAGTGTGTGGTGATGACGTAGTGGATACCAAGAGGAGTGGCGTCGCTAGTAAATCCTAGAGAGAGGTAGTAAAGCCGAGCACTTGAGGAAGGCGATACGTGAGGACTAACACTTGATGTTGTAGTTTATGTATGTACATTGTGAGAGATTTGTAGAGTTTTCGGTGAGCTAGAAAACTAAGTGTGTAGAGAAGTTCCGACTTCCAAACCAGGCGTGTCGATAGTAGAGTTCTCCCCGGGAGTGGGGAACGGAGACGTATGATGAAAGGTTTGAACTCAGTGATCATATTATTGTGTTTGGATTGCTTCTTGTGTCCACTATTTGTTTATATTATTTCTTGTTTATTTTTCATTTGCATATATATCCTTGTATATATCTTATTGAATATCTTCATTGTAGGATATATTTGTTAATTAGTTTTAATTGACATTAATATCTAATAAGATTAGCAACAACCCAATTCACCCCCCTCTAGGGTACTTTCATTTAGGAGGAGGAATCATTGTTAATATGGATTTCTGGTTACCCTTATCTTTTGTTCTCTGTTTCTCACCTAGGAGTTTCTCAAAAACTATAACCATGCTTCCCATCACCATTGTTATTATCTTAAGGATATAAGGATGAAGATAATCACAATGGTGATACGAAGAATGTTTATAATTTTTAGGGGACTCTTGGGCCGGAAATAGAGATGAAAAAGGAAGAGTGACGAGAAATCCATAATGGATACTGATCCCTCCTCCTCTCAAAAGTCATCTGGACACACACAAGCACATACTTCGTATCACCATTAGCTTGTGAAGGGGAGAAAAGGAGACCAAGGCAACGAATCAACATTCTAATCAATTGAGGTATAATCTCTTTTCAATTTCATAGTAAATCTTAGTAAATCGAATCAAATTAGAATGAGTGAGGAAGTTAAATTGTTATGAATATGAAATAAAAGAATCTAGGGTTTGCAAAGGAAAAAATTTTTCTGTGTTTAGGATGCATGAAAACAAACTGAAAAAAAAAAGAAGAAGAAAAAGAAAAATAAACTAACCTAGATTTGATGAGTTTCTTGCCGTCGGCCTCTCCTTGTCGTCGGCGACTCCTCGTCGTCGTCCAACCTCCATGGCGAAGAGAGAGAGAGAGGAAGAGGGGGAGGGGGGGAGAGAGAGAGAGAGAGAGAGAGAGAGAGAGAGAGAGGAGAGGAGAGGAGAAGAAAACCAAAAAAAGACCGAAAGGAAAAAAAAAGAGGGAACCGGGGAAAAAGAAGAAGAAGAAGAAGAAGAAGAAGAAATGAAGAAGAACAAAGAAGGAAGATGAGCAGGTTTAGATAAAGGGAGAGGAAAACTTTTATTTCACCCTTGGTTTACATAATAATTTTACATAAGCCCATCTAGCTCATTTAATAAAGTTATGGCTAAGAAAAAAACTCCCTTAAGTCCCTGAGCCATGTGAGAATTTCTAACACACCTTATTAAAATGAGTTATGGTTATAAAATGGCTGGAAAATGTCTATTAGGCCCCTGTGATTTACTCAGTTGTAAACAAGTTTAATCTAAAGAATAAAAGTCAACTTTTAAACTTGATAAATTTCCTATAACCCTTGTATTATTATAAATTATTAGGAAGTAAGAAGCTAGTATATGAGAGTTATAAAATTTTGATAAATTGTTAAAGTTAATAATAAGCTTATATGTACTGTAGAATTTAATTATTATTGATTATATCTGAATTTATTAGACGCTAGATTATGAATTGATTTACCTATAATATATGTTTGTTCTGAATTAATAATTAGTCATATATCTTACATTATAGGTCCTGGTTGATATTCGGGAGAATAATAGTTGAGAAAGTCGTGACCACTGGAGGTGAGTTCATTTCTCACTAGTATTTTTTAATATAAAATTACATGAGTTTTATATTTGATTTATCTTGTGATAAAAATAAATAAATAATATGTCTTTTCATGTATATTAAAGATTTGACCTATGTCTATTGTGGTCTATCCTATAATACGATGTTAGCCTCGTACAATATATAAAAAGCAAATTTTATTTCTATATCAAATATGAAAAACAAATTTGGCTCTCATGCAATTTTCAAAGAATTGTGGACTTTGTTTTATCTGAAAGTTTTTGATGAAGTATTTGGAACGTGTTTCAACAGTTTAACGGATTCAAAGATTTTTCGTTACCTAGTATCAGATAAAAGAAAAAAAAATCCGTAAACTGTTTTAACAGAAATGAGGAACTTTACCTTGTTAGTTTTATTTGAAAATATCTGCAAATTCTGATATGCAAAGTATTACTCATTTGGCATGTGATCTCGATGTTTTCAAACCCTCAAATAGTCCACTATGGATTGTCTTTGCCTGCCATAAGGTGAATACACCTTTATTTGACCCTTCTGTATTGTCCTTTCTAAAATTTGTTCTAGCCCATCTGTATTTGGCTAGTAACCTATGGTAGTGTTAGGTGCATTCAATTCCCGGGAATTATCTGTTATGTGATGCGGTTTACGCATTCCCTTGCTACTGGGCTATAATTCGTAGCCTTAGTGTGACCTATGGGGTGACTTTTACATTCATGAACAACTCATCGAGAAATAAGATTTTGATAATTGACTGTGAAATTAAGAAAACAATAATTCTCTAGTTTGTACAAATTACTAATTCTTTTCCATCTTAATGTTTACCTTGATTCAAAAAGGGTTTGATTCCAAGAAACTTCACAGTATATTCAGTTGCACATAAGAAAAAATATAATTGTTGCATTCTTTCTTGAAAACAGACAATATTATGATGTTTGGGTCGTATTTTGCTATCTTTGAATTTCTCATGCAAAACTTATAACTCGTTATTTCTGAGAATTATGCTTATTACTATTTTGTTAGTTACCTAGGAGCTCTAGTGGGAAATGTTCTCACTGAGCGCTAGCTCACCCTGTTGTTTTTAATTTTTTTTAGATCCGGCATAGCTTCCTACTAGCCAACTTTTGGTTTGAACTTTTGGCTGAGGGGCGTTATATGGAGAGCCTCTTCATTTTGATGTTACCTTAAGCACATTTTGTTTTGTTTTGTAAAAATGCTTATAACGGTGAGCTTGTGGGTTGTAAGTACCGAATCATATATATAGTTGCTCTGATTTCTATCATCAGCAGGTTTATGAATATTTTAAAAATAAACTATGTGATGTGAATTGCCAAGCTTGACTCGTGCATAAGACTTGTCTCGTGCATTTTGTGAAATTTCGCTACAGTTTCAGGGCGTGACAATAAGGTGGTATCAGAGCTTAGGTTTTGACGTTAGAAACCTTGTAGGGCACGCTATCATAGAGTACATGCGCTAGATGAGTGTTAACGTATAGATCAATTATGTGATATATATGTCTGTATACATATGTATATACATGTATGCATGTAAATATTTTATGGTAAACCCTTTTAAGGTTGTTAAGGAGTGCTTAGATGTTTGTTTTATTTCACTTTGTCCTTTTTCTTCAGTGAGCTGATGGATGGTTCCCCTTTTTGTAGGATAACGGGAACTAATTCATCTTCCAGTTCGTCATCTACCCTGTCCAGCCCTATGATTTCTGTAGATAGCTCATGGGAACCCAGCTTAAGAGACTGGGGATACACTTCTGATGAAACTGATCTAAGTTTGATAATAGCCAACCATATGACCCCAGACTCACCGGAGGTCGAGCCCGTAGAAGTTGTTATGATAGATTCATCAGAGTCTGAGCTTAATCATGCTCAGGATGAGGATCTCGTGGTAGAAGTTATTCCAGTTGAGTCATCACCATCATAAATCATTATGATTTCATCCGACCCCTCTTATATGGAGTCCCTTGTAGCCTAGATTCCTAGTGACGACCAAAGATTTGCCCCCCTCTGAGGGTGAGTCGAGTAGCCTAGGCATTGGTCCAGATCTCGACCTTGAAGGATGGGGGACTAGTGACATAGATCCAGATCCAATGTCTGATTCTATTGATAGCCAAGACTCAGAGGAGACTGAACCAACTGAGGAGAAGTCTAGTTCCAGCAGCTCCTCTTCCTCAGTGAAATAGAGCATAACTGTTAGGGCAATTTTGTAATATCAGTATATGGGTTTTCGTAGTCACTCTTTTGGTATATGTAGGACATTTTGGTAGAAAATATGTGTATATATGTAAACCCATATACTCAGATATGTGTATGAACTAAAAAGTTAAATATTAATAATATACTTTTGGTTTGTAAATACTAAATTGTGATATTATGTTGAGCAATGATGGAGTTCCTAATTACTTAATTTGCATATATGTAATCGACTTAGAAATTATTTCCTTGTATAATAGTTGACTGAAATATTTTATTATTTATAGGAAGCTATGGCTTCAGGTAATGAGAAAACCCCTCCTAACGGAGATAGGGATCTAAAGCAGACGATAGGTGAAATGATAAGATCTAGAATTGGTCGTGCATCCACCTTCGGAAACTCAATAGATAATAATGCATTGATGGATCTGCTGCTTTATTGGTGACATCTGTAGTCACCAGACAACAAGATCAAATTGATCGTAATCAGACGAATGGTCAAAACGAGGAGCACCCAAAATTAAGAAGTGGCATGGGAGAATTCAAGAAACTATCTCCACCCAGTTTTGAGGGAACAATTGATCCTATGATTGCTGAACATTGGATTACAAAAATGGAAAAGGTTTTCACATACATGAAATGCCCTGAAGAGGAGAAGGTTGATTATGCAGTATACATGTTAAAAGACCGTGCTTATGGGTGGTGGCAGATGCAGGTCAAGACGTTGGGTGAGAATGCATACAAGATATCATGGGAGGAATTTAAAAAGATTTTTTATGTGAAATACTTTCCCTCAACTGTTCGCAAGCAAAAAGAACAGGAGTTTCAAAAATTAGAACAAGGTGATAAGACAGTAGCTGAATATGAAGAGGAATTCACTTATCTATCAAAATTTGCCATTCACTTATTTGGTAACAAGGAAGATAGAGCTCGTCACTTCGAGAAAGGGCTTCGACCGAACATTCGGAAGGTGGTCAGTGCATTTGAACTCCCTACATATGGAGAAGTATTAAAGAAGGCCTTGTTAATTAAGAAAAATAAAATTGATACAAAACCAAAGAATGAGGCGGGCGGTTCTTACCCAAAGAAGCGGTTCAGGCAAGATAATCGTGATGGAAGAAATAAAAATTGGAGAAACAAAAAGTAGAATTTTGGACGCAGAGAGGAGAAAATTCCTAATCAGAAAACTTTGAGATGTGATGTTTGTCATAAACTTGGGCGTGAAGCGAAAAACTGCTGGAGAAATACTGGAACTTGTTTGAGATGTGGTCAGAAAGATCACAAAATAGCAAGTTGTCCCCTACAGCAACCATCTAGGAATATTTTCCAGACTGGCCAGTCTAGTGGTGGGAATCAGTATCCTCAAGCCAAGACCCGAGTTTATTCATTGACTGAGAAGGAAGCAGAAGCAAACAAGGATGTGGTGATAGGTACGCTAATTTTTGCGTCGGTTCATGCTCGAGTACTATTTGATTTTGGTGCATCACATTCCTTTATTGCTGCACAGTTTGTTAAGAGAAATCAATTACCATGTGATACCCTACAACAAGAATTGCTTGTTAGTACACCTGGAGGTAGCATATTAGTATCAACTCAGGGTTGTAGGGGTAAAATTTATATTCTCGACAAGGAACTACCCGTAGAATTAATGATGCTAGAAATGTATAATTTTGATATCATATTGGGAATGGATTGGTTATCCTTAAATCATGCTTCTATTTTATGTCGAGAAAAAAAAGTAGTATTCAAATTTCCTGGCCAACCCGAATTTTGTTTTGAGGGCGGTAAGTGTCAAGAACCCTTAAAAATCATCTCAGCTCTTAAAGAACATCGAGCGCTGAGGAGTGGATGTATGAGTTATTTGGCTTCAGTTGAGATGGTTGATGATAGAAAATCAAGCTTGGAAGAAATACCAATTGTCCGAGAATTCCCAGAGGTATTTCTAGATGAACTTCTAAGAATGCCCCCAGATAGAGAGGTTGAATTTTTAATTGACCTAGTACCTGGTACGAGTCCTATTTCTAAGAATCCTTATCGAATGACACCTGCTGAATTGAGAGAGCTAAAAGTGCAACTGCAAAAACTTTTAGATAAAGGCTTCATTCGACCGAGTGTGTCACCCTGGGGTGCACCAGTGTTATTTGTGAAGAAGAAAGATGGAAGTATGAGATTGTGTATTGACTTTCGTGAGTTAAATAAAGTAACCATTCGGAACAAATATCCATTACCGAGAATTGATGATCTATTTGATCAATTACAAGGAGCTCAAGTATTTTTCAAAATTGATCTCCGTTCTGGTTACTATCAATTAAAGATTAAGCCAGAAGATGTGCCAAAGACTGCATTTCGAACCCATTATGGTCATTATGAATTTTTAGTTTTACCATTCGGGCTCACAAATGCACCTGCAGTATTTATGGATCTTATGAATAGGGTATTTAAACCTTTCTTGGATCGGTTTGTTGTGGTATTTATTGATGATATTCTGATATACTCAAGAAGCAAAGAAGAACATGAAGAACACTTGAGACAGGTGTTACACACATTAAAGAGAGAACAATTGTATGCGAAACTTAAGAAATGTGAATTCTGGTTGGAGGAGGTAGCATTTCTTGGGCATGTCATCTCTAAGGAAGGGATTTCTGTGGACCCTAAAAAAGTAAAAACTATTGGGATAGACCGACTACTGTGATGGAGATTCGTAGCTTTTTTGGTATGGCTGGCTACTATAGAAAATTTGTGGAAGGATTCTCACGTATTGCTTCTCCTTTAACTCGTCTTACTCAGAAGGGAGTTAAATTTATTTGGTCAGAAGAATGTGAGAAAAGCTTTCAAGAGTTAAAAAGTCGATTAGTGTCTGCTCTAATACTTACATTACCCAGTGGAGATACATTCTTTGTTATCTATAGTGATGCCTCTAGAAGAGGACTGGGATGTGTACTTATGCAAAATGGAAAAGTCATAGCATATGCTTCAAGGCAGTTAAAGACTTATGAACAAAACTATACTACTCATGATCTTGAGTTAGCGGCAGTAGTGTTTGCTCTCAAAATTTGGAGACATTATTTATATGATGTACATTATAAAATATATACTGACCACATGAGTTGGAAATGTATATTTACCCAGAAGGAGTTGAATTTACGGCAAAGAAGATGGTTGGAGCTTCTGAAAGATTATGATATGACCATCAATTATTACCCTGACAAGGCAAATGTTATTGCTGATGCCTTGAGCCGTAAGAATTCATGCAATTTAGCTTGCCTAATTACTTCTCAAAGAAAAATATTGGAGGACTTGGATCGTACTGGAATTAAAATTAGAGTCCACCAAATTGGAGTTAAATTAGCAAATATGATAATACAACCTTCTTTGCTAGATGAAATTAAAGCAAACTAGCAGAATGATCCTCAACTGTTGAAGATAAAGAAGGATGTGGAAGAAGGCACTTGAGGAGAATTTAAGATACATAAAGATGGATCATTGATGTTTGGAACTAGAGTTTGCGTGCCTAACATACCAGAGATAAAGAAAAAGATTCTAAAAGAGGCACATCACTATCTGTATACTATGCACCTGGATCAACAAAAATGTATAAAGATCTGAAAGAAATATATTGGTGGAATAATATGAAGAAGGAAATTGCCACCTATGTTGCAGAATGTTTCACTTGCCAACAGGTAAAGGCTGAGCACCAAAGACTAGCCGGATTAGTTCATAGCTTGGATATACCAATGTGGAAATGGGAAAAGATCACCTTGGATTTTATCACTGGCCTTCCAAAATCTTTGAGAAAGAATGATGCAATATGGGTGATTGTTGATCGTTTTGACAAAGTCAGCATATTTTTTACCTATCAATATGAAATTTTTATTAGAAAAGCTGACTAAAATATACATTAATGAGATAGTAAGGTTGCATGGTGTACCAATATCAATAGTTTCTGACCGAGATCCTCGGTTCACATCAGAATACTGGAAAAGTGTGCATAGATCTCTGCAGACTAAACTAAATTTCAGCTCAGCTTATCATCCACAGTCAGATGGCCAATCAGAACGAACAATTAAAACACTAGAAGATATGTTGAGATGTTGTGTTCTGGAGATAAAAGGATCATGGGAAGATTATCTGCCTTTGGCCGAGTTTGCATATAATAATAGCTACCAAGCTAGCATTCAGATGGCACCATATGAACTTCTTTATGGAAGGAAGTGTAGGTCTCCTATTTATTGGGATGATATTGGAGAAAGAAAACTTCTTGGACCAGAATTGGTACAACAAGCAATTGATAAAATTCAATTAGTTCGAGAACGTCTTCGCACAGCACAAAATCGTCAGAAGAGTTATACTGATCAAAGAAGAAGAGAATTGAAATTTCAAGTAGGCGATCATGTTTTCTTAAAGGTTTCGCCTACCCGATGAGTGAAAAGATTTAGAATCCAAGGGAAGTTAAGCCCGAGATACATTGGTCCTTTTGAAATTCTGGAACGCATTGGTCCAGTGGCCTACAGATTAGCCTTACCACCAGCCCTGTCTGGAGTACACGATGTATTTCACATATCGATGCTTCGAAAGTTTATTCGAGATCCAAATGAGATCATTGAGTTGTCTCCAGTGGAGCTCAAGCCAGATTTGACCTATGTAGAAAGACCAGAACGTATTGTGAATTTTAAAGAACAAGTACTTAGACACCGAATAATCAAATATGTGAAAGTTCAGTGGAAAAATCACTCTGAAAGAGAAGCTACTTGGGAGATGAAAGATTCTATGCGAGTGAAATATCCAGAGCTCTTTCAAGATATAGGTATGTTAAGTTTCGAGGATGAAACTTTTTATTAGGAGGGAAGAGTGTAGTGTTTGTGTCAAAAGTCGTCTTTTCCATTGTTTTCAAACCTGTTACACCGTTTATCGATTACAAGTTCAAACTAAAAAAAAGTTAATATTTTTATAAGATCTCCTTACAACGAAAATAAAGATTACAACTTTATCAAACAAAACGCAGCAGTATTTTATCTTTCGCTGCTTTGCGTGGGATCTTTGCCTGTACCGAGGACGCGTTAGTCCGTGGACCACCACAGATCAAACCCGATTGACAGTATAACTACGCTCTTGTTTCACAAAGGAAACAATTGCGGAAGCGACAATCACGACCAAGCGAGATTGTGGCTCTTCTCGAGATTAAAACCAAGTTTAATCCGGAGGAAAGAAGGGGAAAGAATCACAAACCTTTTGAAGGATTTTTTTATGAAAGTGTTCGCCAAGATCTGATGATTCTCCTCTGAAATTCGTAGTTAGCTGGACAATTTGACAGTACCTCACCTTCTCAATCTTAGATCCTCTTGAAAGAAGACCCTAGGCTTCTATTTATAGGCTTTTGGAGACGTGTCTTTGGATAAGAATTAATGTTTAAACGTTATCTGTAGTTAATAACCACTTGAACGCGTCTAGGGATAACCTTAAAACAGTTGGGGAGGTTCTGGGACGAAAGAATCCTTAAAAATCATCGAAATCCGTACTTGGGGAGGTTTTGTATTCAATAAGAATCCTGGTGGCTCGGGACTATGCGAGTCACCATTTGGTGGCCCGCATGGGTGCGAGCCACCATTTGGTGGCTCGCATGGGTGCGAGCCACCAATTGGTGACTCGCGCCTACACAGGCCTTCGAGTGGTGTTTCGTTCACTTTTTTGATATTTTGGCGATTCGTGATTCTTCCAGTTCCCTTGTTTTGCGTACGCTTCATTGCTTCGTTGACTTGTGCATTCTATTGATCCAATTCATACATTTACTGATGTTGGATAAATTCCCTTGACTTGGATAATAACGTTTATCGCCTTTTTCTTATCTTGAACTGTGTTTGAGGACCTATGGATAATTTTTAACGCCTACAGATACCCCCTCCAAAGTGTTTTAGTCTCGTTTCTTTTATAGAAGAGCCTGAAATACTTTGGATGTGATAGGCCTAACCTTCAATCGGTGCAAAAGGACCTGTAATGGGCTTCATCTCCTTCATTCTTCAATCTATTCAGCGTTCTATTGAACAGATGAAGTTTTTACGGTTCTGCGTTTATCGTCTGTCCGCTGTCGAAGTCTTGAATTGAAACTTATATATTAAATGGTGTCGTTGAGCTGACTATCTTTGTTGCGAATTCATATTTGATGACGTCTTGACAGGCATTGACCAAAAGTTATGCGTTGAAGCGGAGAGGACCAGTTTATACTCGTATACTCTTAGGAGTTTTGGGAATTAGTTTAGCCTCATATACTCATCGGAGGTCGTCGGGTTATCCTTAAGAATATTCTATACATATTCTCTAGAAACTTCCCGTCGAGGGTGGGAAACAGTTTAAACTCGTATACCTATTGGAGTACGAATACGGATACCGTATATGTTAGAAATGATCGACGATGGACCAAAACACCTATGAATTGGCCAGACAGCTTGCCACACCTGCGAGCCAGCAAAAGGTGGCTCGTATGCCTGCGAGCCAACAAAAGGTGACTCGACGTGTGCGAGCCAGTAAACGTTGGCTCGGGTCTTGCGAGCCAGCTGGTGATGGCTCGGGTTTTGGTTCAACTTCGGGGGAACTTTAAAACCCGAACTGTTCTTCTTCTTCATTCGTCGTTTCAAATATTCTTCTTCGAGCCTTTTCTTCAAGAACTCATTTCAGAACCTCTGAGTCCTCTTTACTCTTTTCTTCAAACCTCTTCAATCTTTCTTAAATCCCACTGAGTTCATGAATTGGGAACTAGGGTTTCAATTTGCTTTTGATTTGGGTTCAGGCATTTGTGGGTTCTTTTCGCAGAGCTTCATTCTCCTTGATCCTTTTTGCACTCAGGTAAGAACTTCACCCTATTCATGGCTTCTTTTTCTTTGATTCTGGGGGTTTAGGGTTAGGGCCGAAACCCTAATTTGCTTTTTCCTGTAATGAATTTCAACAGTGGCTAAGGACGCCTCTCTTCAAGAGTTTAGGTAATCGCTTAAGCTCTGGATGTGTCTTGCATCTGAATTAGATCTCTAAAACTCAATTTTGTCGGGGGTTAGTTTCATTCACATTTCAGTTTTAATAGAGGGTTGAAACCCTAGACTGTGTTCTCAGGGAAATCTTGAACCAAGATTTGTTCTTGGTTATAGGATTTGAATTAATCTGGCTTTGAAGAGAAACCAGAGTGTTTCTTGAATCTGATTTTAGGGTGGATTGAGTTTGCATGTAAACTTAGCCGAAACTCAAGCTTGCATGAAATCAGTTTGTGATCTGTGCCTTGATGTTGTGAATTTTGAGCTCATGAAGAGGAAGGGTTGGAGTTTTCATCTTTGTTTGTAGGCATTGTTGAGGTCTTCGACTTTTGCCCATGCTCCCTGTATATAACCCTCGAGCTTTTGGTTTGAATGGTTTGTATCTCGATCAAGTCGACGCCCTTGAATTATTTGAATTTGGCTAGACTTAGCCCTGCATTCCTCGGGCTTTTAGTCGTGTACAAGAACCGAATTTATAGGCGGGTCGAACTATCTTGTTTTTTTAGTTTGTGTTCACCCTTTTGGTTTCAACAATTTAGTTTTGAACTTTCAGTCGTGTGCGATAACCGAACTTTCAGTCGTGCACGATAATTGCTATATCGGCTTTTAGCGTACATAATAGCCTAATTTGTAGGCACGTCGTGGTCTATTGTTGGTCACGTAGGTGACTTTTGCCGAAATCCTAAAATTTGGGCTTAAATTATTGCACGACCTGTTGTGGGTTGAAACTGAACCTGCCCCATGCCCGCTACTTAAGTCTGATCGGAGCACCATTTTTCTTTGTATTAATCTGATATTTCTCAATTTTTGTCGTAATTGACCTATTAATTCTCTCTGCAGATATGTCGCCTAAGAGATACTCGCGTTGTTCGAGGCCATTCGGCGACTCAGTCGCCCGAGCCGGCACCATTTAGCTACACAGGTATATCATCACCGCCTCTTTCATTCACGAGTTAAATATCAAGATATCATGCCACATGTTGCATCCCCACTTTGTTCTCCTTGGTGAGGCAATTGGGAAGAGCTACCACCCTCCTTCGTGGGGGTAGACGCTTTACAAGTCGTGTTTTGCTTGGTCAAGACATGACTGAATTATCTTGGGGTGATTTCTTACTGTACTATACTCCGAAGGACAGGTATATCGTCGCGTTATTCATGTGGCAATATATCCCGTGCTTCGTGTGTATAGTGTGGCTTTAAATCATCTCGCCTAGCTAATCCATCGTGAATATGTATTTGGTATGATATCCTCGCTTTGCTCTCCTTTGTGAGGCATTTGAGAAGAGCCGCTACCCTCCTTCGTGGGGGTGGACGCTTTGCAAGACGTGTTTTGCTTAGTTAAGACATGTCTTAAGGCAATATGGGGCGATCTCATGTTGTGTCATATCACACAGACTCAGGTATACCATCGTGTTGTTCGCACGTTAATATGCTTTGTCGTTTGCGTGTGTGATATAATTAAGATCGTCTCACCATTTATAAGGCCGTGACTCTATCTCACGATTTGTGAGGTGAGTTCGACGCCTACACTGTTTTAACATATGCCTTTATGACTATATCTGATAAATACCTATTGTTTTTCCTCAGTCGAATTTCTCTCAAGGGAGTTTGGTGCTCATTCAGTAGAGGGCCGCTGCAGTGAGGCTTATGCCTCTACTGATGAGCTAATCCCTATTCCGGTAGCTCCTCAATTTGCTCCGGGTGTACCAGAAGAGCTTCCATGGTTAATACGGAAGGGAGAGCGTCGTAGTTTAAGGCAACTTATCACGGATGCGTCGTTAGTGAAGGACCCAAGTTCTACGCATCCGCTAAGAAAGCCAGACTATTTGTTTGGGGATTCCGTAGAAGACCTCGCCGCTGTTTTTCTTGGAATGGAGCAGTGGTTGCTTCATGACGACGGTGGCCACCTATACCTTCCTCCGATTCCTCGCCACCGTTCGCTCGCCGAGCTTCAGTGTCAAGCTGTTCCTCGGGAGATGTCATGGAGATTAACAGAAGAACATGAGCGCATTCGCTGTGGCTATATTACCCACGGTACGGCTGGCTCAAGTAATCGGAATCGGATAACAGGGTTACATCCGGGGATTACAGGATTGAATGACCCACCCAAAGGTGAGATCTTCACTGTTGCTAACATTGTGAAGAATCAGCTTGCAGCTTTGGACCGAGAAATGCCAGCAACCGGCCATCGATGTTATAGCTGGGTACACTCGTCAGATAGACTATGGTGGACCCATTTGAGCCACTACATCTTAGATCGATTTGGTGAGGATTTGAAGGCTAGTGGTTTATATGCAGCCATTTGTGCCACCACTTATGGACTGACCATGAGCGTTCCCCATTTCTTGGCGTTGCTGGAACTTTACAATCCTGATGCCAATACGTTTCTGTTTAAGCACGGGGAGTTGTGATTGGCGCTGCACGAAATGTATAAAATCTTCGGTCTTCCGATGGGGAACATGATTTATCAGGAGTACTTTCCTTCTAATAGGGAGTTGCAGCAATTGAAGTCGCGGACTCCCAACCGTTACAACACCTTCTGGGATCTTGCCTGCCATTATCACAGAGCTCTTGCGGGTGTTGATCCGTTATCAAAGAAGCCACGACCGCAAATTAGTTTAAAGAAGTTTGCGGATTATCTTTTCAAGAATACGAACAGCATTCTGGATGAACCAACTTGTGAATTATCGCCGCTAACCACCTCTGAAGTGAATGAGCTAATCAAGAAGTCAAATGCTCAATCTTACACCACGGCTGGTATTGAGGACGGCTTGCTGCCGGAACGAAGTTCCAAACTTTCTTGTGGCATGGAGTTAAACCAATCCGACCTATAACATTACTTGCTAGGTATCTTGCTATCTGGCTGAAAAAGTGTGTAGTGCCATACCAATCTTCTGACGTACTTTCCCTAGAAGTGTTGTTTCCAATGGTTCTGCTTGCTCACCGGAAATACTTATGTCTTCTTCCGGCAATGACCGCGTGTATTTACAGAGGGCTTCGCCAAATTATAAGCGGATTTACTCAAAAGGGGAACTCGCTGCCTACTCAGATTCCTCTCACAAAGGTGGAGCTCCCCTATACTTATTTAATGGCTTGGTTAGTGCTTCATCAATCTGATATGATGTGGGCGCCAACCTCGGTGGATCCCTCCCTTCCCTTTCTTCAAATAATAGAGAACTATAAATGGAAGGGACGAGGTTTCGCAGAGGTTAGGAAGCAGTTTCAGAATCACAAATGTTGGGTCTTCCCTACTTGCTTCCCATGATTTTCAGGTCAGTACGGCGACTAATTGATGGATGTAGAGAAGCCAGGTACGGGTCGGACTTCCCTTGACTCTGGCTGCTTCGATTGGTTGGTTAATATTTGACCGGGCTATGTGATCTTTCGCGTTTAGAACCATTGTTACATAGAACCCTACTTGTCATGTCGGTTCACTCATCAGTTTGGTTATGATCAGATTTATATCGGGAACCCGAACCAACAGCTCCGGGCCTGTAGAGGCTTAGTGGATGGGGCTCGAGCATGGCTTTGGAACATCACTGGTTGTACTGGTACTAAGTTTAACCTTCTGGGCATCGAGCGCAAGTTGGAGCTGACTTTTTTACAGTGCCAGTGGCTTTTGGCGGCCAATGAACACGTACCAGTTCAATCGATCGCTGAGTCAACCAATGAAGAAGCTTCTCGGGTTGCTACTCGTAGGGTCTATGAATCCGAGCTTGAAAAGAAGAGAAGGAGGGAACCGGTGGGTCCTTCTAGTCATGCAACGCAGAGGGAGCCAATTACGGACCCTCATGTTGGGGGTGGTGTAAAGGTTGGTGGTGATGGTGGAGAAGAAGAGCCGGAAACAGGTGTGTTAGATCCCCTCTCTTTAGAGTTATTTGAATTAGCAATTGCTGAAAGAACTCGCCGCTTTCAACCATCCAAACCTTCACCTCCTGTAAAGAAGCCAAAGATG
The DNA here is from genome assembly GCA_022839385.1 of Asparagus kiusianus. Lineage (NCBI taxonomy): Eukaryota > Viridiplantae > Streptophyta > Magnoliopsida > Asparagales > Asparagaceae > Asparagus > Asparagus kiusianus. The sequence continues at coordinate 289,250 of BQKN01065315.1, forward strand.
CAAGTCTTGTTCACCTATCCTAACAAGATGTCGGTTGAAATCCCAGGTGCATTTTCTGAAGAGGAGAGAGAGGAGCCCAGCCTTCTTCCTCAGATGCGGTCCCGATCCGCAACCCAGGTTACTCTAAGACACGAATTATGTTCTAAATTTTCGGAGGAGAGGCCTGCTGATCCAGAAGAGGGACGTCCGGCTAAACGTAAGAAGCTGGCTTCTAAGCGGCGGAGCAACCTTGAAATGGAACCAACGACTCAAGGAGTTGTAGCTGAAAGGGGTGAGTACTTCTTCGTATAGTTTCTTCCGATATATGTTAAGCTTTCGGACTTAAACAATTTTCATACTTCGCAGAAGAGGATTTTGCAAGCGACTTTATTTTTGACGCTTCTTCGCCTGATATTGATTTCTCGACATCAACTCCGAGAATCAGGCTGGAAGAGTGTACAGACACTGAGACTAATATTCTTGATGAGACCGACACGGGTCACGATGTCGAGCCAGGTTTAACCGAACAGGCTGAGAGTCCAGGTATTCTTAAAACCAGTAGCCCCTCTTTCGGATGGTGGGCACTGAACGATGGAGAATTCGTATCCCCGCTAACTGTTTCTATGCTTCTTACTCTGTTAGAAAAGCTACAAGAGGTAGATCGAAGCGAACGGGTGCAGGAATCTAGCGTTGCCGTTGAAGGTAAATCCTACTTTATTTTTTCTCTTGTTGTAAGTCTGGTGAGTCACAACAATTTGTATTTTGACTCTTGCACTTTCTTACAAATGCGATAATAGAGGGTTAAGGTGACTAAGGGGGTTCCCAAGACGCACCTTTTGAAGAAGAGGGTCTAGCTTCACGTGATCCGGTATCAGCTTCGGACGATATGCTGTTGGACGATATGTTGCGTGAACAAGCCCAATACGAGGCCGCCGATCTGGCAATCATCGCTGACTCACCCACAAGTAAGATTCTTATTCCCATGTTTTACTTATTTATTCGTGATTTTTTAGTTACTCATCGGAGGGTTTAAATCGTAGGACCAGTCATAAAGACTGATACAACTACTCCTAACGAAAAATATGGTGAATCTGAGGGTCTTGATTTCTTACTTTGGGCAGCAGTTGTTATTGACGCTCGGTCATCAGGCTTTCTGCAACAACTCCTGGTTTCTTTGGGAATGCCGACTACCGTGTCTGCTACAACTATTAGTGAGAGTTCGCCTGAACTGACCGTGAGACCAACTGAAGGACTCGGTGCTTCAACGGTTACTACACCCATTGTGCTTCTTGTGACACATGAAGTTACGCGATGAGAAGCGGGTGTAGTGTGTTCGGTCACGGAAAGCTCTTCGGAGACTGGTAAATCTCGTGTGCTGTTTTTTGTTCTTTTATTATTTTTTTCTGACTTATCATTACTAGGTATTCATGTTTTTGCGCTTTCTTTTTCTAGGATCGTCATCTCACCTGCGCGCGCGTTGATGCTTTATTGTCTAATGACGACCCAGATAAGCTCCTCCTCTGCTTAGAAGTCGGCAATTTTCTTAACTTTGTGGAGTCACTAATTGACAAACTTCTGGAGAAGAGGATCCCTTTCAGCCACTTCCGGCCGGTCCTTGAGTGTAAAATAGCCTTAATAAAGGACACTGGTTCTCTCAACATAGCTTAAGCTTTGACCGACAATGTGAATCAATTTGAACGCAAATTTGTTAAACTACAAGAGCTCCAATTTGTTGGTGCTTCTGGCTACATTGCTGCGCGAATGGAGGCTCGTATGCAGTCATGGCGTGAATCTCGAGAATCCGTCGGGCTTGGGATCCAGGCGGATAGAAAACGTGTCGACCAAGCGGAGGAAGTTCTTTCCGAAAGATTGGTTCACTTACACGAAATCGACTCGTCGTTAGCCTCTATTGACGCCGAAATAGCGGAGCTTGAGCAGAGACTGGTGGAGGCAAAACAGCGAAGAACTATTTTGGAGGTGACCAAGGCCGGGGAGGAGCATAGCAAGACCGTGATATCCAGCAAAGTGATGCTCTCGAGGGAAAGATTAGCCAAGATAAAGGAAGAAGCCGCCCAACTCTTATCCGCTTCTGAGGACTCCTTCAAAATCGAGCTGCAGCGTGAGCTTGAACATGCTTATGCTGAAGAGTTAAACAAGCTTGAGCAGGAAATTATTAGTTAAAAATACAATGTAAAGTGATTGTGGCTGTTGTATCTGAACACTTTTTTTTGTTAATAATATGCGTGTTCTGTTCAGTCTTCTTTAATTCTCATTATGATTTCTCATTCTGTTTAGAATAATCAACCATAATACTTATAGGATTTTTGGCAAATCCTCAGCCGTCAACGGATTTGATATGCCTTTACCGACTACCGTTTGAATCGGGCTAGCCTGTGAATTATCTGGGTCCGTTTCACAAGTAACGTTGTGCTAAAGGGATGAACCCCTTTAGACTTAATGCTATGAATTTGAATACGTAGACTTACTCATTTTCTTACGGTAAAAGATGAACCGGCAGCGCGTATTAGGCGCCGACTTATCCCTGCTTAGGCTTCGGGATAAAATTCCCCATACGGGTAAGGCATGTATCATGGAGTTATTAAAAATATAGTATCCTTTTATAGGACAAAGACGAACCAGATACTGAAGAGGATGAATTTTATATTCTTTCTTCAGTCCTTCTTTTAAGGGAGAAGTAAACCCGATACCAAAGAGGAAGAATTTTATATTCTATCCTTGGTTGTAGAAGAAACTAAAAGTGGGATCTCCACTTCAAGAATCTGTGAGATGAAACTAAGAATGAGATCTCCATCCTGAGAATCGAGAGGATTCAGTTAACCCCATCTTTTATAGTCTAGGTTATCTGATCCGGAAATAAGTTTTCTTGTTTATCAAGATGAAATTCAAACTCCAGCCCTAACTTTTATAGGTTTGGCTGGAGGGACAGATATGAAATGTTTTCATTTATCAAAGAGAAATCCGATCCTGGCCAGAGTGGCTTGATAGTTTGACCAAAAAGGGATATTGAGACGACCCTAACTTTTATAGGTTTGGTAGTTCAAGTGGAGTGAAGGCCTTCGTTTATCGAAAGGGAAAGCGACTTGAAAGTGGGCCTCTCGTTCATGGAAGGAATCGAGAGGAGATTTTAGCTGTGGTCCTAACTATAAAAAGGTTTGACCGTATGAAAGTAGGAATGTGAATACAAATCATAATGGAAGTTTGACCAGACTTGGCCCAAGGAACTTTGTTAGGCTCGTCGTGAACTGATCTGATAGTGAGGGATAGTGAGAATTCTTTTGTGAGGAAAGATTGATTCTAAAGAGTAATCAAATCTCATCTCAACAAGAGAGTGTTTAGAAGATTACAGCAGGGGTTCTCTATGACCAGACTTGAATTATTTAGAGAACAGCTGGTTGATTTCGGGTTATCCTTAAGAATATCGTATATGGTATTCTCCAGGAACTTCCCATTTAATAATCTGTTCTAAGCGTACTAAGGGTAGTACTTCTTCAGAAACTTTCCATTTATTGGCATCATGATCTTATCACCGTCTTTAGTGATTAGGCGATATGCACCGTTTGAGTAGACTGTCTCTATCACGAACGGTCCTTCCCATTTGGGTTGAAATTTACCTTTTTTCTTAGAATTGAGTATCATGGGCCGCCGGATGGCCAGAACCAAGTCTCCTTCCTTAAAGCTTCGTTGTTTAACTTTCTTATCGAAAGCACGAGAGATTCTGGCTTGATAAAACTCAATTTGTTGTCGAGCCTGCAAGCGTTTTTCGTCTAACATCTCAAGTTCTTCGAGACTCTTCTGGTGTTGATCTTCTGTCGTCATCCCTATTGCAAGAGCGATGCGAATGGATGGAATCTAAATTTCCAAAGGGAGAACAGCTTTGCATCTGTACACTAGTGAATACAGAGTGGTTCCGGTGGGCGTGCGGACCGTGGTACGATAGGCCCAAAGGGCTTCGCCAAGTTTATCATCCCAATCTCGCTTGTTAATTTTTACGAGTTTTGACAAAATCTTTATGATTGTCTTATTGAACGCTTCAGCTAACCCATTTGCCGTATGATTATATGCTGTAGAGAAGATGTCTTCAATCCGGAATTTTTCGCAGAATTTAATGAAAGCGTTGCTTACGAATTGAGGGTCGTTGTCGTGTATAATTCGTCTAGGAATGCCATATCGATAGATGATATGGTGTTTGATAAATTTGACGACATCGCTTGTCTTCACTTCTTTGAGTGGGACTGCTTCGGCCCATTTCAAAAAATAATCGGTGATTACCAAAATGAAGCGGTCACCTTTAACTGATGGTGGGAAGATAGGACCAACGATATCCATCCCCCAGGTCTCGAATGGCCATGAAGTAGTCGAGGGGTGGAGGTGTTCCGGGGGTTGGTGCATGTAATTCGCGTGTATTTGACACGCATGGCATCGTCGAGCATAGTCAATCGCGTCTTTGACCATGGTTGGCCAATAGTATCCCATCCTTCTGAGTCGGTCACAGAGTTTGGGACCGGGTTGATGTGCACCGCAGATTCCATCGTGAGCTTCTTTTAGAGACTCTTCTGCCTCCCTGGCCAAGAGGCATCGGAGTAATAACCCATCGCATACACGACGATATAGTGTATGGGTTGTTGAATTATAATAGAATCTCGGAGCTCTTCTTCGAACTGAATCCTTTTCTTTTACGTCTTGTGGCAAAATACCATGCACAACATAGTCAATTATAGGAAATCTCCACTCTCGGGGCTCAAGATCGACCCTAGTTGTATATGCTTCCTTAACGTTAATGGTGCAATCTGGCACAAACAATTGGTGGGTTCTGACGGTAATGGATTATTCCGAATCAGGCGGTTATGCCAAAGATACTGATAATGCTGCTAGCGCATCTGCGTATGCGTTCTGGAGACGTGGAATATACTCAATGAAGAATTGTTCGAACGAGTTTGCCATTTCGATAGCCGCCTTATGGTACGGTACCAAGTCTTGATTCCTAACTTTGTATTCTCCCTGGATTTGGTTGACTATTAGTTGAGAATCGCCAAAACCCTCGAGATATTCGACCCCCAGCTCTTTGGCGAAACTAAGTCCGATAAGCAGTGCGTTATATTCGGCCATATTATTAGAACACCTGCCTATTAATGAGTAGGCTCGGGGTATCACATGTTTTTCTGGAGAAACTAGGATGACTCCGACTCCTGCGGAGATCCTAGAATTACCGGGTGTGCTTGCCGTATTAGTCGCTCGTGAAGCTCCATCGAAATATAGTTGTCATACCTATTGATGGAACATAGTGTTGACTTCGTGAGCTTCATCGAGTAAATCATCATACAACTCAGTTGTATCTGCTATGGGGTTAGCCGCTAGAAGATCATAATTGCTTGTCCTTTGACTGACTTCTGCTGTTTGAAGTGCAGATCGTATTGAGACAGGAGTAAGGCCCACTTTGCTAGTCTCCAGTTCATAGAGGCTGGTTGTGTCATGAACACTCAGACCGGATTAATGTTGGAAATAACATAAATCGTTTGTCCTACTAAGTAATACCACATCTTTTGAATAGCGAATACTAAGACGAGGCATTCTTTCTCAATCATTGGATATCGAGACTCAGCACCAACCAAAGTTCGACTCAAGTAATAAATGGCCTGTTTGTGACCGTTGTCATCGTCTTGTGCAAGTAAAGCACTTAACGAGTGGTTCATCACTTTAATATAGATCAAGAACGGCTTACCTGACTTCGGTGCCACAAGAACAGGAGGATTCGCCAAATACGTTTTGATGTCCTCGAATGCCTTTTGGCAGGCGTCATCCCAGATGAAGGATACACCTTTCTTGGTGAGTTTAGAAAATGGCTGACATTTCTCAGATAGGTTTGAGATGAACCGTCGTATATAGGTCAGCCGCCCCTGCAATCCTCGGAGTTCTTTGAGATTTCTCGGGGGTTGCAACTCGTGTATTGCTTTTACTTTGTCGGGGTCGATGCGGATACCCGTCGTAGTGACGACAAATCCTAGAAACTTACCGCTGGACATTCCAAGGAAAGATTTGGTGGTGAGTTCGCATGAGCTCGAACATAGTCCTTAAATCTTTGATATGATCATTTTTATTACGGCTCTTCACTACCAAATCATCGACATAGCATTCGACAGTTTTACAGAGATGTTCTTGAAAAATCTTAGACATTGCCCGTTGATAAGTGGCGCCTGCGTTCTTTAACCCAAAAGGCATCACTGTATAGCAGAACACGCCGAGAGGTGTCCTGAATGCGGTATGTTTTTCATCTTCCGGGTACATCTTGATTTGATTGTAACCCAAAAACCCATCCATAAAGGACATTTTCTCAAACCCACACGTGTTATCGATAATAACATCGGTGATAGGGAGAGGGAAATTATCTTTCGGACACACATTATTCAAGTCTCTAAAGTCAATGCATATCCTTATTTTCCCATTCTTCTTGAGGACTGAAACAATATTCGCGAGCCAGTCCGGATGTTGTTCTTCCCGGACAAAACCAGAATCGATTAATTTTTTGACCTCTTCTTTAATCGCTTCCATGATTTGTGGGCGAAATCATCTCTGCTGTTGTTTGACAGGTTTTGCATCCGGTTTGATGTTAAGACGGTAGGCTGCCACGTTCGGATCAAGCCCTGGCATATCTTTATAATTCCAGGAAAAAACATCTATGAATTCTCTGATGAGGGAAATTAACTCCTCTTTTTCATCTGGAGGAAGACTATCACTTATAAGTATTGGCTTTGGATTCGTCTCATCACCCATATTTATCTGGACCACTTTATCTTCGGTAGGAGGTTCTCTTTGCTCAAATTGATCTCCATACTGTATATTTAGATGATGAATCCAGGGATCCTCCTAAGCCGACAGTTGATCATCTTCTTGAATCGTGGAAGGATCGACTGTGGTCATATTCGACATCAGGCCTTTGAGTACCTCTCCCAGGCTGACATCTGAATCTCAATTAGAGGAGTCGGATGAATATCCATCTTGATTTGTTAAATGGTCTATGACTTACCAGCAGCACTCGTCATCCGAAGCATAACCCAGGCCCCTTTTATAGCTATAATAGTTATAGGATTTTCCTTATCTCTGTCATTGGGTTTAATTCCGAGGATGGAATTTGTTTTAAGGGGGGTAGAATGTAAGGACCGTAAAATTTTGATGCTAGTTAAAATAATTTTCTGGTATTTTAAAATATTTAATTATGATTTTTAAAAGAGTATTTATATTTTTCTCGAGTTTCTACAAGTTTCTATGATTTAAATCTAAGTTTTATATTTATTTAAATGATTTAAATATTTATAAATTATTTAGGGCAGTAAATATTTTTGGAATTTATCCATTGTGTTACCGATACTATTACGTATCATTTGAATAATACGTGGTATTATTATTATTATTACGTATATTTTTGTATAATATGTTGTATTATTAATTACGTATTATTTGTATAATTTCTTGTTTTATTTCTACTGCTGCGTATTATCGGTCGTATTAGTACAACTGATATGTTTTACTGTGTATATAATTATCCCATAATTATATGATTTTAAATGTAAGTAAATATATTTTTATTATTAATCATTTTCGTTTAATTGTACAATATGGGTATATTTCGACTATTTCGTATCAACTGTTGTAATAGCACAACGAGTACGTTTTTATTTGTAGGTAATTATTCTGTAATTGGTTTAATTTTTAAATACCTATAACTATTTATTTTAATTATTTTCGTTTTAAACCCTAACCCTACACTATATATTTAAATGTTTAACCCTCTCTCTCTCCTCTCTGTGTTTCACGCCACCACCCAACCTTTCTCTCTCCTCTCTCTCTTCATCTCTCTCTCTCTTTGTTTTCTTTCTCTCTCAACCGCTCCATCTCCATCTCCGACAACCACCCGAACCGCCGACCAGACCCCCTCTCCTCCGAGTTCGCCATGCCCAGCTCTAACCGCCGCCAACTTCACTGCGACCACCGCCTCCATCTTCTCCTTGAGCGTTGACGAACTCAGCCCCCTCCTCGTCGTCCTCTCCTCCCCCTTCGCCGTGACCATCACTCCCTTACCTCCTCTCCCTGCGTCCGCCAACGCCACGCCCCCTCTCCCTCCGACGAACGCCCAGGCCGCCGCCCAACATCATCCTCTTCTTCTTCGTTCTCTCTCAAAGCTCTGACCCACTCCCCTCCCCTTCGTCGCCCTCTCCCTGACTGTCGCCGCCAGCCCTTCTACAGCCGCAAACCCCGCACAGCCACCCACGCCACCAGTCCCCAACCTGACCCTGTCGCCTTGGCTAGCATCGCAACCCTCCGCCTGCACCGCCTCCAGCTGCCTCTGTTCGCCGCCTCCACAGTCCAGCGACTCCCCTTCACCACGCCTCCTCCCTACACCGTCGGCCAAGCTCCACCGCAACCCCGCAACCCCTGTAGCCACCCGCTGTCCAGATCCACGCCGCCTTGCTGTCGAACCGTCGTCGTCACCGCCTTCAAAGCCGAGCTCGACCAGTAGCCCCAGATGTTCAGATCCGTCGTACCACATCCGCAGCGGCACCGCTGCTCATCATCAGGCCCTTGGCCTCGTAGGCAAGATTCCGCTTCTCTTTGATTCGTTATTTTTATCTGATATTTATAGATTAGACTGATATGTTATTATATGCGTAGGTTTGATGAATAATATTGAATGGATAGTAATTATGTGATAAATAGTATTTTCAGGACAAATATAATAAATTAAAGAATTTATTTTGGATAACAAGATTATTTTAGGTTTATTATAATATTTTTAGAATTTATGTTGTGGAAGAAAATTATTTTAGAATGATAAATATTTTTAAAAAGAAGTTTTTTTGGAAAAAGATTATTTTAGAATAGTCATTATGAATTAAAAGAATTTATTTCGGTAGTGGAATTATTTTTGGATAATTATATTAATTAAAAAGAATTTACTTGTAAACAAAATCATTTGAGGAAAATTTATGATAATTTTAAAAGAATTTATTTTGGAAAAGGAATTATTTTCTGAATTTCATAGTTGTTGTTCCTGATTTATAATTCTAAATTTGGATTATTTGATATGCTATGATATTATTGCACATGATTAGTTGCATTGATTGTTTATGTTGTGTTGAGAACCCTTAGTAGTTCATGACTTAGTGGCCTCGTGCGTCATGAACAGACTTAGTGACATGTGTGAGTGTGTTGATTGAGTTTAGGTGGTGAACCCGAGTTTCAATGAGGATGGTTGATTTAGAAAAATGAGAAGAGTTGGGATGGGGATGTTAATGTTCATGTGATCGGATAAGACTGTTGATGTATCTTCCAGGCTCGCTCCCGTGGTTGGTGTCGCCATCGGGGTTGGTTTGTAGGGCTAAAGTGAAGTGTGTACATCACTTTAGTCAGTGAAATTGTTTCGTCACCCGAGTTGTGCTTGAGTTCGAACCATGCAGAAAACGGTTTACATGTAGTCCTCTGGCCGCATGTGTAGCGGGATTGGATGCACGTAGGGGATTTGTGAACAGTCAGTATCCGATGACAGGAGCGTTGACTCTGTGTGAGATGTGACCAGTGACCTGTTATAGAATGGCTAGTTACATGACCTTGTTTCTTGGCTAGGTATGATTTCTTATGAGATGTAGACCAGTTGTGTTTCTATTCGTACATAGATCAAGATTAATATTTAATTGTTTACAATTCGAGACATATGGTATATACATGAAGGTTTCCTTGTTTGGATTATTTCGCTCGACGTACTATGTCTCTTGTTGTAGATTTTTAAGTATTAATTCTATCTAATTGTATGACCTTGTGACTTGTATGATTGTTCTGATCGTTAGCTGTGTGACCTCATTACCTGTTCTATTTTTGGATTCTTCTGATTATCATGTTTTAGTAGTGTTATTGCATGTCGGTTTTGTTGGATTTCCAGTTGTTCGTCTCTTTGTCATTTTCTATTTTCGTATCGTTTTTCGCTTTGGTCTTTGTTCGTTCCATTTCTTTTGTGGGGTCTTGCCGTGCACCATGCACCTGACGTACACCTGTTTTCTCTGGTGTACGTCAGACTTAGGAGAAGAACAGGTTCAACAGGAGCCAGAGGATTCTCAACAGAAGTGCTAGGTAGACGGAGCAGAAGAAGGAGTCGAAGCCTATTCTTTGATGGTCCCAGTTACTTTTGTAGTTCTTTCATTTCCTTTTGATCAGCGTATTTTTATATTCTCTAGTGTTTCATTCAGATAGTTTGTATAAGGGCATGTTTGACCCGTTATGTCTCAGATGTTATTCCATTTGTGATATGACATTTTTATTCTGAATTTGTTTATTATATTCTTGCTGATTGTGATCGGGGACCTGTGACTTTGCATTGTATTTATTTCCAGACGCTTAGCGTATTGGATTGAGAAGAAAAGAAAATAAAAAAATAATAGTGTATATTTCTTCTCAATCTAATACGTCGCGGGCTTGTTCACGCTCCGGTTCCTCGGTATTTTAGGAAGCGGGGCGTGACAGTAAAAAATATTGTTACTACATATGTATGACATCTAATTGATTTTAAAAAATAGTGTTATCAATAATTTTAGAGTTTCATTGTGAATAATTTATGAAATTTGCTCAGAAAAATAACATAATTTTGTGAATTTTGTGGATTTAGAGGTGAAAATATAAAAAATCTAAAAATTAGTGTTATATGACATCAATTAGATTTGAGAATTTAATTGTGAATTAATTATGAATTATGTGAAAAAAAACTTAAATAATTTTGTCGATTTAGAGGGTAAATTATCAATAATGTAAAAAATAGTGTTACTACATATGTATGACATCGGTATATAAATTTGGAAAAAAATATGGTTCCCTAAAATTGATATAGGATTTAATTGTAAGTAACAATAAATTTTTAAAGTCTTTTCGTATAATATTGATCTTGAATGTTTTACTCTTCAGAGGTAATGATGAACGATCGAATCGTAATTTTGTGTTCGTATGGTGGGAAGATTAACTACCTCGAAAATAATATGCTCGTTTATGAAGGAGGTATGACGAGACCATTGTTTATAATAAAATCGTGTACTTTCGATGAGTTGGTAAATGAATTACACAAACTTACATTAACCAACTCCCGTGAGTATCACCTTAATGTTATTTGTAATTATCCTGTTATGGAGAACAGGACAAGGGGCATTCAAATATCAAGTGACTACGATATGAGTCTCATTGGAGTCTTACATGACGAGAAGCGTTCGATCGAATTGTTCATTGAAAAACATCAAAGGAATTTGGGCATATCTTTAAATTATGACGGAATGTATTCCCGCATGTTGGAGGACCCTGATGTTGATTCCGTTAGCTTTTTATCTCCTCAACAAGATGAAGGTTGGACACAATCACAATATATGAGCAGTCCTTCGTTTGTTGGCACTTCGAATACGGTCGATACTAACACGGGAGTTCAAGAAGATAATACAAGTGTTGAATCTGAGAATGATGATGAAGAGGAGGGCTTACAAATTAATAGCATGACCTTGATAGATCGCGATGAAGGGGACAACCACCACATTGACGGGTGTTATGCTAATAATGAGTATGTTATCTTAGAGGATCTGCCGCCCGATGAACTTCAAGGAGAAGAATGGATCGATAACTCCGTGATGGAAAGTGTTCCTATTGGCACTAATAGCGATCATAATACACAGGGCCAGGACTTCTCATTCGTGAAGGGAGATCTATATGAGAGTAAGGAGAAATTGATCCATGCGCTTCGCTCGTATGCCATTGCAAAAAATGTCAAGTTTAGGCCAACAAAAAATAACACAACAAGCTATAATGCGGTTTGTTTTTATCGCAAAGATGGTGAAGATGAAACTCTTGATGGACACTACGACGGGAATACGAATTGTCCTTGGAAGCTTAATTCATGTTCGGGTGTAAGAGTTGGTGGGCAATTCAAAATCATGGCGTACAATGGAGTTCACACATGTAGCAATCCTTGATTGGAGATGAATAACAAGCATGCGTCCTCTTCTTTTATATATCGATTGATTTTACCGCATCTGAGGGAGGATCTTGATCTACGACAAAAAGATATTCGTCTTTTAGTACATAAAGCGATCAACTTGGATGTATCATACAATAAGTGTTGGAATGCTAGGAGGAAGGCGATGATAAAAATATTTGGGGATTGGGGCAAATCTTATGAGATCTTACCGCATTATCTTGAAGCACTCAAAAGAGAAAATCCCGGGACTGTATATGAAGTTTTATCAGACCCCCTTCATGGCGAAGAACGACGATTTACGGGTGTATTTTGGGCATTTGGGCCTTGTATTGAGGGTTTCCAATATTGCCATCCTCTTCTTAGCATTGATGGCACCCACTTATACGGCAAGTACAAATGCGTTTTGCTTGTTGCCACCGGAGTTGATGCGGATGGCGGTTTGTTTCCTTTGGCGTTTGCAGTGGTTGATATTGAAAACACAGAGAATTAGGCGTGGTTTTTTGCATGCATTAGGTATCATATCCCTAGTGTGGAGGCCCGACCGATTACATTCATATCTGATAGGATGAAAGGAATTCCAAGAGCACTCCAACGTCATTTCCTGTCACCACATGCACATCGTTATTGCTTGCGACATATTAGGGACAACTTCAAGAAGAGATATGGAAACGGTCAGGTTCAAGATCTTCTTTGGCAAGCCGGCTGTGCAACAGAAAAATTAGTTTATGACCAAATACGAGAGAGGATTAAGTTTATCTCCCGAGCTACACATGATTGGATCGAAACTAGTTTGGGACCAAACAATGTTGATAAGTGGGCTTTATGTGAAGATGGCGGGAGACGGTTCTGTATGATGACTACGAACGCTTCAGAGAGTTTCAATGGCGTGCTCAGGGGAGCACGCGGTATGCCAATACAGTCACTAGTTGCTAAAACATTCTACAGACTTAATATCTTCTTTCTACGATGTCGCGAACTTGGTGAAAATATCCGCTCGGAGCTCATATAGAAAAATGATGAAATGTTAGCGGCTCGGATTGTCCAAGCTCGATCCTTTTATGTCGTAAGATATAGTTTTAATGAATGGGAGGTCATTGAGGGAATATCACATAGAGAAAATCGCTCTTACAAAGTTAACATGTTAGTGGATCACTCGTGTACGTGCACTTGTAATGTAACACAATTACAATGGATTCCTTGTTCACATGTTGTCGCGACTTGTTCTGATCTACAAGGTGGTGCGAGGATTTCACATTATGAGTTTGTCGCGGCTTGGTATTCTACTTACAACTATCGACAAACATACAATGAGTGTTTTCGTCCACCATATGATAGTCGATATTGGACACGCAACGGGCCACTGATATTACCTCCTTTGTGTAAAAGGTCGGCGGGGCGCCCTCGTTCCGTACGAATTAGAAATTGTATGGATGACGGTCGTGAAGGAGTTAGGAGGAAAAATAAGTGTAGTAGATGCGATCAACCGGGCCATAACAAAAATAATTGTCCAGTTAGGATTAGGCGTTGATGTTGTAATTTGTAGCGGTTTCGTTCTGTGTTTGTTTCCGTATGTCATTTGTGATTGTAATTTATATCATTTCGTACTATGTTATAAATTTAATGTTTGGTTTCGAGTTATTGCTTTCTTCACGTTGCGCATTCGTTTGTTGTTTATATATAACTAGATGATTATTTTAACAGAAAGATCTAACACATGCACATTGCCTTCTAATATAATTCTCAGTTATATTTATTATGGATCCGGGACCGATAAGCTCCGTAGTTTTGACCCTCCAGGCGAGCCATGTTTCAGACCATATTGGCTCAGGACAGGTAAAACATCTTTTGTATATGCTAGTTAGCATTGGCACTAATTTTAATTTTTCGCATTATACTTAATCAATTATTTTTGACGTGCAGCCCGTACCAGACATCACCATGATCGAGCATTCCCAGAGCCATTCAGCTTGGGTCATTGAGGATGTGAGAGTTCTAGCGCTGATCTCTCAGGCCGGTTTTCGGGAGTGTTCGACGGTTCGATATATCAGGCTTGATTGGCTGCTTATCACTGCACTGATTGAGAGGTAGAGGCCAGAGACCAACACCTTTCACATGCATAATGGGGAGTGCACCATCACTTTACAGGGCGTGGCCGTTATACTTGGGCTCCGGGTCGATGGGCCGGCAGTTACAGGCACCGATGATCATAGTTGGTCGGAGGTATGTGCCCGGCTTCTTAGACAGGTTCCTAACTTGAGGAGTGGTGCGATGAAGCTATCGTGGCTTCGTCAGACATTTCAGGACGGCATACTAGATGATGCCAGTATGGAGACGCTTCAGTTCCATGCTCGTGCTTACATTTTGCACATGATAGGGTGCGTGCTTTTTCCTGATGCGAGCAAGACTCTTGTACATGCACGATGGCTGTCGTTGCTAGAGGATTTTGACGTATGCGGTGCACGGTCGTAGGACAGTGCGGTGTTGACATACTTGTATCGAGAGCTGGGTAGAGTATCCCTGATGTAGAATAAAGAATTCAAGGGATGCTGCACATTGATACATATTTGGTCATGGGAGCGCATTCATATTGGACGCCCTACTTTACTTGTGCACCGTGACCTACAAGGGAAGTTTCCTTTGGCGTACAGGTATAATTGTACACACATATTTTATTCGCACTAAATTTTTACTTACATATTCTCTACTCTGCATATAGGTATAACGTGCGGTACGCTAAGTACCGATCAGCGACGCGCCATCGTGAGTTTTATCGAAATGAGCTTGATGGCCTCCAACACGAACAGGTAAATATAAATCTCAAGTCGTTATGAATATTATAGTTTTGTTGTTGATACTGATAAATGTTTTATTTTATTTCAGTTCAAGTGGAGACCCTATACACCACCGGAGCTCGATATGCATTCTCTTGCACCCATCTGTCGAGATAGTCCCGACTTGTGGAGAGCCAGAGTTCCGTTGATTTGTTGGGAGATCGTGGAGATGCATGTCCCTGACCGTGTGCTACGACAGTTTATGCTCTCTCAGCATGTGCCAGATCCTGTCGAGCAGATCGATCGTCGGCGATGACCTACTTCGCACCATACCGACTGGGCCGTAGTCCGTGCGGCCTACATAGACAGGTGGGCTCACAGGTAGGATTTCATCTAGGATACGAGGCCCACAGTTGTTGACTACACCACGTATATAGGTTGGTATTGGGGTATCACACGTAGATGGATCACACGTGACCCACAGCCCTTAGTTGGACACATGCCACGGTCACCGACAGACAGTTACATCCCTAGTGGGATGAACAAGAGAGATTACGTAAGTTTCTAAGCTAAATTATAATATTTTTTTCTTGAGTTGATACTTAATAAATTATTTACCTCACAGGTCCGTGCTTTTGATAGCATTGAGGTTGATATTGATGCGACCGTGCCTGAGATTCAGGATCAGGTGGCGTTAGAACTCCTCAGCAGGATCAAGAAGACCATAGCACAGGTGTTTCATAAGACTCACGTCGACGAGTTCGCAGGCCGTGAGGATAGGTCTCGATCATTTGGGTAGGGGTACACTCGGCGCCGACGGCCACGTGACGATGACGGCGGCACTTCGCATGCCGATGGAGCTGGCACTTCGCATGCCGATGGAGCCGGCACTTCGCATGCTGATGGAGCTGGCACTTCTCAGCCTCATACACAGCCGGATACTCAGATAGTCGAGGCTCATCAACGAGGGGGGCGGGGAAGAGCGAAGGGGAGGGGGAAAAGAGGGAGAGGAAGGAGAGGAGCTATATTGGGTTGTATTTGAACTTATTTTGTTAAAATTTGTAACTTGTATGAATTTTTAAATACTATACTTTTATGGATCAATTATAGCTCGATATGTGATCTTTTTGAGTATTGTTTGATTCGTGCGTGTTTAAATCATATATATATTGTAGTTATTATTGTCAACAGGTAAATAGTTGTATATATGAGTTAAATAGGTAGACGTATACAAAACAAAACATGCACAACAGCCTGTGCATGTTTTGTAAAACCTGCAACTTCACGGGAGTTGAACTCCTGTGAAGTTGCAGTCTAAATTTCCTAGAGAGCGATTCTTTGGAAAATTTAGCCTGTAACTCCATGGGAGTTCAACTCCCGTGGAGTTTTAAACACCCCAACAAACTCCACGGGAGTTGAACTCCCGTGGAGTTTATTCACAAAAATAATCTTCACGGGGGTTCAACTCTCGTGAAGTTTAAAAGAGTACTAAACTTCATGGGAGTTGAACTCCCGTGAAGTTTCGTAAGAATTTTTTGAAAAACCGACCTGGTTTCAGCGACAGCGCTGAAACCAGGTCGGTTTTTCAAAATAAAAATAAAATGGAAAGAGGTCGTTTTTTGCAATTAAATAGTAAAAGGAGTTGATTTTAAAAATTTGTCCTTCTTTTTATATCTTTATTCTTCCATCAAAACACTGTTTTCATCATCATCCTCGTTTTTAGATTCTAATTTTAGTATTTCAACGTCATTCAAAATGTTAGGAGATAATATCTCTTTCCTTTTTTATTGTTTGTGTTAGAATATAAAAATATAATCCTTAACCCTAACCAACTTTAAAATATTTGTGTTTGAATCCGACTAATCATGAAATTAATGTGGATTTTATAAAAAAATAAATTGACCGCTACCTGGTTCCGTGTAATAATCATACATGTTTCTCTTCAGGGGCTTTTTGTTCACCTTTAAATATGAATATTTGCTAATTTGATCTCTACATTCTTTGAAGCTTATTAATTTAAAGTTTCTAACTCATCACATTATGTCGAATCACCCTCAAAATCTGCATATCTGCTCATTTACAACTAAATTTTGATGGTGTCAAATGAGAAGGAATCAATCTACATATATATTTACATCTATATCTATATCTATCTATTTATATCCATATCTATCTATTGATATCTATATCTATCTATTTATCTTTCAAAAAAAAAAAAATCTATATCTATCTATTTATATCTATCTACATCTATATCTATACTACTATAAAATATAATTGCTATATTAAAACTTTTGGTTTCCTTTTCTAACCTCTCAATTTTAATAATTTCTAATAACTATAATTATTAAAGTTTGTGTGGTTCAAAAGACTATTAGATCCCCATGAAATTGTATTTAGAGTTAAGCACTTATTCTTAATTTTGTTCTACATTATTAGTATTTAGCTCGAAAATATAGATATGTATATATTATATGACGAAGGATTATGTTCTACAAGAACTAACCAAGATTATACTATGCAAAGATCGCTCAGTGCATGTAGAAAGACATTAAATATGTGGCATATTTGACCAATAATTTATTCATATTCTTTGTTTAAGAGAATAATGAAGTCGCTTGTAGTTATACTATAGAACCGGGCCTAATGTTGTGTAGGTTATGTATAATGTGCAAATGCAGTAGCTAACTTATACAACAAATATTCGAAGATGGATAATCAAATTGTTCAAAGAGATGAAGAGTTAATTGGAGAGTTTAATTACAAGATTGTGAGGGTTAAATAAAAATAATAAAGACTAGCCCAGTGCACGAGACTCCAACCATTTTGGACTCTGGGAAGGGTCAGATGTAAGCAGCTGTACCCCACATGCAAAGAGATTGTTTCCAAGATTTGAACCCATGACCTTCAGGATTCAAGACAACAACCTTATCGTTGTGCCAAGGCTCACCCTTAGTTAAATAAATAATAATAATGTACTTAATTTAATAATATAATAAATTAGATAATGTTAAAATATCCTTAAAACTATAATCAAAAGTGAACTATTTGTGTAAAAGCTGCAGAGATCGGACCATCAAAATAATCAATCTCTTTGGGGTCATTACCTTTATGTGAAAACTTATTTTGATACTTTTATAGAGTGGAGCCTCTAAATTGTTGCCTGTTGAGAAATTTTTTGCCCATTTTGAGATAACCCCGCGAAACTTATTGTTTAAATTATAAATTTAACACTAAAAACTAATTTAATAATATTTATTAATTTTTAACTATATCATGTAACACGTGCGACACAATCCAACGTTGTCTTGTGACACCACCGCACATTATATAACTCCACCATTGTTATTGAATCACTCTCATGCAGTGGTGAGGATCAGATTAGAGTTTTTGGCTATCTAAAACTTTTACTTGTTATGACCATTTGACTTATAAATGCATTTCTTTATAACACCTCAGTATCCTCGGAACCTGTTTTATTAGCGTTCAATTTTAAGAATTAAATAAAAAATAAAAAATAAAAAAAGGTTATTTCAATATTAGTCCCGTACATCTTTTATATTTTGAAATCAACTCTCCAAATCATTGAAATCACTATCTTTTATATTTTGAAATCAACTCTCCAAATCATTGAAATCACTATTAGATCTCCCAAATTCTTAAGCTATTTCCAAATTAGTCCCTCAAATCATTAAAATTGCTATAAATCCCCTACTTCTTAAGTTATTTTAAAATTATTCTCCCTTATCAATTGCAGAAGACATTAAAAGGATTAATTTCAAATAACTTACAATAATTAGGGGACGTAATGGAAATTTCAATGATTTGAGGAACTAATTTCCCTATGATACTTTTACTCTTGACTGGAGGGTCTAGTTTCAAATGGCATAAGAATTGGGGGACCTAACGGCAATTTTAATCATTTGAGGAACTAATTTTGGAGTGACTCAAGAATTGTGGCATCTAATAGCAATTTTAATGATTTGATAGGACTAATTCCAAATATGAAAGAGCTAAATACCGGAAAATCCAGGAGGACTGCTGGTAAAAAAAAAATATATATCCGCAGGTTTTATTTTCTTCGTTTTTTTTTTCCCGCGGAAGCAGAAAGATAAAAAATGTCACTCCCCCAATCCTTCTTCGTTCCGAAAAACCTAAACCCTTTCCCGTTCATCACAAACCCTAACCCTAACCCTGGCCTCAAATATTCTCTCTTCCCTCGCAATCGAAACCTTAAACATGATTTCTCCGCACCAGCGAGCTCCAACTCCGAAAAGCCCCCAGAACCTGACCCTAAACCTAACCCTAACCTTAATCCCAAGAAAGTCTCTACTCGCCGCCGTCAAAATCCCAAGAAAGTCCCATCAGAGAATCCCTCCGGCGATCTCTTCCCGTCGACGATTCCGAGAAAGCCACGGCGTGGTCGCCGGAGCGAGGCGGCGGCAGTCGAGGACTTCATCCGAGACTCATTGGAGAAGACATTTGCTTCGATTCGAGAGAAAAACTCTGAGGTTTTGGATGGGAAAGGGGAAATTTTGAAGGAGAGAATCAAGGAGGAAGAGGAAAAGGAAGAGGAAAAGGAAGAGGGGAAGGAAGATGATCATGTGATTGAAGAAGAGGATCCAAATTGGCCATTGGATGCAGATGTTGGATGGGGGGTTAGGGCGTCGGAGTACTTCGAGAAGCATTCGATAAAGAATGTGGTGGTTGATGGGGTCGAGATTGATTGGGAAGGAGAGATTGATGAAGGGTGGGTGAAGGAGATCAATTGCTTGGAATGGGAGAGCTTCGCATTTCATCCCAGCCCGTTGATTGTTCTTGTTTTCGAACGATATAACAGGTAACAGTAACTCAATTATGGTATAATTTTACAATTACATTTCACACTCATAGCTTAATTATCAAGCAGGGCAGAACTCTTGCTTGATTGTATCAGTTTTAGTTTTGAATTTGGTGTTTATTTACTCATAGCATTTCAGCTTCTGAATATCCTGATGAGTTTGTTTCATGTTGAACCGATGTAAAATTTCCCATTTCTGCTACTAGTCATTCTTGTGTGTTGGTACAGTATAACATCATTATTATACATTTACTCGAATGGCAACCATTTATTAAGTTATTGGGTGAACTTGTCAACGGTCACCCATATTTTTGAATCATCTCATTACTTAACTATTCCCAGACAAATATTTTGTATGCTTTTCATGCGGTATGAATTCTTTGGCAAACATCAGGTTCATCTTTATCACATGCCTTTCTTAAACCCTTCACTGTTTCCTACATTATGAAAGAGGCTTTCTATAAGCCTCACAACTTTCTGATGAATTTTTCAATCAACAGTTTCAAGAAGCAACCTATACATTCTTATTAGCTAAAGCATGGGGAGAGTTACTTACCAGTAAAGATATTCTAGTTCTTTATTGTCCTTTGAAGATTAAATTTGTTTCACAGATATGTAAAGTGCTTCTAATGTTTTTTCATATAGATAAGCAAATTGCTTCAACATTTTCAGCAGTCAATTTTGAATTCCTGTTAGTACACTCCACTGGCATTGTCACATGGTTGATTTGAGGACAAATTTTTGTTCGTTTTCTTTTCCTAACTTCTATTCTCTTTCGTGGTAAATGTCTCTGATCAGCTAAAAGTTTAATTTTGAATAGTTCACAATAAACAAAGATGTGCATAGTTTTGTGCATATCAGAGATGATCCTTGAAAACAAGCAAGATGTGTTGTTAGTATGTTCTCTAGTATCTTTAGGCTCTCAATGAGATTATGATTGAGAGAAAACAAGAACGTAAGCTTCAGAGATTCAGTAGCTGCAGCCTATGATGTTGTAACAGGCTATAAAGAAATGTAAGCTTCTATCGTGTGGACCAAAAAAGCTGGCATATGAGCCTATGGCTGTATGCAAGTAACTTAAAATTTTTGGGAGAAGTATGGTTAATTGAAACCATAATCTTTAAAAAAAAAGAGGAATTATTTTAAAAATATCTGTTAACAAGGAGGTGTGACGTGTCTGTTAGAAAGCAGCATAAAGAAATATGGTAAGAAACTCCAGGAGTTGGGGTGGAGCATCTTAGATAGAATGTAATTCATACTGCACGTCCTATTTATAATTTGATGCTCCTCTTTTGACAGGGCAGCTGATAACTGGAAGCTTTTGAAGGAGTTGGAGAAGGCGGCCAAGATATACTGGAATGCAAAAGATCGGTTGCCTCCAAGGGTATGCCTACTTGGTGCCTACGTGCCCAGAAGTTCTTGCATTTTAGACAAATTTTGGAATTTATTATTTTGCATGATCCTAGGATCTATTACAAGTTGAAATGATGTTTTTCCTACAGACAGTCAAGATTGATATCAACATCGAGACAGACCTGGCATATGCGCTGAAAGTTAGAGAATGTCCTCAGCTGTTGTTTCTTAAAGGAAATAAGATTTTGTATAGGGAGAAAGGTATAAACTGTTCAATGAAAGTTAAAAAGAAAATTTCTCATTAATTCTAAATTAGGTTTTGTTTTGAGATCTGATCAATCACAAGTATGCTATGTTTGCAGAGTTCAGAACAGCAGATGAGCTGGTGCATATGATTGCACATTTCTACTATAATGCAAAGAGACCTTCATGGGTGGACCCAGCAGCAGTTGCGCCTCCATTTTGATTGTTAAGCTTCAGGTACTTCCTCGAAAATATAATCGTAGAGAGCGCAAGCTTATATAAAATGTAGGAAGGAGGAGCCTACATGTGTCCTAGTGTCAATTTTACATCTGTTAGTTACACTAATTACATGTATGTCTGTATTGATTCAATATTTTGTTTGTGATGGTCTTTGAACTATTGCACTGATTGTTAGCTGTTTACACTGGTTACATGTAGTGTTTTCACAGATATGAAATTGGTGTTGGGAGACTTATAGGCGCCCCATTTGGCTTTTTTCTAGATATTAACTTACCATTTAAGATTTACATCAGACTTTTGTGATTAATATGATAAGAAATTTTCTACTCGTTTCCAGTTATTTACTTTTGAATATTAAAACAGCTATTAGCTATATGTGACATTGGCAAGACTTTGATGCTTATATCGCATTGGTACTTTGGTAGCAGTTTTGATGCTTCATTAGTATTTGAAATATTGCTTCTCTTTATTGAAAAGTGAATTTTAAGTTAACATCCGGGTAAATTACACTAAACCCACAAGAACTTTTAACATTTTGCAGTATGCCCTCAAAAACTTCTAAAATCGTACTAACTCCTCAATAACTGTTGGGATTGCAAAAAAAACCTAGTAAGTCTCCGTTTTTTGTAGATAACCCCCCGATGACAGCATAAGTCCACATTTAGGATCGAAAATGTGTCGCCAATGCTAAATGTCGACTTACGCCGTCATGGGGGGTTATCTGCGAAACACGGAGAGAGTTTCCTGCAATTCCAATAGTTATTGGGATTTAGTGCAATTTTAGAAGTTGTTGGGGGTTTACTGAAAACGCTAAAAGTTCTTGAGGGTTTAGTGTAAGTTACCCCTAACAAATGCTGCCAGCCATCAAAGATCGTAAACCACCATTGTGTTAAACATGCTTTCAGTTGGCTTGCTAAATTCAAAGAAATATATAAAGCATTCCATAACAGCGAGGGAAGTGGGAAAGTAGCATAAGTATCTTTTCTTTGATTTTTGTTTTAGAAGTTTGAGGTCCTAAATCAAACATCATTTGTGTAATCGTATTACAGGTTAGTTCCCGAGATTCATTTTGTAATCTGCTGAGCGAGATTGATTCAGGTGAGAAGCTGTTCGAGTAATTCCTTTTTCCTTCCTTTTCTCTCTTGTATCCTAGTTTTCTTGCATTTTCTCTACAGGTTCCATACAGGCTTAATTGCTTTGCAGTTGCCATTATGGAGCTACCGTAGACTTTCTCATAAGCGGGATGGATCTATTATGCGCTGGGACGATACTTTGGAGCGCTTGAAGTGGATACCGATGAATATACACGCTCTAAGTAGCCCGAACTACTCATATGAGTTTCTGTAAAGAAAAAACTGGCCAACTTAGAATTATTCTCCCAACTTCGATGTTTGGGTGCTGTGTAAGGAGCCATATGAGCACTGTGTCCACGAATAGCTGCTTGTTTCTCTCTCGTCTGCTGATACTCATTTTTCACTCCCGGGTGTATTGTTGACCTTTTATGCCAAGGGGTTCTTTGTTTGCGCATAATTCAAATTGCAATACAAAGGACAGTTGCATGTAACCTCAATGGCCCCAAAATTGTCGCTATATTTGTTCGGTTGTGACATTGTGTTTGTCAGAAGATTAATTGAGAGGGAAAAATTCTACCCCTTGTAAGTTGGAGAGACCATTGAATTTGCAACTTAAACCCCTCTATGTTGATTGTAACTGTGGTTATCATAGATATGATTGTAGGAAGAAAAAAGAAACAAGCTTTGCAGACAGCTAAAAATAATTCACGTGTATGTAACCGCATCGGGCAGCTAGAATTGACACTACTTACAACATGAAATTATTTCAAAGACATATTCAGTATTTAAATGTACTTCAACGAATTGCAAATATCGACAAACAAAAATACATCGATGCAGCTCTTTAGACACAGAATAATCTAAACTAAGAACTAGCAACAAAGAATTTAACACAAGTAAATAAAGAGAATATACACAAGTTTACAACAAAATAGTTAGGAACTTGATTGCCATTATCATAGTCCATCTCCAAATTTACAAAAAATGCAATTACAGTTTACAAAAAATTTAACTGTCCCATTTCCAAATTTACAAAAAATGTAATTACAGTTTACAAAAAATTTAACTGACCCATCTCCAAATCTCCAAATTTGAGTCAAAAAATTCATTCTCAGAGTGAAGGCGATGCCCTTGGCGGCGGCGAGGGCAATGGCGGACAGGGGAGGATCTATATACAGTCTAGGGGGGCCACGGCCCCCCAAAAATTTTAGGAAAAAAAGATACGATGGTTTCTGTAAAACCTCCTCCCTTAAAAATTAAAATATATTCATTCTTTATCTCAAAACTCATACGTCAAGACTAGCTTTCGAAGCAAAATGGAGGATGCTTTCCTCTCAGTAGCTAGGGGTGGCAAACGGGTCGGGTTGGGTCGGGTCGGGTCATAGTTAATCCAACCCATATAAGTGTGACCCGATCCGACCCATTTAATAAATGGGTCAATGTGATCCGACCCGTTTACTAAACGGGTTACCCGACCTGACCCGACCCGTATAACCCTAATGACATGTTTATTAAATGGGTCTATTTATTTTTTAATCTTTTTTGTGACCGGTGGGATATCCATATAATCTGTTATGAAGTTTAGAAAGGTGGAAATGTTGGGAATGTCTTGTTATTATTGTATACTCTGTATGTTACTAGCATAAGTGAGAGAGGTAATCTTTCAGAATGCAATTTTTTTGTATGAACGGACAAGGCCAACAAATAGAGGGGTTATGCAAAAGAAGGGGGGAAACACCATTTTCCATTCACTCTCAAGGTTGCAGAAACATCGAATAACAACAATATACGGAAACAAACCCATAAATTAAACAGTTCACAGTTCACCATTAAAATTGCAAGAACAAATATGCTACGATTAACCTTTACTGAAGAGGGAAATCATACGCTAACAATCCACACAGTTAGAAACTTAATATTAGTTGTAAATTATGACAATGACAAATTTGAGACAAAACCTTTCGAATGGTTTCATGAAGCAATATGCAACCAATTGCAAGAACAAATCTGATACAATTACCCTTTACTGAAGAGGAAAGTCATATGTATCAATCTACAAAATTAGAAACTTAGTTAGGACCCTTTACTGAAGAGGCAAAAACAACTGATGATATCTTTTAGCTACATAGGCAATGTTGCAAACTGACATTATTCTCGCCTTCGTGAGAGATTGGGACCCTTCCAGCATTACGAGCCCAGTAAGGATTGTCATGGTCCAGCCTCGGCAAGAGCCAAAGTCCCGGCTATGTCCAAAAAACTGCGACAAATCAATGTCAATTGTTGCATCCTCATGTGGTCGGTCATCAATCAACCTTCCAGTGTCTGAATCAGACGCATCAAATAGATCTCCTGCCGCAATGGAACTCCTTTTCTTTCTGTATCTCCCGTAACGATATAGGATAATATACACAGTTCTTCTTGCAACCCCGCATTGGAAGCTGGCAAGGAGAAGCTGCAGTTATAATGGGATAAACAATGCTCGGTCGCCTAGTGTATCCACCCTCACCCACATACATCTTTCCTGGAAAAATCAGGCCGGAACACCAGGAGTGACGTGTTTGATTGCAAATGCTATCACTCCTGTCCAAGGAAACACATTAAAAGAATCGAACGAGTAATTTCTTGACTTTCAAACAAATCGAATTCCTAAACATAAAAAAACATGAGAGAATAAATATATGCAAAAAATATATACATGAACATCAGACTTCAAAAGAGTCTTATACAAATATTGCATACATCTATCATCATCACAACCAGGTAATACAGTACTAAATTACAAGTAAAGTCATGGAAAGAATGCCTGCACCTTATATGGTCAGAAATGTGCAAGTGAGCCTAACTGCACAACTGTATCTTTGAAGAAAGGAAAAATATATCCATTGTGATTGCCTGAACTAGGAAGAAGCATAAGAAAAGAAAAGCAGGGAAAAGAAAATTAAGAACTTATATAAAAGAGGTGCGCGATAGAAAGAATGGTATAGCCGACGCAAGCAGGGAAAAGATAAAGACAGTTTACTACAAGCTCAGATATTTTATGTCAGGCTACAATTAGAAATATTATATGTCAGACTAGAAACATATACAGAAATAAAGTTAAGATTAATATTTGACCCACAACAGATTGAATTCAACACAATGCAACCTTATCAAGGCCTCAAACAACAATATATAGGAAATTATTCCCCATTATCACATGGTCAACTATATGGCACAACCATTGTTCTAGGATAATACTCAGATGCTCATTCCCCATCTAACGGTCTAATACCCACAACGATTCAGATCCTCCCCGATTAGGTGGTAATTGGAGTCTCCACAACTAGTGTCATTGTGGAGGAAGCAGCTGAATAACATTAACTTTAGCAAAGGAAAAAAAAACACTACATCATTATTCCATAATTGCTCAGATTTAGTCACT
The DNA here is from genome assembly GCA_022839385.1 of Asparagus kiusianus. Lineage (NCBI taxonomy): Eukaryota > Viridiplantae > Streptophyta > Magnoliopsida > Asparagales > Asparagaceae > Asparagus > Asparagus kiusianus. Next base: position 315,183 of record BQKN01065315.1, read on the forward strand.
GCATTCACTTTGGTGTTCCATATTATAGGCTTCCTCAAACACTACGTTCATAAAACTTGTGTCCAATAACTATTGTCATTGTAACTTACAAGTCGGGCCTCCATCTTATAGACATTTTCTAAGACAACATATCTTCCCTAGCATATATAACTTGTTTTTCAGATTGAAGGGGGTTCCAACAGCAAGAGTTGGAACTGCATAATGTTGAAACTAACACTTACTGTTCCAATTGAACTGTCACTTTTGTTTCTAACAACATGTCACTTGGAGGAATATGTAACATGCAGGATTCCGCTCCAACTATGAAAAAAATACAAAATTGCATAAGTTTAAGACAAGAGGGAATAAAAAAAGGACACTATACCAGACTCAGCAAGAACATGAAAAGGAAATAAACACAAGCCTACCGATTATTCTAAATCAACTTAATCAGGAACATGAAAAGGAAAAACAAGTGCTACACTAGACTCAGCAAGCAACAGTTTGATTTAGACAAAAATTCTTAATAAGGTCAAAAAACTGATGAAAATAAATACTAGAAATAAACACATAATTCTAGGCTTCAACCTACATAGAACTTTCTGCTATAAATAGGAAATAACATTAAAAAATTCTCCGTTATGTAACACATTCTCCAGAAATATAACCCTTTTTTTAAGGAACATTGTTGCACTTTAACTTATAAATTTGCCTTCTGAATTGTATTTCCTTCCAAAATTTAATTTTGCATCAATGACATCCTTGTGAGTTACCATTTTATAAAGTTATCCATGTAAAGGGAAAGTCCTTTTATTCTTTTATAAATCATGTATAATAATAATAGGGGGCCTCGGCATACACATAACAAGGATTCTTGGAAAAATGAAATAAAAATGCACAATCCCACTTAAAAAACACAAAC
>BQKN01065315.1:316093-341742 GCA_022839385.1 Asparagus kiusianus
GGAATTACCAAACTACGGGTGCAATCTCATCTCACGCGCCATTTTAAAGATGGAGACTGAGAACTTACAGCAAAGTTCACGCTGTTGCCGCCGCCGATCATCGCTCGCAACCTCCCCACCCTGTTATCCGCCGCCCTCCCCTTCCTTCGTGGAGACCTCTCCTCCGTCGACCCCTGCCTCCTATCTCTCCTCTCCACCCTCTCCTCCGCCGGCGCCAGCGAGTGCTGGCACAAGCACGACACCTTCCTCCACCACCTCGCCGTGCGTCCACCGCATCCTCCACCTCTAGCGCTGCCCCTCCCCCGTCTCCCTCTGCGGCCTATTCCTCAAAAAATCAACAAAAATGCAACCACAAAATCAATCTAAGATCTTATTCTCCTAATTTTAACCTAGAATTTAGAAATCGGGGCTGAAAATTACCTATCTAGGGTTTCTGATCTGATCCTTGAGCACTTGAGAGAAAGTCGAAGGTGGAGCTTGCGCTCGAGAGGAGAGGAGATCAAAGGCCCTGAGGAGAGAGGAGATCCAAGATGAAGCTCGAGCTTCAGGCAAGAGGAGATCAAAGGTGGGCTCGAGCTTGAGGAGAGAGATCGGAGATGAGCTCGAGGGTAGATATCGGAGGCGATGAGTTTTTTTTTCAGAGATGAAGGGCTTCATTTGAGAGACGAAGCGTCTTGGGTCGGTGTTATATGGGTCAGCTGGTTGGGATATACGGGTCAGGCGGGAGAACCTAATTTACCCATCTAATAGACGGGTTAGTTCGGATTGACCCGTTTATGACCCGACCCATATAACTCGACCCATACCTAATATAAACGGGTCGGGTCGGGTTGATGGGTGGGGTTATAAATTGCCACCCCTAAAAATAATGTGGCAGTGATTAGCCAATCCTACACAGTAAAACAAATTAAAAAATAAGAGACAACAACAAATAAAACCCAAGGCCATCTCATATTGCGCATCACGCCTGTAGAGTGCGATGAGCATAAAACATCTCAAATCTGCACTCACTAAACACCAAACACCCCCAACGAAAACAGAGGATCTCAACAGATTTCAGATTCACAAAAGTAACGTGTCACAACTATTCAGGGTGGTATTGTCGTTGCGGAAGCTATTGGGTAATAAATAACATGCACAAGCTATAACTCTTAAGCAGTCAACATAACCTAGAAACTAATCATACCAAACACCCAAGAAAATAGAAATCCAGATTTTGCCAAGCAAAGAAATAACTTGGTGCAATACTAGTAATCAAAATTTGATGAAGCTTACATCAAAAGCTGATGAAACCTTATAGTAATACGACAGTTGATGCAACACTAATAATCAAATCGATATGATTCTTGAAATCTTATAGTAATATAACAGTTGATGCAACACTAATAATCAAATGGATATGATTGTTGAATCAATTACTTGCATGAATAAGTAAAGAAGTCGATACACATGTTAAAAAAACAAACTTCGCAAAGCTTCAACCTACAACTAAGTTACAAGTTGCAGGGAACTGTTATATCTCATAATCAAAGAGTAAATTTGAAGGTATGGAGGCAATAGGAAAGTATATAAGTCAAATGTCAAAGCTTCAACCTACAACTAAGTTACAAGTTGCAGGGAACTGTTATAAAACTCAAACCAAGTCTAGGCTTGGATACCAACTACTTTTACTATCTCAAACATACTTCCCCTTTTTGGTATAACTACTAAACTATTACTGTAAACCTGATGGCTAACTAAAATCCATTTCTACCATGGACCTGTTAACATTCAACTTTTAACTAGAAAAGGTCAATTATATCCAAATATTCTGTACATATCAGTTACAAGTAACTTTCCAGACTGCACTTAGCTATATGGAAACAGCTACTGCTAACTCAAAATTTAACCCACTAGGCAAAAAATTATGGCACTTTTTCAACTCAAATTTGAACTAATACATTACCGTTCATTGACAAGCCTTCAACCCAAGAGCAGCTCAGATTGGACTTAAAACCCACAACAAACCAAGGCTTCCAGCAAGCCATATTACCAGCAAGTAACCAGTCTACAAACAAGCTCCTATAATCTTCACAAACGACATGTTTTGGCAACAACAAGCAACAACCAGTCTACAAACAAAACTCATATAACCAATACTGCAAGCAAGCAACAACAAATTAAATACCAGTCTACAAACAAAACTCATATAACCAAGACTGCAAACAATATTGGGTTCTTAAATAAGAACCTAAGAAAAAAAAATTATACACATACATATAAAGTTTCTCTATGTATTCACTATTCTATCCATTTTCAGGTAAATACAGAGAACTTTAAGCTAAACAATACCACACAAATAAAAGATCTGATAAATATTAATCGAAAAAGAAAATACAAAAATCCTAAAATTTCTAAATACATAAATCCTAAAATTTCTAAATACAGAAAATACCTCAACTGATGCGCAGCCACAACCGCCTTCGCCACCGGTGCCTTGGCCGACCCCGCCACAAACTCCACTCATCATCAACATCCACACAGCTCTCCTTAATAACCTTCTTTATCTCCGGAACCGCCTCGCTCATCAAATCACCGAAGCACTCCTCCTCCCTCCCTGAGTAAAACTCATCAGAGATCACTTTGAAAGCCGATTTGGCGGCGGAGGAGAGGGATTTGGGGATCCAGTAGAGGGAAGGTGAGTCGTGATGATCAGAGGAGGAGGAGGCGAGGAAACAGAGGCAGAGGAGGAAATCTAGGGTTTGTTCGGGGGAGGAGAAGGTTCCGTTTTGGGGGAGGAGGGATTGGATGGAGATGGAGTCGGAGATGAGCTCGAGCTTCAGGCGAGAGGAGATCAAAGGTGGGGCTCGAGCTTGAGGAGAGAGATCGGAGATGAGCTCGAGATCGGAGATGAGCTCGAGGGTAGAGATCGGAGGCGATGAGTTTTTTTCCGGAGACGAAGGGAGCCTAGAAATACTATTCCAAGAACTCCATCCTGTATGCCAAATCTCACCCGTCCGTATACTTATTAACGGTCGAGATGACATAAGATCCGAATCCATTAAACCCTCCACCATCGAATTCTCCTTTCTCTTTCCTAAACCCCCAAAATCAGCAGGAAGCGGCAGCAGCAGCAGCAGAAATGTGGAGATCCAAAGCTCGCTCTCTCCTCCTCAGATCTCTCCACTCTCACACCCGTTCCCAATCTCAGGCACCTCTCAAAACCCTAGCCCTAAGCCCAATCCCCCGCCCTCATCTCCTCCCCTCTCGTCTCATCCGAAACCCTAGCTTCTTCTCCTCTCAGCACGACGCCTCAAGCCCTAGCGACGAAGCCCCCGATCCCGGAGAGGCCTCATCCTGGACTCCCGAAGAACCCGAGGGTTCCAATGGGACACCGCCTTGGGATTTTGAAGATCACGATGATAAAGGCGCCGCCTTTGGAGAAATGACCCTAGAACCGGCCGATTCTTCTCCGCTGGAAGGAGAAGGAGATGGAGATGGAGCTCAGGTTGCGACTGCTGAGATCTCTCCCGAGTTGATCGAGAGCGTTGTTTCTATTCTAAAGGGTGGTGAAGAAGAGGCGATTGAATCGAGCTTGGATAAGTTGGAGCCGACTTTGAGCGAGGAATTTGTGGTTAAAGTGATTGAGGCTTCGGATGGAGTCGGCGGCAAGAATTTGATTGGATTCTATAAACGGGCTTTAGAGATGGAGGAATCTGTGAAGACTTCGAGGGCGATGGAGCTTCTTGTTCTTTCTGTGAAGAGTTCACCGGAACTTGGTAAGAAGGAAGCTTACATGTTGTGGGATTTGGTTAAGGAGTTGGGAAAGGAGATTGGGGTTTTGAGTACTGAGATTTTGAATGAGCTGATATCGATTTTTTGGCAATTGGGTAAGGCTAAGGCTGGTTTTGAGGTCTTTAACAAGTTTAATGAGTTTGGTTGTAGTCATGATGCGGATAGTTATTACTACACCATCCAAGCTCTTGGCAGGAGATCGATGTTTGACAGTGCATGGTCTGTTTGTGAGAAAATGCTTAGTTGTGGAAACCTACCCGATGGAGAGAAGATCGGAGAGATTATCACCTTCTTTTGCAAAGGAAAGAAGGCGAAAGAGGCCCATTTGGTCTATTTAATGGCAAAGGAGAAGAATCTGTCTCCTCCAAGGTCTAGCTTGGATTTCTTAATCTGTGGACTGGCTCGAAACGATGGAACTGTTTCTTTAGCATTCGAGTTACTCGAAGACTATCCAAAGGGGTCATTTAAGTACGCAAATAAGACTTATGGTGCTGTTGTTAAATCATTGTGTAGGGTTAAGAAAACCCTGGAGGCAAAAAGTTTATTACTGAAAATGGTTGAATCAGGCCCGGCACCGGGGAATGCTTCTTTCAACTATGTTATTAATGCACTCTCTAAAGGAGGTGAGTTGGAGGATGCATTAGCTTTGATGAAAGTGATGGAGAGCAGAGGACTAAGGGCGGATGTTTATACGTATACTGTGGTTATGAGTGGGTATGCAAAGGGGGGTTTGATGGATGAGGCATATAGGATATTCTGTGAAGCCAAGAAAAGGCATGCTAAGCTGAGCCCTGCTACTTACCATGTTCTTACTCGTGGATATTGTAAAATGGAGGAGTTTGACAAGGCACTTGAAATTATGAAAGAGATGAAGGAAAATGGAGTACAGCCGAATGCTGATGAGTATAATAAAATGATACAGTCGTTGTGCCTCAAGGCTTTGGATTGGCGTTCAGCGGAGAAACTCTTGGAGGAGATGAAAGAGAGTGGGATGTATCTTAAGGGGGCTACCCGTAGCCTTGTGGCAGCGGTGAGGGAAATAGAAGAGGAGGAAACACAGCCAGAGGAAGTTAGTATTGAAGCTTAATTTCTTGCTCAGGATGTTGAAGTTGAACTTTTGCGTCAATAATTTTTCTTCCCCTCTTTCAGATTGTGCTGGGGGATTACTCGTGCAAGTGAGTTATATACACCCCTCTTTGTCTAGTTATCTTCCCAGCTGAAAGAAGCAACTTTTTTGGTGTTTATTACAATTCATCATTTTCTTAGTTTAATGTAGCAATTTTTTGTTTTCTTTCCATCAGATTATGCTTAGGTTTTCTTATGCATGATCGTTGTTGTTTTACTTTCTATGTATGAATGGTGCCTTTTCGCTAACTAATCTGCTTCGTGATTATACTGTGTCCTCTTTATATATCTCCATTTGTTGATTTTATCATTTTGTCAAAGCAGGTTGTTCTTTTGGTTAAATTCATTCTTCTTATGGATACTGTTGACTTTTATGTATTGTTTGGAGAAATGATCGGTATGTTGTTCACATCTGTTACTTTTTGTGACATACTTCAGAAAAAGTAGTATGTGCTTATTTATCCAGTAGACAGAAGGACTGCTAAGTACTACCTAGTGACACCAGAAGGAAAATTAATCAGTAGATAAATATCAGTAATTTAAAATTTGTTGTCTTCCTTTTTTTTGTCGTCGTCGTCTACTTTTTTAAACATTTTTCCTGTGAAGTATAAAATAAATATTTAATATTGCTTAAGATTGGATAAGGTCTCAAATGTCTATTCCACAATATTCGGTATTTCGAAATTGCCCCCACTTATTTCTGTGTGTCATCTTTAACAACTAAGTCACATAATCATATCTCAGATCATTAGCCTATTCATCAGTTGTTAACATTGAAAGAGTGACTTGACGTCCCTATTATGTATTCTTCTTAAATGTCCGTAAGAGGGGGTAAAAACCTACCAAAAAGTTCATCTTCTCCCTCCTTAAAATAAGCCAAAGGTTCTCTTTCACTCGCTGTCTACAAGATCCAAGTCTGGTCCACAGAGTGAGATGAGGGCTAGATTGACGGTTGATATATATGGGTTTTTTGAAGCATTAATAATAATAGTTGAACCATGTGAAGGACTTGCGAGATTTATTTTATGTTAGATCCCCTTGCATAATGACTTTCTTTTATATGGTTGAAATTTTTCTTTTGTTTCCTAGTTCGTGTGCAGTGCTGCTGCTGTATGTTTTCTTTTGAATAATGTGTTCTCTACGACTTTCATCTTTTGCTAGTTGATTTTATGATGTATATTTAGAATTTGCATCTGCTTTCTGGACAAAAGCCTTGCTGGTTACTTCTGAAGCAGTGGGCCTGTTGAAAAGCCAAACACAACACAAGAATTGTGGAGAATTTTATTGTTATGTATTGAAGTCTGATTTTTCCTTTTATTTTAATTTCTTACTAACCCAGGAATATCTTTTCATTAGTATCAAAGTTGCTTTTCCTTTTGTAACTTAGCTTTCTTCCAAGAGTTAAGTTTTTCTGTGCCTAACCCACTTCAAGCCTGCAATTATTTTTACTTTATTATTATATTGTACTGGTATTAGTTATAAGTCACCTGATTAGTTATGCCAATGATTTTGCTAAACTGTTATGAACCCATATGGTCGAGTAAACACATTGAGCTCCAACTAGGATCACATTGATTTCCATAACCTTTTTAGATGCTTGTGATGTCTCCAATCTTAAAGTAATTTTACATGATCTGCACAATTGTTGCTACCCTCACTTTGCACTGTATTTAGAAACCAGGGAAGACAACAAACACTAGAGCACAACCCACTGAATTGTAATAAAATAAATCTTGTGTTGGCATACCTACTTGTGAGCAATGGTTGCATTGAGGCTCCTCTATACGAAATTAACATGGCATAGAATAACCGCGCTGTTGGCTGCACCTTTTATATTAACTGTATGTTCTACTTCCAGAGCAGCAGGCTGAGAAAATCAACTAATGTAGATTCTAGAAAATCAATTCTCAATCTTGGTTGCAGAACCATGAATAGGCCTTTTCAGCATTAAGGGATAATAATCCTCGCATTATTATTTTATTTGTTTGCCAATGGTTTATGAGATTAAAGAGAAGCAATCATCCTCTGTTTCAATGGATATAGGACACGTGTAAATGTATGTATATGTGTCACGGATACTTCTCAATTATAGAATTATATTTACCTCACAATCTTTTCATGCCTGCTTATAAAAGTTTTTCTGGTGTTACTAAAAAAAATTAATTTTTATCCAGTGTTCATTTATATTGTTTCTATCACACTCCACATTTCTTATTGTAGCGTTCCTGCTAAGTCTGCCGTAATTTTGGGTCCCTTGTGAACAAATGCTGCGACGTGTAGGTGTTCCTTACTCGTGTCATGGTTTTGTGTTTCTGTTTGACAGTCGTCACTCCTTGTGAATTGTTTTGTTGAATTGTCAAGGTATTTGCGGTCTTCTATAGTTCTATCCTATTTCACGTAGTTTGATTGTGAAGCTTTCAGTATCATCTTATGTACTGCTTATTTATTTCCAATGCTAGTATTCACAATGTATGATGCCTTGCAATGCAATCATTTGGAAGCCAGATGAAAGTTGACACAAAATAGTAAGATTTGAGACTTGAAAGGAAGAAAGTTAGTACTACATTACTACTAATATCCTTCTATATCAGTTGTTATTGAATTAGTAAGCTTATCCAAGATATTATTGTATTCCTATGTCTTAAAGTCCCTTCCATCTAGGGAAGACAATTTATGCCCATACCCATTTACCCATCTGGCCCACCCATTATTTGGCCTGCCCAAAACCCACCCATTTAATTAAATGGGTCTAAACGGGCGGGTGCATTTTACATCCAATTAAATGGGTCTAAATGGGCATTCTATACCCACCCGCCCGCCCACCCGCCCTTATTCCCAAAACCCTAAAATCCCTTCGTTTCTCACTTTCTCTCTCTGAGTCTCTGACCTCCTCCGCCTCTTCCTCCGTCGCCTCAATCCCTCCTCCTCCTCCTCCGTCGCCTCAATCCCTCCTCCTCCGCCTCCTCCTCCGTCGCCAGTCGCCTCAACCGCGTCTCCAATCCAGAGCCTCCTCCGCCTCCTCCTCCGTCGCCAGTCGCCAGCCGCGATTTTTTTTCTCGCTTTGATCAGGTACGTATGTGCAAATACTTTTAATTCTGATATTTCTTATAATTTTGGACGTGTTTTGTTAAAATTGATTTGGGTTCTTTCGGATGTTATTTAGAAATCGTGGGCTTTGATCTAATAGAAGAAAACGATTTGTAAGAAGTTGATGAGGTTTTTCTTTGGTTATTAGTTTAAAGTGTTAGCTTTGTTGTTTGTTGATTAGGGTTTCACTTGATTTACTATCCTGTTCGTGAAATTTTTATAGGGAAATTGTAGACTGTATGAAGAGGTGAACTTATTTTATCTTAAATTATTATTACATTGGCAACCATGTGTTAGTACTACATTTGCATTCTGGACAGCAATGTATCTGGTCAATCTATATTTCATGTGCATGTTCGTATTAGTATGGGATATTGTTTCATGTGCATGTGCATGTGCTTGTGAGTTGTTCCTTGGGGGTATGTATATGAGAAGGAATCCCCTTGCTGTGTAGAGCACATGCTATCAGTGTTCGTCCTTGTTTCTGTGGAAATTACAAGATCTTCTTACAACGTACTACTGCTGAGAATGCTGAGAACCAGGGGGAATGATAAATATCCCTTTAATTAAAAGATTATTATTTGTTTATAGCCAGCTGATCTAGCTCCAAATCTTTGAAGCATTTTTTATTCTGCTTGCAGACAAATCTTGAGCCAAAAAGCCATGAAGACGTGATATATTACCAAGAAAAGCTGGAAAGGGGAAGGAGGCAAACGACAGGGTCACTCCATTTTGGGGATTGATGGAGGACAAGGAGCGAAGGGTGAGGACCCTTCTATATAACGGCCCTGTATTGGCTGGCGTTTTGGTAATAAAAAAAGAGAGATGCGATTGTAGGCTGATTTGGTAGAACCTATTAAGTGATTGATTCTCCTATTAATGTTCTACTATTGTGCATTTCGGGCAAAATACGGCTCTTTATTTTTTTAACATTTTATTTTGAATTTACATCTCTTTTAGTTTTAATATATTTAATTTAATTATTGTATGCTTTAAATTAGATATCACTCAATACTTAGGGCTTGTTTGGTTCACTCTAAATTATTGGAAACAATGTGTTTTTTAAGGATTCGGAACAAAAAAGTAGGTTTTTTTGTCATTTTAGGATTCTAAAAGTTGGGTTTGTTTTAATTTTTTTTCAAGAAAAGGTTTATTAAAAAGCCTCTAAACAGTGACTTTTTTTGGACTACTTATGTCATATCTTTTGGTTAGGAAATGAGTTAGAAAGTTGATAACCCGCTGACAACTCATCATTTCCTCTCACAACTCTTCTTATTATTTGGAAATGAAACGAACTTGAGTTTTGAATATGTTTTCCTATTCTTAACTTCATCATTACATATCAAACACAAATTTTGAATTCCTTAGATATCCTAAAAAAAATTTAAATGGAATTCATTTCCATAATTTTATGGAAATGAACCAAACAGCCCTTTAAAAAATGATCTAAGTTTTAATACATTTAATTTAAAAATAATATCTACTCCTCTATATCTAAAGAATGATTTTAGTTTTAATACATCAGATTTGCTTTATTGTTTATAATACAGTAAGATATTATAACATAAATAGTAACTTCACATATGGAGGAGTGTATTTGGTTTACTGTTTATGCTACAATAAATACTACAGTATGAACAATACTTCGATTTCTGTTATAATATTTATTGTATTATTTACTGTAATATAAACAGTAATTTTTTAGATTCTCCAAGTATAAAGTAGCAGATAATGTATCTTGAATGGCTCTTATAAACAACTTGGCTGCTTTGTACTTGCGGGGTCCTTTTCTTTAAAACCCCAAAGAAAAATAGATGTATTAAACATAATACTTTCTTGTTATGCATTAATATGAAGATAGACAATTATTGAAGCTTGGACCATCAATTGTCTAGTCGTTCAGATCTAGATAATTTCTTTATTGTGAATAGGGTTAGGCGTCGGCCGGGTTGACCAGCGGACTGACTCAACCTAGCTCGTCATGGGTCATGATCTAGCTCGGCCTATAATAGGCCGGGCCCGACCTGACCCGTGATATATGTGGGTCACGTACCGGATTGGGTCCAGCTCTAGACCCGAAACTAGAGAAATAGGTCTGAACCATTTCGACCCAACCCACCATCGAACTGGCCTGACCCAACCTGGGCTGACCTGACCCATAATTTTAATTATTAGTTTTTAGTATTTAGTTAACATTTTTTCTTTTTTTCCTCTTATATTTATAATTTAAATTTAAACTTCCCATGAACATATCTTTGTGTTTGTAATTTTTTTATGTGATGTTTATCTTTGTACAATGTGCGTGTGTGTGTATGTATCATTTTAAATAAATAGTAAAATAGAAAAAATAATTTAATAGATACTAATACAAAGTTAATATAGTTTAGCAATTCAAAATTAAAAAAATGTTAAAAAACTCACGAACCATCCCACGACTCGTGAGTCGTGGGCCGAACCCCATTCGGACTGCCCCTAGATAGGTCGTGGGCCGTGTCGGGTCCAATCTCTGATCCGAGATTAGAGAAATAGGCCCGATCTGCTCTGACCGAACGGGATTGGGTTAGACTCGTCCCGACCTTGAACCCGATGGGCTGGATCACGGGCCTGAACCACCCAGCCCACGCCCCCCCCCCCCCCCCCCGCTAATTGTGAAGTATAATTTTTCTAGGTAAATTGCACTTAAATGACCTAAAGTTTTATGGTTTTTTCACTATATGACCTCACTTGTAAAACGTATCAAATGACTCATAGTTTTAAAAAATTTCACTTAAATGATTTGAAGTATAGAACATTAAATTTCTGTTAGAATATGTTGGGGATATTCCCATATGAGAGGTCATGTGACACAATGAGTTTATTTAATACTCTTTATATGCCATTTAATTATATCCTGTTGTCCTCCTATTTATATCGAAAATGCCATTTAGCACGCAAGATGGGCGCGCAGCCCATCTCGTGTGCCACAACAGGAAGGTTATATTCATCATCTTATTGAAAATGAAAATGCTATCTGTCACGCAGGATGGGCGCGCAGCCCATCCCGCGTGACAAATAGCAAAATCTTATTGAAAACTAGACCAAAAAGCTAAAGCTAACAAATCTACATTGCCTCCCCTCAAACAAATATAGGCAGTCGTGAAGTCAAGTTCAGGAGCTTCAAGTTCAGCTTCAAGCACTGCGAGCGTTGACGAGGAGATCGAATTTTTAACATCAAATCTCGAGAATCAAGCAAAGATTGAATGTTTAACAGTAAACCCAAAGCGAAATGAGTGCTGCTACAGGGACCACAAAATAGGGAACCCTAAGTGGGACATGTGAGGTGTCGGCTCCCTGTCCCGTGATGCACTGTTCATGAACAGTGCATCACAGGACAGAGAGGCGACACCTCACCTGTCCCACTTAGGGTCCCCTATTTTGGGGTCGCTAAGACATTTTTCAAGCGAAATAGATCTCCTCAATCCATTTCAAAAAACCATAATCAACAACAATGGGGCCCACAATCAAACACATTCACACAAAAACCCACATTCAACTACCTAGAATCCACAATGCAACTAATTAATCTGCAAAATTCCAACATGCAATCGAGAGAGGGAGTAATTAACTTGCATGTGACGATTTCCCACTTCCCCCGCTCCCCTCTCTAGACTGCGGTAATTTGGAGAAGTTGGAGGAATTGGGGTTTTTTTTCACCGTTGTTAAGTGTTTTAATGAGGGTGGTTTTAAAAATTAATAGAAGGTACTTTGGTCTTAACCCCCTAATTTTCAACGGCATCGTCTTTTTAGGATGGAAAATACAATAGGTCATTTAAGTGATACATTTTATTAGTCAGATCATACAAGTGAAAAAAACTTTAAGTCATTTAAGTGCATTTTACCCTTTTTTCAATATAAACCATGTGATATTTAAATTAATATCTTCTCTATCAAGCCAATATTATGAAACCCAACGGTAAAAATCAAACTTTTTCCCCCGAGAAAAAAAAGGAAGGGAAAGGGAAAGGAGAAGGAGAGAGAGCTAAAGGACTACAAAAGGTTGTTCCCCACCATTGGACCATTATTAGCTACAATAATGCCAACGTGTTGTTGTTCCCAAGTGGCCCAAAGGAATAAAAATTTGGTTCATAATAAAGTGTTAGCATATTTAACAAATGTTTAGGTATGTGTTTTGTATTATTAAGTCTTTTTGAGCCCCACAAACAAATCATATAGATCTTTGCCCCACAAACAAATCATATAGATCTGTGTCTATTCGGCGACGAGGTAAGAAAGATTACCATTTGTAAAACTTCTTGTTAAGAGGATTAATTTTCTTTTATGATAAAAATAAAAAAAAGTCAGCCTAGAAGAAAAGAAGATTTACAAAATTTGGGGTGTATTGGGTTGGGCACTAGTTAAGACTGTAGATTTTTGCATGTCTTCGTTGAACTTAAAAAAAAATCCCCTTCCAATAGTGTAAGAAAACGTTCATGTGTGGGAATCTCTAACCATCGGTTATCTATGCTCACCGCATTCCACCCCCTCCCTCTTTTTTGTTTTAATGGTTAAAAGCACCAAGGATCCTATCACAATTATCCTAACATGAATATAATGGTTTGCAATGTAGATATAAGGGAGTTTTTGTACTAATCTCAATTCCTCATGAACGGTATAAATCACTTTTTCTTTGACGGTGTTCTTTCTTTGAGGGTGTTCTGTTAAAATTTATACTTATTTATGGGATTGGACGTGGGCCGGTCAACCCGTGGGCTGCTTAGCCTTGCCCATCATGGGTCTCGACCCGGTCCGGCCCCTAGTAGGCCTTGTCCGACCAGACCCATGATATACCCAGGTCACGGGTCGGGCCAAGTCTAGTCCTAGACCCGGGATTAGAGAAGTAGGCTCGGCCCACGCCCCACCCGCCCCGACCCATGATATATTTTTTTGTTGATCTGGTTATTCTTTTAGTTTTTTGGCTCTGCAACTAGATGTTTCTTTAGCCTTTTGGGTCTGTAATTAGCTACCAACAAAGTTAAAAGATCATATGTATTTGGCTCATGGGCCTTTTAATCCATTGAGAAATAAAGCAGCGATCTTTAAGCTTGTTGTTTCCCACTTAGATGGATTAAAAAATTTAATACTAGTTTGTAAATAGTTTAATATAAGTTCAAATTACTAAAAAATAAATTAGGAATAATTTTATAATTTTATATACAAGTTTAATATAACTAAAAAAGTAAAAAGTAGGAAAAAATTTGGATGAAAAACTCATGGGTCGGCTCATGACCCACGAGCCGCAGATCGGGTCAGACCTAGCCTGCACCTGGGCAAGTCGTGGGCCATGTTAGGTCTAGTTAAAAAATAGACCCGACCCACTCTGACTCAGTCGGGCATGGATCAGGCCCAACTCGGCCTTAAACCCGACGGGTCGGATCACGAGCCTGAACTAGCCCCACCCACGTCCACCCCTACTCATTTAGAAACCCCATTAGTTAAATATACATGGGCAAAATGGTCAAATTGGTATATTTTGTAGACACTCGGTGACATACTGGCATATTATTTTACTTTTGACAAATTGGTATATTATATAGACTCCGGCGCTATATGCCTTTAAGTTTGGCCGGATTGATTTTTTCGGCCAATTTTCTCGTCACATGATGTCCAGCTGGCAGGATTTTTTTGCACAAAACCCCCTTATTAAATAACTCATGCTGCTCCTAACCCTCCCTCCTCCTGCTCTCCCTCCTCCTCCTCATCCTCTTCAACCTCTCCCCATCACCCACGCTCGCCAGCTCAGCAAGACCCTCAACCCCCACTCCTCCTCCTCCTTCCTCTCTCCCTCCTCCTTCTCATCCTCTTCAACCTCATCAAATAGCCAAATTCTTCCTATTAAGAATACTACACAAAACCACACCATCCGACATTTCTTCTCTTAGGTCCTCCTCTGATGCATCCAATGGCATGAAGAAATCCGGGAACAACTTGTTTAGCCACTCAACAAGTTGCGATCTTTTCATCGCTGATTCCAAAAGTGAAATGTAAAATTCATACAGCATTAAAATTGAACTTAAAAAAAAGAAAAAACAAATACAAAATAGAGAGATATTCTCACCTGCATCAGCTTCAACATTCACACTCTCTTGGTGATCCCCATTCATATTTTTAGCATTTGTGATATGTTGCATTTGGGTCTGAGGTTGGGCAATTGGAGCATTGCTAGTATAGCGACCGCTGCTTTCTGCTAATGGGTTACTAGCTTCGATAGGATGTGCAGATCTGGCACCCCAACAGTGATGACAGATCCACGGACATGGCATGATGGAGCTGCATTGGCTCCTAGAGCTACGGTTGCAGCCGCAGTAGGGATGGCAAAATGGATCCAAAACTAATTGCCCACCCATACCCACTCGCCAAATGAACCATCCAAACTCATTCATTTAGTTAAATGGGTCATCAATGAGTGAGTATAGTTTCTATTAAAGATAAATGGATCATTAATGGGCGGGTTATTACCCACCCATTTACCCGTTTAGATGGATATTGTTTTAAAAACACCCTCAACGCTTCAACAATTACAAAACTTATTTTTAAAAGTTAAAAATTATAGAAAACACTTAAAATGACTAACAACCCCTTAAAATTTTGAGATTTGCAAAAAACACCCTCAAAGTTTAAAATATTATAAAAACGCCCTCAAGAGTTAAAAATTATAAAAAACTATCAAAATTTTCTAACCTCACAGATGACACATGAAATTCAAAAATTATCAACAGCCCCCTGAAATTTTATAATTTGTAAAAAACACCCTTAAAAGTTGTAGAAAATGAGAAAAACACCCTCAAGACTTCAAAATTACCAAAAAATCTTAGAGTTTTCTAAACTTACAAATGACATATGAAATCTAAAAAATTTCAATAGTCCCCTATAAATTTAAAATTTGCAATTAACACCCTCAAAGTTTTAAATTTTTAAAAAACACCCTCCATAGTTTAGAATTACAAAACCATCCTGAAATTTCAAAACCTACAAATGACACATGAAATCCAAAAATTACTAGCAGCCCTGTAAATTTATAATTTACAAAAAGCACCCTCGAAGTTTAAAAATTGTAAAAAGCACCCTTAAGAGTTCAAAACTACAAAACAATCTTAGAATTTTCTAAACTTGCAAATGACATATGAAATCTAAAAAATTTCGGTAGTCCCCTATAAATATCAAATTTGCAAGTAACACCCTCAAACTTTTAAAACTTGTAAAAAACACCCTCAAGGATATATAAATATAAAAAGTAGGCACTCATAATTCTTCGTCGGCAGGAGATATATGCATGTGCGGCCAAGTGTAATTTGCAAAATTTGCGTCTATTGCGCGAGAAACAGGAGAGAAAGAGAGCGTGTATTGTTATCCGGCGTGATAAAAAAATTTCAAGGAGAATTACTTGGGGACACTCTGTAATTAAGAACAAACATATAAAAATAATAGATTTTAACCAACAACAAATATGAAGAAATAAATAATTACGCTCATAGCTCATGGATTTTGAACAAATGAAAGAAAAACACAATCTCTCTCAAAGCAGTTCACGCAAGGCTAAGGAGGTACAGGATTTTTTAGATCCTCGGAGTGGGACGTGATATTTTTACCACATTTTGTTGACAAATTTAGACGGCAAAAAGATTTAGTTATGATTTTTTATGGAATGTGTGGTGCGTGGGTTTTTAGAGTCAAATTTAGTTAGGATGTTTTTATCAAATAGAGTTGTTAGGTAGTGTGGTTTTGTAAACCGTGCAAGGTGGGGTTTTCTGAAGATATTTTGTCATTTCTTTGCTCTGTCCTAATTTGACCCTAAGATGAAGAAGAACTGAATTAAATGTTGAGGGTACTCCAGTATTCTGAAAATTTTGACACATGACCAAAGTAAGAGCTTTTTTTAAATAACCGAGCATGCAGTAGACTAGACTTGTTACGAGTCCATTTCTTCTTTTGCTCAGTCCCGTCAACATTTGCTTCTTTTGCTCACAATTCTGTCCTAATTTTTTCAAGTAGTCGATTTAATTGAAAAAGAAATGTTTACAGAAAACCACCGGAAAGTTTGTAGAAAACTTCCTAAATGTTTGCAAAAAACCCCCTAAAAATTTATAAAAAACCTCCTAAAAGTTTACAGAAAACCCCCTAAAAATTTACATAAACCCCTGAAAGTTTGCAAAAAACTCCCTGAAAGTTTGCAGAAAAACCCCTGAAAATTTACAGAAAATCCCCCGTAAGTTTACAGAAACCCCCCTAAAAGTTTGCAAAACCCCCCTAAAAGTTTGCAGAAAACCCCCTAAAAGTTTACATAAAACCCTTGAAAGTTTGTAAAAAAACCCTAAAAATTTACAGAAAAACCCCTGAAAGTTTACAGAAAACCCCTTGAAAGTTTATAGAAAACCCTCTGAAAGTTTGCAGAAACCCCTCTGAAAGTTTACATAAAACCCATGAAAGTTTGTAGAAAACCTCCTGAAAGTTTGCAGAAAAACCCTTGAAAGTTTACAGAAAACCCACTAAAAGTTTGCAGAAAAAACCCTAAAAGTTTACATAAAACCCTTGAAAGTTTGTAGAAAACCCCCTGAAAGTTTGCAGAAAATCCCTTAAAAGTTTACAGAAACCCTCCAGAAAGTTCACAGAAAACCCCCTGAAAGTTTACAAAAAACCCCTGAAAGTTTACAAAAAAACCCCTTGGATGTTTGCAGAAAACCCCCTGAAAGTTTGTAAAAAATCCCCTGAAAGTTTGTAAGTAGATCCCTAAAACTTACATATATATAGAAACATCATAATCATAACTAAATGGGTTATTGGGTCACCCATGAACCACCCATTTAGTAAATGGATGGTTGAAAACTGACTCATTTAACAAATGCTAAATAGGTCATAAATGGTCAAATGGTCATAAATGTGCCCACCCATTTATGACCCAACCAAGATCCAACTAAAACCACCCATTTGACATCCCTAAGCCACAGGCTGGGACTTGCCACGGCGAACAGGTGCTGGCTGAAGGCTAGAAGGCATATGGGGGTTATGGGTTGGGTGGATTTGGGGTTGAGCTGTCGACAGAGGGGGTGTAGGGGGTGGTTGGGGGTGCTGGGGGGTTGGCCATGCTGACGTGGTTGTCGGAGGGGATGACTCTTCGCTGCAAGTTTAACCTAGTGATGGGGAGAGGTTGAAGAGGTGGAGGGGGGGAGCTTAGGAGCAGCATGAGTTATTTGATGAGGGTTTTTTTTTTGCAAAAAATCCCGCCAGCTTAGGAGGAGGGGGGGGGGGGGGGATATCACGTGAGTCGTTACGTGAGAAAATTGGTCGGAAAAATCAATCCAGCCAAACTTAAGGGCTATATGGCGCCGGAGTCTATATAATATACCAATTTGTCAAAAAAAAAAAACCCAGTATGTCACAAGTGTCTACAAAATATACCAGTTTGACCAGTTTGCCAATATATATTGATAGGTAGTTGTGCTAACGTAATAGTTTTGCATAGCAATTGATCGTGGTACTTTGTCCGAGTTTCATGCATATAGACATATATCTGAGAGGCCCGACGCCTTAATTTAAAATAAGAAATTTTTATTGGGATACTAAAATTAAGTTTCGAACGAGGTGTGGGAGGATGTTTGATTGCAAGTTGTATATGAACTCAAAGTTTTACCTTATTTATGTTTGAACATGCTTACATCTAAAATCACTCCTACACTCAAATACCCCGATCAAATTATTTTTACATCCATCTTGTTTATTCTAGCAATTTGGTGTGTGATATTATTTTGTCATAGGTTGCTATATTTGATTAGTTGATATATTTTTTATTTTAAATTCTTGTATACTAAATTACTGGAATTCAAAGAGTAGGTATAAAAATATCTCAGTAGAGTATTTTTGCGTTTAAGTGTGATTTTGAAAGTAATGGGTTTGAAAATAAATGATTTTAAAGCATTGGGTTTATAGTCAAATTTTTATTCCTTATATTTCATTTATATTGTAGAACCCCGTAAATTTTATAATGAATATATTGAATTACTAGTGATAAATATTTCTTATGTGATGAATAATCATATATATGTTAAATAAATGTGATCATAGGTGTTTTGGAACCCAACAAGTGTTTATATATAGGAGGATTTGAGTGGTTTGAGCATCGTGTTGTAAACAAGTCTAGAATGGCACTTTTCCCCTGATCGGTCGACCGCAGAAGAGTCGTCGGTCGACCGATCTTCAGTCTCGCACTCAGGAAACGTTCTTCCTATTGTGCGGTCGACCGCACTGGGCGCGGCGATCGACCGCACAGTAGGCAGAGAGTTTTTCTGTGTTGGGTCTTAATGGGTTTCGGGTCGGGTTCGGGTCGGGTTGTGGGGTTAGTATATATACTAATTTACCCAAGAGAGCCTCATTTCTGATCTGAAATCAGAACCCTAGCCCCCTCTCTCCTCTCAAACCCTAGTTCCTCATTTTTGGGTGTTTTGGGGTGATCTTTGGAGAGTTTTCAGCAGATTCTTGGTGGATTCAGCGAGAGGAATCATCTTCCTACAGATCTAGGGCTTGGTTCTCATCAGAGGCGAGTAACATCTCGCCCAACTCCACCCTTTTCCGTTTTATGATTAAATTTGGGTTTTTATTTGGTTTTATTGAGCCTAAATCGTATTTTTGGTAGATAGAGTAGATCATTATGGCATAGTATGTGAAAATCATGCATTTCAGTTTACAAAAAGGCTCACTAATGATTTTAATTGATGAGATCTTGATCTGAAATGTTTTTATAAGAGCTAAACCTATTTTTACTGTTTAAGAACATTTCAAATCATGTTAATAAGATTCGGGATTTTCTTTTGTGATGAGGTTTTAATGGTTTAAACTTGTTGTTTACTGCCATATATCATTATGAAAGTGTTAATGTTAGGTTAGAATAAATTTACAAATTTTTGTAATGAGAATCGACGCTGATAGAAACCCGGACTGGGATTCTGTCCGTGTCGCGGTCGACCGCAGCGGATGCGGCGGTCGACCGCTCTGAGATTTTTCCAGCAGAAAAGTCTCTGCTCCTTGAGCGGTCGACCGGCACGTCCTCAGCGGTCGACCGTCGCTCAGTTTTGAGCACAGTGGCTTTTGGCGCTGTGTGCAGTCGACCGGGGTGGTTTCTGCGGTCGACCGCCACACAGTTTCGTGCATGTTGTTTGTTCTGTTGGTCTTTTCGCGTGTTGGAGAGATCATCTCGTTCGTCCTCCACTAGATTGCGATGATAGTGACTTATCTACCCATGGGGACTGGCTTGTGACACAAGTTTAGGCTTGTACATTGCAATACGTGCAAGTTTGGGATATGTATATATCTTTCCTCATATACTAGAATTATGTACGTCTCTTCGTTCATAGTCCATGTGTTGAGCATGCATTATTATCGATCCATGTGTTGGATAATTATCATTTCAGTCCATGTGTTGGACCTGCATTTTATTTCAGTCCATGTGTTGGACGTGCATTACATTTAGTCCATGTGTTGGACATTTTCGGCTAAACCTTGAGCATCATACACATTTGGGTTTTGAGCACGACTTATTGATATAGTTGGACATGATAGCTACCTAAGCTGTGTACGACACTTACTTTACTCATGTAACTTCGACGTACCTGTGTTTATTGATAGAGATGGGATTGTTGTCTTTTTTTTCCTTTTTGTTCATGTATTAGACTCCGGGTTTGGTATTTAGGGACTTTCAATTTGAGACACAAGGTATATACATGAGGGTTTCCTTGTTTGGATTATTTCGCTCGACGTACCTATGCTCGTGTTGGAATTTCCTAAGTACTAACACCCCCTTATTTTTAGGACAAATTATTATACATATATGATTTGTGATAACTGTATTTTCTTATACAACGAGCCCTATCCCTTGGGGTTGGTTGTGATGTTGCTCGCTAGCGCTTTGACGCTCGTTGTCCCTCCCCCTTTCAGGTCATGAGCCAGGAGCACGGAGAGTCGCAGGTTGAGGGCGACACACTTTAGTGTTCACCTTTCCATTCTAGCTATGTATTATTTTGGGGCTCCACTGTAGTTGTTGTTAGACATTTGGGGATCATTTTATAGATGTTGTAAAGGCTGTATGCCTTATTTCCTTTACTCAGAATTGTTGTATTTGAAACTTGTTAAGAACTTCAGTTTATTCATTTCAGACATTAACTTTGTATTCCTGTATGTTGGATGATGAAGTATTATTGTGATCTCTTTCATTTCATCAGTATCTCTTGTATTATCTTTTACTTGCTTTTGCACCTATACCTGATGTTGACTCTACTAGAGAGATGTTAATTGTGATGGTGAAACATGTTATTACACGGTGTAGTGCATGGCAGGTTTGACATTCTTGGTTTCACCAAGGACTGCAGCCTTGTGTGAACCCAGGAGCGTCACAGTTAGTATCAGAGCTCTAGTTCCAATATCCTTAGGATCATCCTGTGTCGAGTCGTGGAGCTAGGATAGAGTTTCTTAGGATTCATGTATAGAGTCCGTAAGGAATTTCTAGTATGAGTGAGGGCGATATATGCGTATATCTCAAAAAATTTGAGAATTTTTTTTTATATAACGACTATTTTTGCCTTAAGTATATGTGTGTGTACTAAGCATGAACTGAATATACGTTTACTTTGACTCATGAACTTTACTTTTCTTATGATCAGAGATAGATGGCAGGACGTGGTTGACCTCGTACCAGGAGAGCTAGCCAGGCAGAGTCACAGCAGACTCCATCAGAGCAGCAGCCAGCTCAGTCCGAGCCTCAGCAGGCTCCACCCGGGCCGCAGCAGGCTCCTCAGTATTTGGTGGACATCATGGCTCCTCTCATTGCCCGGATGACAGCTATTGAAGAGTTGGTGACGACTCATATAGCACCACAGACACCACCACCACCGGTAGCTCAGCAGCAGGGGATACCCGTTGTTCCTGTCAGAGAGAGATCCCCAGAGATCACGCCTGCAGTCATTCCTCTAGCAGTTCCTGACAGAGCCACAGAGCAGGAGGCTTGGCTCCGTATGGTTGAGAGGTACCAGAAGATGAGGGCACCAGAGTTCCAGGGATCACCAGACCCTCTTGCAGCCCATAAGTGGAAGGAGGATGTGGGCAATATTCTTGACATACTCAGTGTGGACTCAGTTCAGAAGCAGAGGTTGGCATCCTACATCCTGAAGGGGGATGTTGGGAGATGGTACCGACTTCAGTTTACTCCAGAGCAGAGGATGACCCTCACCTGGGAGGACTTTATCTACTTCTTCGATGGACAGTACATTTCTTCTGCAGCACGGACTGGGAAGGAGCTCGAGTTATCCTGGTTGACTCAGAGAGACATGACCGTGGCAGATTTTGAGAGCAGGTTCATAGAGTTGCTGCATTTCATGGGCATGTGGCAGACAGGAGAGCGTCAGGCCCAGATGTTCTTAGCAGGGCTTCGCCCTAATCTCCGTCGGTACCTCGTCTCAAGGAGGTTCTATTCAGTTAGGGAGGTAGCTGAGGCCACCACTTCTCAGGAGATTGAGACTTTTATGTTCCAGAAGGACAAGGAAGAGAAGGCCAAGACAGGACAGAGTGGGGATAAGAACAAGAACAAGAGATCTTTTTCTGGACATCAGCAGCAGCATCAGGGCCCTTATAAAAAGGGATCCCAGCAGGATCAGAGAGCACATCAGCAGCGTAAGTTTCAGGGATCTTGTTATAACTATCGTAAGGTCGGGCATAAGGCATCGGAGTGCCGTAGCGCACCAGCAGGAGCCCAGCAGGGCAAGGGTTCGAACCAGCAGCAGCATCGATAGCAGGGCAGAGGTCATGGCCAGCAGAACAGGCTTGAAGCACCACCAGCAGCTCAGAGGACTGAGGGACAGATTCGGGCAGTTCAGGATATTCCTCAGGGGCAGATTATCCCATATTTTCCACCACCATCAGCAGAGCAGTCTTCAGCCACGGGCAGGGTATATGCAGTAGTTCCCCGTGATCACGGAGCCAGCGGAGCCGTAGTGGAGGGTACGTTCTTTGTGAACTCTCTTCCCGCCCGTATTCTTTTCGATTTGGGAGCTTCGCATTCCTTCATCTCGCATGCATTTATGACTAGACTCCAGCTCGTAGCTCAGCCTCTAGACACCCCTTTATCTGTTTCCACCCCTTTAGGTGAGGTATCGCTTCTGGAGAGCGTTTGTAGGAGGTGTACCGTCAGTTTAGACGAGTCGGAGTTCATAGTGGATTTGATAGTGTTGCATATGTCCGAGTTCGATGTCATCCTTGGTATGGATTGGTTATCTTCCTACCATATTAGTATTGACTGCTTTGTGAAGACAGTCAAGTTGCGAGCGTCCGATGGGTCCGAGATGATTGTAGCCACCTCTCAGGGCAACCAATTTACGGAGTCATTCCTGGCGTACATCGAGGAGGTGATGCGACGGGATCAGGGTGCTGAGTTATTGGAGACTAGAGTTGTCTCAGAGTATCAGGATGTCTTTCAGGACATACCTGGATTACCTCCGGTGAGAGAGGTTGAGTTCTGTATTGAGTTGCAGCCAGGCACAGCCCCGATATCCCGCGCACCCTATCGCATGGCACCAGCTGAGATGAGGGAGCTTCAAACCCAGTTGGACGAGTTGCTAGCTCAGGGTTTTATTCGCCGGAGTCATTCTCCGTGGGGCGCACTGGTCCTCTTCGTGAAGAAGAAGGACGGTAGTATGAGGCTATGCATAGATTATAGAGAGTTAAACAAGGTCACTATCCGGAATAGGTACCCACTACCTAGGATTGATGACTTGTTTGACCAGTTGCAGGGAGCGTAGTATTTCTCGAAGATTGATCTTCGTTCTGGCTATCATCAGCTGCGGGTTCGGGAGATGGATATTCCCAAGACCGCTTTTCTTACTCGATATGGGTCCTTCGAGTTCTTGGTCATGCTATTTGGGTTGACCAATGCACCCGCGGTATTCATGGACTTGATGAACCGGGTTTTCCGTCCCTTCTTAGATTAGTTTGTGATCGTCTTCATCGATGATATACTCATTTACTTGAGATCGGAGGCAGAACACGAGGAGCATCTACGAGTAGCTTTGAGGACTCTACAGGAGCATCAGCTGTATGCTAAGTTTAGCAAGTGTGAGTTTTAGCTTTCAGAAGTCAGATTTCTTGGCCATGTTATCAGTCGAGAGGGTATAGCAGTGGATCCAGCTAAGGTCACAGCAGTTCTCGATTGGGAGCCACCGAAGACGGTGACAGAGATTCGCAGCTTTTTGGGTTTGGCTGGTTATTACAGGAAGTTCATTCAGGACTTCTCGAAGAATTCAACGCCGATTCCACGCCTTACAAAGAAGGGTGTACAGTTCATATGGAGCATGGAGTACCAGAAGGCCTTTGATATTTTGAAGGCTAAGTTGACTACAGCGTCGGTTCTGACTATTCCGAGTAGTGACAGGACATTCGTTGTGTATACAGATGCATCTTTGGCAGGCTTGGGAGGAGTATTGATACAGACTCAGAGGGTAGTAGCCTATATCTCACGGCAGTTGAGGGTGCATGAGCAGAACTATCCCACTCATGACTTGGAGTTAGCAGCGGTGGTATTTGTACTGAAGTCATGGAGGCACTACTTATATGGAGTACAGTTTGAGTTATTCACAGACCACCAGAGTCTAAAGTACCTCTTTTCTCAGAAGGAACTCAATCAGAGGCAGAGGAGATGGGTTGAGTTTATCAATGACTACGAGTTTGCGATTCAGTATCATCCAGGAAAGGCGAACGTCGTAGCAGATGCTTTGAGTAGGAAGCGTCGACATCTGGTTGCAGCTTTGAGGTGTTCATTACACCGAGATCTTATCACTCTTAGCTAGTTTGATTTTAGACCCGAGATTGGAGGAACCAGTGCGTTTTTGGGAGCTGTATCAGTGCAGCCATCTTAGAGTGACAGGGTTGTCAGGGCTCAGTTGGAAGACTCTTGGATTCAAATCCGAAAGGAGGAGATTTCTAAGGAGCCTAAAGCTGATTGGACCATTGGAGCAGATGGAGGTCTACGGATGAAGGGTAGAGTGGTCATGCCAGTCAGTGCAGAGCTGAAGAGAGAATTATTTGATGAGGCACACCGTACTCGGTACACAGTACATCCAGGGACTACCAAGATGTACAAGGACCTGAAGAGACGTTTCTGGTGGAGTGGTATGCGGAGAGAGATTGCAGACTATGTGGCTAGATGTTTTACTTGTCAGCAGGTGAAGACCGAGCATCAGAGACCGGCAGGGACACTTCAGCCTTTACCCATTCCAGAGTGAAAGTGGGCAGACATTTCTATGGATTTTACTGTGGGGTTGCCGAAATCGAAGAAGGGGAATGATTCAGTTTGGGTGGTAGTGGACCGGTTGACGAAGTCAGCATATTTTATTCCAGTGAGGACCACTTATACAGCCGAGGCTTATGCGAGGATCTTAATTCGGGAGATAGTTCGACTTCACGGAGTTCCAGATACGATCGTGTCGGATCGAGGATCGGTTTTCACTTCACATTTTTAGAGGAGTTTCCAGGACTCATTTGGCAGCAGACTATCCTATAACAGTGTATTCCACCCATAGTCGGATGGTCAGACAGACAGGATGAATCAGGTGTTGGAGGACATGTTGCGGGCATGTGTCATTGACTTCCAAGGCAGTTGGGAGAATCATATTCCACTGGTAGAGTTCGCTTATAACAACAGTTATCGACGATTGGTATGGCTCCATATGAGGCACTGTACGGGAGGCCCTGTAGATCGCTGATATGTTGGGCAGAGCCAGAGGACAGCTTGATGCTGGGGCCGGAGCTAGTGAGGCAGACTACCGAGAAGGTAGCATTGATCAGGGAGCGGATTTTAGCCGCTCAGAGTCGACAGAAGAGTTATGCAGATAAGAGGCGAAGACCCTTGGTGTTTCAGGTGGGAGACTCAGTCATGCTGAAGGTATCGCCTATGAAGGGCGTACAGCGATTTGGGCGACGGGGGAAGCTTGCGCCGAGATATATTGGACCTTTTTAGATTCTAGAGCGTATTGGAGCTGTGTCATACAGACTAGATCTTCCGGCATCTATGTCTAGTATACACAATGTGTTTCACATTTCTATGCTCAAGAAGCACTTGCATGATGAGGAGCAGCAGCGAGTATTGGATGCACCGGAGATCGAGCTTCAGGATGACTTGTCCACTATTGAGATTCCGGTTCGTATACTTGCCAGGGAGAATAAGAGACTCAGGAATAAAGTGATTCCCTTAGTGAAAGTTCAGTGGAACCAAGGAGGCATTGAGGAGATTTCTTGGGAGCGCGAAGAGGACATTCGTCGCGACTACCCACACTTGGTTGAGCAGGTAAATTAATTCCTATTATGTTATATATTTTACTTCATGTTTACATCTTTTGTTATATTCACACTGTAGGCATCGAAAATTGCCGATAGGTCCCCGCACACAGCTCAGTGTTAACGAGCAACGATTGAACGTCACTACCCGGTTCACAAGAGTTCAAATGACGTCGGTGAGCGCCTGAAGTGAACCGACGAACTACGTGAGCCAACAAATCTCAGGACAATGGGGATACGGACTGACCGATAACCCCGTGATCACTGCAAACGGACCAATACCCGTCGTGTCCCGTTCACCCCACGGATAATCCAACCAT
>BQKN01065315.1:353615-381815 GCA_022839385.1 Asparagus kiusianus
TATATATATATATATATATATATATATATATATATAAAATTAGGGTTTAGGGTTAAAACGAAATTAATTAAAAAGAAATAACTACTGATATTTAAAAATCAAAATAATTACGGGATAATTATCTATAATTAAAAAAGTACATGTTGTGCTAATACAACAGTTGATACGAAATAGTCAAAATATACACATATTGTATAATTAAACGAGAATAATTAATAAATAAAATATATTTACTTATATTTAAAATAAAATAATTATAGGATAATTATATACAGTAAAACGTACTAGTTATACTAATATAACAGATAATATGTAATAGTAAAAATAATATAACTAATTGTACAAATAATATGTAACTAATAATACAACGTATTATATGAAAATATACGTAATAATAAAAATAATATAACGTATAATTCAAAATGACATGTAATAGTATCGATAACACAACACATAAATTCCAGAAATTTTTACTACACTAAATAAATTTATAAATATTATATCATTTAAATAAATATAAAACTTAGACTTTAAATCATAGAAAATTATAGAAATTCAAAAAAATATAAATACTCTTTTAAAAATTATAATTAAATATTTTAAAATACTAAAAAATTATTTTAACTAGTATCAAAATTCATGGTCATTACATTCTACCCCTCTTAAAACAAATTCCGTCCTCGGAATTAACATAAAAATAATGCAGAAAGATTCTAAGGACAGAGATATAAAACGATATCCATAAACAGAGGAGACTGTAAAACAAAAATGACACAAGGTAAGATACAATATGTTACAACTAAGATATCGCTATCGTATTTCAGACTCGCAACAAAGTCCAAACAAATACTATGATATAAACATATTTAACTGTGTGAAATTGTTGTACATTACTTGTAAATATATAAGCAATCTAATCAGTATAAAGTATAAGATAAGCAAAAATATTGAATCAGAACAAATAGGTACAATATAAATAAATAATCATATAGAGTGAATCATACAAATAATATACAAGCATTCATAGAAACAAAGCTGAAACATATTAAGTAAGAATAAAGTCAAAAAAGAATAATAAATCTAAAGCAAACACCAAAAATAAGTCAAATACAATAGAAACAGATAGTAACATAATAAGAAAAGTCAAAAAAATCTAAAATACATAACAGTTTAAACAAAACATAATAGCAAGGTATAACAATGGTTAATAAAAAACAAAAAAAAATTAATTATGAAAAACATAATCAATACAGGTTCAAAGTAAATATATTAAAAACACAATGTAAGATACAAAATCAATAAAAACGAGTCAACGAGTGAAAAGAAAACATCAACAGGGTCATATAACAAAATAGAATAATATAATAATAAGTATAAATCAAATATAATAGAAAAAGCAATCATAAAGTAATTAAAATAATAATACATACAAAATAAACAAAAATAAAAGAAAACATATTTAATTAATGGAATGATGAAAAATAGTCTGAAACATAAAAAAGATACAAAGACAGTCAAGTATAAATAGCTAAACATAATTATTAAAATAATTATATAATCAAATAATCATGTAAAGTAGTATACAAAATTTAGCAGATAAATAATTTATTACACAAATATTAGGAATTTGCAAATTGTATACATAAAAATTAGAATGCGACAACAATATAATTAGGTAAAAATAAGCAGCACAATGCAAGTGGAATATTAGAAGGTAATTGAACATAAACCAAAAAGATATGATATACAAAACAATACAAAGCAGATAATCATGGAAGGGCAATGAGATATGACACAACAACATATAAGAAAATAAATTATATGTAGTATATCACATCAAAAATAAAATAAATAATTATAGTCGTATATCACAATAATAATTATCGAAACACACACTTTATATAAATATTATGACTAAATAAATGAAGCAGACTAACCTGAACAAAGAACAAAATAAAAAATAAGTATTAGAATGAATAAGAAACTATATATAGAAAATAAGTAAACAAAACTAAGAAAGATAAAATGATTGATAAATTAAACCAAACAATGATGATACATGTAATTAGAAGTAAAGAATGAAATAAAATATACTAAATGAAACTACTTTATACGTAATAAAACAATCTAGCAAGTTAATAATACACTTATATTATAATATACAATAGTAGACAATGATAATGTAAAATGACTGAATATACTAAACACGAGAATGACACAATATTACTTGAAAAGTACAAGATATAAAACAAGAATATAGAACAATCAGGCATAAAGACAATAAAGATTATAATAAGGTATACAAAACATGCTCAATCATAATTGAAAATAACATTAAAAATAAATATAGATAGAAACACATTAATACATATAGACAAACAAACAGAGGCAAATCATAATAATAATCAATAGCAGAATGAAACGATACACAATAATTATTAGCATACAAATAGTTATATAAAACAAAGTAAATAGTACAAAATCATATTTAGGCTCAAAGAAACATAAATAAAATCAAAGTATAAAAATAAAGGATATAAAAGCAAAATGGATAAACAAGATTCAGAACATATGATGTGTATAACAAATATAATCATTATGTATAATAAGCGTTAAAAATAAAAACACATATATAATAATAAGCATAAAAAGTCTGTATACTCATGGTACTAATCATGCTAACAAAAATAAATTTTGATGGAAAGAGTCACAAAATATTATATGATAAGATAGACATATGAGTAAACACGTGATTCAAAATAAACATATTATATAAAACATAATAAGAAGACCATAATTATATATTGACAAACAATATGATAAATTAGAAGTATTAGTAATATTCATAAATATAAACAAGATACAACAATAACAATCATCACTATATAAAATCAATTTAGACATAATAGTATATTGTGAAGTAGTCAAAATTCACATAAATACAATTAGTGTAATATACATAAATAAAATGTATAATACATCTTCTATTAGTAATATTCATAAATATAAACAAGATACAACAATAACAATCATCACTATATAAAATCAATTTAGACATAGTAGTATATTGTGTAATAGTCAAAATTCACATAAATACAATCAGTGTAATATACATAAATAAAATATATAATACATAAAACATAAACTATGAAAGATAAAATATACTTATAAACAATGAAAACATACAATATAACACTATATGTGATACATAAAATAATATAATAAATAATATAGAATAAAACACAATCAAACAATATACAAGTCAAGTCAAAGAAAATTTAGTGTAAAAATAATAACGTATAAAATAATGACTGGCATAAGGATAGAGGAGTTATACAAGTAGAGGTTAATCACGAAGCGATGGGATAAGAACCGTAGAAAACTCTAGAGTCAAAGAGTGATAAGATATGGATGAAACGAAATCTATCAAGAAAATAGAATAAGGGCTCAAAAATAGTCTCACGGTTGAAATCATGATATGCATCTAAATTGTCCACTATATTTTTACTAGTAAGGACTCGGGACCGGGACCGGGACCTGCATGGGCCACCACTAAAACCTATCACGCCCCGCTTCCCAAAATACCCGGGAATCGGAACGTGAACAAGCCCGCGACGTATTAGATCAAAGAGAATAAATAAAAATAAATATTTCTCCTCAACCTAATATGCTAAGCGTCTGGAAATAAATACAATACAAGGCACAAGTCCCCGATCATAATTAGCAAGAATATAATAGACAAACTCAGAACAAAATGATCCATATCACAAATGAATTATCATCCAAGACATAATATTACGGGTCAAACATACCCTTATACAAAATTGAACAATGAATACTGAAGAGATACAAAATAAATCGATCAAGCATGAATGGAAAGAACTACAAAAGTAATTAGAACCATCAACTAATAAATGAAAAGAATAGGCTTCGACTTATTCTTCTGCTTCGTCTATAAGGTACTCCTGCTGAGAATCCTCTAGCTCCTGCTGAACCTGTTCTTCCTCTAAGTCTGACGTACACCAGAGAAAACAGGTGTACGTCAGCGTGCATGACACATGGAAAAACCCTACAAAAGGAAATAGAACAACAAAAACCAAAACGGAAATCGATACGATAATAGAAATGACAAAAGGACGTGCAACTGGAAATCCGACAAAATTAAAATTCAATCCACTACTAAAACATGATAATCATAAGAATCCATAAATCAATCGGGTAATGAAATCATGCAGCTAGCGATCGGAATAATCATCCAAGTCACAAGGTCATACAACTAGATGAAATTAATACTTAAAATCTACAACTCGAGGCGTAGTACGTCGAGCGAAATAATCCACACAAGGAAACCCTCATGTATATATCATATGTCTCGAATTGTAGATAATTAAATATTAACCTAGATCTATGTATGAAAAGAAACACCACTGGCCTACATCTCACAAGAATCCATAATCATTCAAGTGACGAAATCATACTACTAGTCATCCTATCACAACTCACTGGTCCACATCTCACTAGAGTCAAAGTTCACATTATCGGATGACTGGGCAACAACCACATCTTACTAGTACCTCAGACCTACCCTAGTACGAAACGTTTCACTGGTGCATGCCTGGAAATAATCAATAATCACAATATCACCGTTGCTCAAACCCACCCCAGTGCAAAACTGTGACGCCCCTGTTTTCACACATGGCTGCAGTCCAAGGTGAACCTAGAGATGTCAAACATGCTATGCAACCACACTGTGCAACAACAAGTTTCACCAATCATAGTAATATCCTCTAGTGGGATCAAATAAAAGCGTAAGTACAAAACAGGCAAAGAAGTAGAACGACAATACTAGACATGATAAAGAAGATGATATCTTATAAATAAAGGTCATGTCTCAACTGAAAATAAACTGAAATACATGTGAGTAAGCATAAATGAAAGGTATGTTAAACATAACTCACATACAAACAAGACAATGAGAACACATATTGATATGTCATTTTGAAAATAGTGTCTCATTAACAAAAAAAAATCATGTAAAACTAGATTTATGAAATCAAAAGAGAGAAAACATGAGAATCATGCAAAAAGAGTTTTCGAATGAAAACAAATTAACCAAATGAAATCATAAATCAACCATTTAAACCAAAAAAGATGTTTGATCAACCCATATAAACATTCTAGCACCTGGTAAACATGATTTGGAAATAAACATCCAATAAACCCGGGGGAGGGGGGTTACATTAAACACAAAGCTCTCATCAAAACAAAACCAACGATCATGAAAACAAAAGAATTAATCAAAGAAGAAAAAATTGTTTTCATATTCAAAGTCTTAAGTATAATTTTCAAACCCAAGAAAAAGGAAAAATAAGAACATTAAAATTCTTGGTTTAAAAATCACATTTGTTTTGGTACCTAAGTATTCTTGGTACAAAAAGGTTTTGGGACATAACCCCTATCATTTAAGCTTAAAGCCCTAGGGTTATGAACCCTCTTGGGCACATGTGGTGCACTAACACGGTCATAACAATAATTTTGCAAATGACCCTTCCGATTGTAATTTGTGCAATGAAAGAGATCCATTCATTTTTGTGGACCATTAGCTTGTGCACGGGAACCATTTGCAAACAAAGGTAAATTATTTGAAGCTCTTTGCAAATATGAAACATTATTAAACAAAGATGGTTTCTTTGAAGCATTTTGCGAAATAGGAACTTTTTACACATCAAAACAAAATTTAGCAAGATGTCCAAACCTACCATAAACATCACATTTAAAAACATGTAGTCTACTAAAAACATTTGGCAAATGAGATTTCTTTTTCAAATCAAAATAATACTTGGCCAAATGACCAAAACGACCACAATAATCACATGAATGCACATTAGCATGTTTATGATGAATTTTATGAGAATGGGCATGTGAATGTGTATGTGTACAAGATGATGAAGCTACATGAGATGCACAAGGAGCATTAGCATTCTTTAGTTTGTGTGCATCATAGCAAAATCTAGCTAAATGACCTTTTCGGCCGCAAATGGAGCATTTGTAAATCTTGCTATACATGTGTGCATGATGTATAATATGTTTAGGTGTAGTAGCATGAGACTTAGCACACATGTTCATAAGCTTATCATTGTTAACCATACATGCTTTCAAGGTTGAATCTAAACAAGATATGCGATGTTTAACTTGACTCAACTCATCATTTTGCATACATGTATTGGACATAGAAGTAGAGCATGGATGATTATTCTTAAAAGAATCAAATTCATTTCTAATGCATTCTACTTCTAGCATGGTATCATCATTAGCATGAGTTAAGCTAGAAAATGATGAGGTTAAATTTTCATTTTCTAAATTTAACATATCATTATTTTCTTTAAGCATCTAATTTTCATTTTCAATGATATTAAAATTGGAAGCTAGCTTCTCATTATCAGATTTTAAAATGACATGCTTGCTTTTTAAATCAACAAAATTATTTTGCAATTTTTTATAGGCATGCATTAACCTATCATATGCACAAGCGAGTTCATTAATTGATATATCACTATCGGATTCCGAATCGCTTACTACACTAGGGCTATCGCCTAGTGGCCGTGTACATGATGATGATCCTCCACTATCATTTGAAGTCGATTCCTCCACCACGCGTCGAATCTCCTCCAAGTCACCTTGATGTGCTTCAAAAAGTTTCCATATCGTATAAACACTATCAAAATAAGCAAGTTCGTTAGAAATAATTAGACCAAAGGCATTATGCATAAATTCTAACACTAACTTGTTCATTGTGAACATCTTCTTATCATGTTTGCTCCACTTGGATTTTTCCAACGTAGACACAATATAAGCACTATCAATAATTTCCCATAAATCAAAATTTTTAGATTTAACAAATATTTTAAATCTAAAGCACCATTGAGCATAAGGGAAAACATTGAATTTAGGAGCAACACTAGGATCATAGCCTAAACAAGATGCATCATTCATATTCATGATTTGTAAAAATATGCAAGCAAGATACAAATGTAATCAAAACAAGATTAGCACAAAAAAAATAACTTGGATCTTTAACTCAAGGCGATTAGACCTTAAATCAAAGAGAACCAAGCTCTGATACCAATTGTTAGACCCGAAGATCGCTATGAAAGAACCCTAGAGGGGGGGGTGAATAGGGTTTATGCTAATCTAATCCGATTTAAATACCAATTAAAACTTATTAACAAATTATTCTTGCAAGATAGATATACAATGTGATATGAGCAAAAATAAGCAATATAACTATGGTGATATATCCTAGCAAAGAGATATACTATATGGTATATACAAGGATATATTTAAACTATCACAAGGGGAAACAAACTAGTGGACAAAATAAACAAGATGCAATAGGGTATAAGATGAACAATTATAAGTGCGCCAATGCAAACCAAACACGCTATATGTTCACGAGGTTCGGACCTTCTGTCCTACGTCCCCGCTCCCCACTCTCGAGGAGAATCCACTACATAACCTGGTTTGGAAGCCGGAACTTCTCTACACACTCGGTTTTCTAGCTAACCGAAAACTCTACACACTCGGTTATCAAGTCAACCGACAACCCTCACAAATCTCACAATGTACATACACAAGCTACAACATCAAGTGTTGGTCCTCACGTATCGCCTCCCTCAAGTACTCGGAATTATCACCTCTTACTAGGCCACAGACGCCACTCCTCTCGGTATCGACTACGTCCTCACCACACACTCCTCTCGGTGTACAAGTGTATTACAAAATGATCTACACAATTAAGGCTCACAACAAATGATTTGTTCTATAATATGGATGAGAACACAATAAGGCACAACTCAATGTTACTATCTCTCATAATCCCAAATATATTATGAATGTAAATACAATAAGCTCAAGTGGGTGTGTGTAACAATGAGATTTAATAAACAAACTAAACTCAAATAAATCTAGCTTTAATAAGATGATAATCAAACAAATAAATATAAAGTTAGAAAGAGTTTAGAAAACTTCTCAATAGATGATAAGAGATGGAGGGAGAATAGTTGATTGCTCAAACTCCAATAGATGATCTGCTCAAGCTCTTGTGGAATTGAATTCACAAACTCAAATACTCAATTGCTTAAAAGATTCTAAATAAACATTAAACAAACTTAAACCCTTGTTTAAAACTATTTAAACTTGTTTAAAATATTTCTTAAGTACCCTTATAAGTATGAGGGCATGGGGTATATATAGGCTCATGAAACAAGCCCAAAAACCAAGAAAAACACCCCCAAAACATTAAAATAAACAAAAAACAGAACTAGTTGTTATTGTGCAACGGTAACCTGCGTGGTCGACCGTAGAGCCTCGCCAGGTCGATCGCACTGTTCACAGCAACAAAAAAAGCTTTCTGGACATTTCACAGTCGACCGCGGTGACACTCGCGGTCGACCGCGGTACTGTAGTACTGCGTATCTAGCTTTGTAACATCAATTAAAAATAGTAAATAAACTCCAAAAATTATGAAA
The DNA here is from genome assembly GCA_022839385.1 of Asparagus kiusianus. NCBI lineage: Eukaryota > Viridiplantae > Streptophyta > Magnoliopsida > Asparagales > Asparagaceae > Asparagus > Asparagus kiusianus. Next base: position 362,144 of record BQKN01065315.1, read on the forward strand.
ATTTGAGAAAAGGTTCTAGACATGTATAATAACTTTTTAGACAAAGAATTTCTGAAAAATCATTTTCCAGGTGAGAGAAATAAATGTTTGAACATAGATATACAGTTTCTGAAAATCTGCTGATATACACGATTTTGTAAAATCAATTGGGCACAGTAAAACAACTCCAAAAATGGTAAAAATTTGAGGGAAGTTTCTAAACATGTATATAAACATTTTAGAGAAATAATTTCTTAAATATCATTTCCCATTTGTGAAAACTCATTTGTTTTGTAAAAAACATGCACGAACATGCACGAATGTTAACTTGTTAAAACTTGATTTTTACAAAACGAATTCAAAGAACTTTGAAACACTTTCAAACATTCTTATAGACTTAATAAAAGATGTATATCATTGTTGTTAAGTCCACAAACTAAGAAAACAATATTTTCACAAAATACAATAGAATATGAAACAAGTGAATGTGATATTTGTTTCATATCTATAAAACTAATCCAAAACAACTTTACCATATGAAACCAAACATGTATATATATAAATATGTATTTGTTTCATATTTAAACTTGAAAGCCAATTTTCCAAAAACTTGTGTGTATATATATATAACTATATACATAAAAACCAAATGCATGTGTGTATATATGATTGAGCTTAAAGTACCAACACACATAATATAAACCTAAACTAATGTTACCAAAGCTTGATCTTGATCTTCATTATAGCTCAACTTGGTAAACTTGGATGAAGCTTGTAATTGGATCTTTAACTTGAATTGTATAGGCTTCAACCACTATTCCGCCAACCTCCATTTTATATGATCGTTATGGCGCAATTCCATCCATCCTCTAACTTCTTGTTTGTCTACAATTGATACAAAAACACAAACACTAGACAAACAACATTAGAAGTAAATTATTTGTAAATTATTTGTAAATCATCATCAAAACAAAAAGGCCAACATCAAAAATATAACTGGCATCCGCCAATGACTCAGGCTATCGCTTGGCTATGTCAATGCAACTCCGTACAAGATTTTGATACTTAGCATTATCATATGTAACAGACCACCCTGTAGGTATCCTAATCAGTGTACACGGCTTATTAGTCTCATCGCGATCTCAGTACATAACATGAGTGCGTAACGACCTACCATATAGGTATCCTAGAAGTACGGCTCACATGCCTCATCGCACCCTCGTGCGGACGGACTGCTAAATAAAGCATCCAAACCCGACTCAATAGCCTGCACAAATGGAATATCGACGCACTACCCCCGTAGTACTGAACTAAGCTCATCAACGATATCCAGAAGGTGTGTGTATAGTATGTTCTAAACTCTTTCTCAAAGTAATTGGGTCTTAACCCTTCATAATCCCTCTCAGAAAACCCCAAGTGTGTACTACTGCACTATTCGTGAAAATATGTGTAAAGAAGTATGGCTCGAAGTCCGTGATCACATCTTAAGTAGACATAAAACAAAACTCAGGAAAAACAGCCTTTGTAGTCAACTACAAGGATTAGTAGTCGACTACTCTGAGTCAATCCAGACTATGTGAAAAAAATTACTGTTAGTAGTCGACTATTAGGGTCAATAGTCGACTACTCTACTATAACTCAGTTTTCTGTGTTTCGAAGGTTGACAGAGTAGTCGACTACTATGCTTACTACACTGTGAAAACATGTATACTGACGTGCACAAACAGGAAATTAACTTAACATACACTTACCACTTCATATTTACATGATTTAAACTTTTTAAACATACAGTAATAACTATTCTGAGTATGACAACAATGTATAAATTTGTCTAGTTAGGGTTTTACATCAAAATTAATCATTTTCTTCAATTGATCAATATGTAAATAATATGATAATAATAACATGATTTAAAATCTACATATGAACAGAGATCAATCATGTTTCAAATTCTGATTTTACAAAACCTAGATATCACAAGTCTAGGGTTAAACTTCTTTAAACATCATGTATATTCAATTAATTGCATATCTAGGGTTTAGGCGTGATCTAAACATGATTAACGGATTAAAAGTGAAACTAAAAGCATCACAATGATTATGATCATAAACTATATACAACTGCAAGAAAAAAACAAGTATAGATCTAGCATGGGTTTATGAAATAACATAAAAATCTATTTTTTTATATCTCATATTAAGATCATGCACATAAACATCAATATTTAACTTCTAATCTAGTTAATTTACTACGGGATAGGTTTGGACGAAGATAATCTTGCCTCAAGGTGCTATTTGGACTCCTAAACCACGTGCACGCAAGATCTCTCTTCTCCACAATGCCAAAACTCGCCCTCTTCTCGACAAACTTCTCAAGAACACTCCCAAAATTCTCAGTTTAGGGTTAGGGTTTGAGGAGGAAGGTGGCTGGTGATAATCTCACGTGAAATAGGGTAAAAAGAGCTTTAAAACGAATATACATACTTAGGGTAACAACTGAGTTCGGATACAATGCAAATCCAACCTGAAAACTAAAACCTGGCACGTCCAGGAATTCCCGATAGTCAACTACTAAGCATAGTAGTCGACTACTAAGTAATACACAGGTTTATGAAATCTGTAAACAGTATTTTGGCGATAACTTTCACATCCGACTTAGAATGAGATAATTAAAGATTTGTTAGAAAGCTGTTGAAAAGACCTACAACTTTGGTCTTTTGAGTTTTCCCAGATTCTAAGTGTATCATTATGTAAGATCTATAAACTCTTAACTAGTCATTTTTCCTAGATTTTTCTCGTGCAAGTTTTGTGCATTTGCACTCAAATATTCATATATATATATGTATCAAATTGATCTCAAATCAACTCCTACCATACTCAAATATCAATAAATGTTATTTATCATAATATAACTTGTTTATTATTATATCTCACAACATTCAAAATTATGGGGTTTACATTCTTCCCCCTTAAAAGAATTTCGTCCCCGAAATTCCGCATTCGTATCTTAGAAATTAATAATGCCAGAAAAGCACATTGAGAGAATAATCCAGACAATGAAACTCCCACATACACATCTCGCATCATTAGTCTCCAGATATGAACATAGCAATATCTACATTTAACAATCTAAGATGTCAATATTTCCACTTAACCCCTAACTAAACGGAACTAGTACGTTGGGCGAAAAATCCAAACAAGGAACCCCCATATATATACCATGTATTCCGAATGATTAGAAGTTAATTGTCAATACCTCCATTCTAGCGTTAAATATAAATATAACCATACAAATAATCACATACATAAATCAATCCACCTTCTCAATAGGTGCAGGTAGTCGCGATGCATAACATCTTCGCGCTCCCGAGAATCATCCTTAATGTCTATATTTAACAGTCTAAAATGTAAATACCCCCACTTAACCCCTAACTAAATGGAACAAGTACATCGAGTGAAAAATCCAAACAATGAACCCCTCATATATATACCATATGTTCCGAGTACTTAGGAGTTAAGTGTTAATACCATCATTTTAGCATTAAGTATAAACATTACCATAAAGATAGCCACAAATCATAAACAAGTCATACTAAATTTAATTTACCTGCTCAAACAGGTGTGGGTAGTCATGACGTATATCCTCTTCGCGTTCCCAAGAAGCCTCCTCAGCTCCTCTCCGATTCCACTGAACTTTAACTAAAAGTATCACCTTGTTTCTCAACTTCTTGTCCTCCTTGGCAAGAATACATATAGGAATCTCAATAATAGTCAGATCCTCCTGAATCTTGATCTCTGGTACGTCTAATACTCGCTGCTGCTCCTCATCGCATAGGTGCTTCTTAAGCATCGAAACATGAAAAACATCGTGTATGCTCGACATGGATGCTGGTAGGTCTAGCCAATATGAAACAGCTCCAATGCGCTCAATAATCAGGAATAGTCCAATATACCTCAGGGCAAGTTTTCCTCGTCTGGCAAAACGCTGAACTCGCTTCATTGGTGATATTTCAATAACACATAGTCTTCAACTTGGAACTCTAGCGGTCGTCACCTATGGTCTGCATAACTCTTCTGACGACTCTGCGCTGTAAGAATACGCTCTCGAATGACTGCTACCTTCTCCGTAGTTTGCCTCACAAGCTTCGATCCAAGCAATAGGCTGTCCTCTGGTTATGCCCAACAAATAGATGATTTATAAGGCCTCCTGTATAATGCTTCATACGGTGCCATCCCAATAGTCGCTTGATAGCTATTATTATAAGCGAATTCGATTAATAGGATGTGGTCCTCCCAGCTACCCTAGAAATCAATGACACATGATTGTAACATGTCCTCCAATATTTGGTTCACTCTCTCTGTCTGCCCATCCGTCTGCGGGTGAAACACATTAGAATAAGATAATCTGCTACCGAAAGAGTTCTGGAAGCTTCTTCAAAAATGTGAAGTGAAAACCAAGCCTCGATCTGACGCAATCGTCTCTGGAACTCCATGTAATCTCACGATCTCCTGAATAAATATCCGTGCATACGTCTCTACCGTGTATGTCGTCTTTACTGGTATGAAATGTGCTGACTTTGTCAACCGATCTACTACCACCCAAACTGAATCATTCCCCTTCTTCGATCTCGGCAATCCTACAATGAAGTCCATAGAAATATCTGTCCACTTCCACTTCGAAATGGGTAAAGGCTGTAGGGTTCCTGTCGGTCTCTGATGTTCTGCCTTCACTTGCTGGCAGGTAAAGCACTTAGCTACATATTCTGCAATCTCTCTACGCATGCCGCTCCACCAAAAATATATCTTCAGATCCTTGTACATCTTCGTTGTGCCTGGATGCACTGTATACCTGGTACGATGCGCTTCGTCGAATAAATCCTTCTTCAGCTGAGCATTAGCTGGCATTACTAATCGGCCCTTCATCCGAAATCCTCCATCTGCTTCAACGGTCCAATCAGTCTTTTTGGCTCTTTGGAAGTCTCCCCCTTTCGGGCTTGAATCCAAGAGTCGTCCAACTAAGCTCTGACCACTCTGTCACTCTAAGATGGCTGTACAGATAAAGCTCCCAAAAATGCGCTGCTCCCGCCAATCTCCAGTCTAAAGTCGAACTGACTAAGTGTGTGGAGATCTAGATATAACGAGCATCTCAAAGCTGCAATCCTGTGATGACGCTTCCTACTCAATGCGTCTGCTACGACATTCGCCTTCCTCGGGTGATACTGAATCACAAACTCATAATCCTTAATGAACTCAACCCATCATCGATGTCTCTGATTTAGTTCCTTCTGAAAGAAGATGTACTTCAAGCTCTGATGATCTATGAATAGCTTGAACTGTACTCCCTACAAGTAGTGTCTCTATGTCTTTAATGCGAAGACCACTACTGCTAGCTCCAAGTCATGTGTGGGATAGTTCTGTTCATGCGTTCTCAACTGATGCGAAATGTATGCTACTACCCTCTGGGTCTGCATAAAAACACCTCCTAGACCCGCTAACAACGCATCTGTGTAGACTACGAAGGTCTTATCACTGCTAGGAATGGTCAAAACTGGCGCTGTAGTCAACTTAGCCTTCAAAGTCTCAAAGGCCTCCTGGCACTCCTTGCTCCAAACAAAAGGTACATCCTTTTTCGTAATGTGTGTAAGTGGTGTGGCTATTTTTGAGAAGTCTTGAATAAACTTTCTGTAATAGCCAGCCAAACCTAAAAAGCTACGGATCTTGGTAACTATCATCAACGGCTCCTAATTAAGTACTACCATAACCTTAGCTGGATCCACTACAATGCCCTCTCTGCTGATGACGTGGCCCAAAAATCTAACCTCGGATAGCAAAACTCGCACTTGCTGAATTTGGCATATACCTGGTACTCCTGCAAAGTCTGCAATGCTAATTGAAGGTGCTGCTCGTGCTCTGCCTCCGACCTCGAATAGATTAGAATGTCGTCAATGAATACTATCACGAACTAGTCCAAGTATGGATGAAAAACCCGATTCATCAAATCCATGAATACCGCAGGTGTATTGGTTAGCCCAAATGGCATGGCAAGAAACTCAAAGGACCCATAACATGTCAGAAAGGCAGTCTTGGGAATATCCATCTCCCGAACCCGTAACTGATGATAGTCAGAACGAAGATCAATCTTTGAGAAGTGCTACGCTCCTTGTAGCTGGTCGAATAAGTCATTAATCCTCGGTAATGGATACCTATTCCGGATAGTGATATTGTTCAACTCCCGATAATCTATACAAAGACGCATACTGCCGTCCTTCTTCTTCACGAAAAGGACCGGCGCCCCTCATGGAGAATGACTCCGACGAATAAAACCCTGAGACAATAACTCGTCCATCTGAGTCTGTAACTCTCTCATCTCAGCAGGTGCCATACGATAGGGAGCTTAAGATATCGGTGTTGTGCCTGGCTGCAACTCGATGCAGAACTCAACCTTTCTCATAGGAGGTAGCCCCGGTATGTCCTGAAAGACATCCTGAAAATCTAAGACAACCCTAGTCTCACACAAATCAGCACTCTGATCTCTCAGCATCACCTCCCGATATAGGCCAGAAATGACTCCGCAAACTGGTTGCCCTGCGAGGTCACTACGATCAACTCAGACCCATCGAACGCTCGCAAACTAACTGTTTTTGCAAAACAATCAATGCTAATATGGTAGGATGATAACCAATCCATACTGATTATGACGTCGAAATCCGACATCCGTAAGACGATCAAATCTATGATAAACTCGGACTCATCTAAGCTGATGACACATCTCCTACAGACGTTCTCTAATAGAGATATCTCTCCTAAGGGAGTAGAGACGGACAATGGAACATCTAAAGGATTTGCAACTAACTGGAGCCTATCCATGAAGGCATGAGATATAAAAGAATGGGAAGCTCCGGAATCGAACAAGATCTGAGCTGGAAAAGAGTTTACTAAGAAAGTACCTTCTACTATAGCTCCGCTCACACCATGATCATGCGGTATGACTACATAGACTCTTCTAGTGGCTGGCGACTGCTAAACTATCAATGGTGAAATATACGGGACTATCTGTCCCTCGGGAATCTCCTGAATAGCGCGAATCTGGCCTACTGGCCCCTCAATCCTAGGAACAGTTGGCGGTGCCTCAATCCTCTACTGCGGCTGTTGGTCATAACCGTGGCCCTGCTGATGCTGACCTTGATCACGGTTCTGCTGCTGACCATGTTCTCGATTATGTTGCTGGCCCTGGCCTCTGCCCTGCTGGCCTCCTACTGGCATACTACGACAATCCTTGGCCTTATGTCCGATCTTGTTGCAGTTATAGCATGCACCCTGAATCTTGCGTTGCGATGGTGCTCTCGAGTCATGTTGTGCTCCCTTCTTGAACTTGCCCTGCTGATGTGATGAAAGTCCTTACCCCGCTGTTGGGGCCTCCTAGTCCGGCAAAAGGTCTCTTGCCCTTGCCCTTGTCATTTTGCTGTCCAAACTTGTTGTTGCCCTCCTTGTTCTTCTGGAACATGTCTCTGTCTCCTGCGATATAGATGCAGCTGCTACCTCTCGGACTAAATGGAATATTCTGGAAACTAGGTAACGGTGAAGACTTGGACGAAGTCCCATAAGAAACATCTGCACCTGGCGCTCTCCTGACTGCCACATGCCCATGAAACGTATAAGACTCATAAATCGGCTCTCATAGTCAGCCACAGACATATCTCCCTGCTCTAGCTAAGACAACTCTAGCTCTTTCCTGGCTCGTGCCATGGAAGAGATGTACTGCTCATCGAAGAAATACATGAAATCCTCCCAAGTGAGGGCCATCCGATGATCCGGAGTGAACTGAAGCCTGTACCATCCTCCTGCATCACCCTTCAGGCTAAAATCTGCTAGCCTCTGCTTCTGCACTGAGTCAACATTAAGTAAATTAAGAATGTTACTCACATCCTCCTTCCACTTGTGTGCCACAAGCGAATCTGATAATCCCTGAAACTCTGGCGCCCTCATCTTCTGGTAGCGCTCCACTAAACGGAGCCAAGTCTCCTGCTCTACGGCTACAACTGATGGTGGGGTGAGTCCTGGTGTGTTCTCTGGGGACTCTTCTGCGATGGGGATGGCTGGAATAACTGGCAGTGGGACCACAGGTGGTGGTGTGGCTGGCGGCATGTGATTTGCCACTTGCTCCTCAATCGCTGCTAGCCTCACTGTAATGGGTGCCATAAGATCTATCAAATACTGGGAAGCCTGTTGCGGCTTGGGTGGAGCCTGTTGCGGCTCGGGTGGAGCCTACTACTGCTCGGTTTCTGGTTCAGTCTGTCCCTCTCCCTGAGTACGGGATCCTCTCCGTCTACATCCTCGTCCGGCCATCTATACATTCAGAATAAAGTTTATAAGATACAATATTGATACCTCAGGCAAAAGATATAACACATAACAATAAGAAAGTTGTATCACTTATTATTCATGCAAATACTTTTCAATCATAGTATGATAGTCATAAAAAAATTTGTAATTTTCGAGATATACGTATATATCGTCCTCACTCATTTTAGAAATTCCTAGCAGACTCTATACATGAATCCTAAGAAACTCTATACTAGCTCCACGACTCGACACATGATGATTCTAGGGATACTGAAACTAGAGCTCTGATACCAACTGTGATGCCCCTGTTTTCACACATGGCTGCAGTCTAATGTGAACCTAGAGATGTCAAACCTGCCATGCACTCACACTGTGCAATAACAAGTTTTACCAATCATAATAATATCCTCTAGTGGGATCAAATAAAAGCGTTGGTACAAAACAGGAAAAGAAGTAGAACGATAATAATTGACATGATAAAGAAGATGATATCTCATAAATAAAGGTCATGTCTTAACTGAAATACATCTGGAGTCTAAAATAACATACGATGTCTCAACATGAATCAAAACGGAAAGTCGAACTAAGGCACAATACCTTTACAAAATGGAAATAAACTCTAAGTCTGAATAAAATTTAAAACTACAGTGGAGCCTCTAATAAATCTCTCGGGACGGCGACTATGCAAGAACTCCGTCAACCTGCGGTTCTCCGGAACTCTGAGCTACCTGAAAGGGTATCTTTAAAAGGAAAAAAAAACAACAACAAGAGCGTCAGAGCGCTACAGCAAGATTACCTCCATCCGCCCCCAGGGGAAGGGCTGCTAGATGGAGTGGAGGCTCTATCTATTAAGCATAGTCTACCTATATCATTTTCCCCGTATCTAGCAGAATTAATATTCAGACACCTAAAAAACGAGACGTAGTACGTCAAGCGAAATAATCCAAACAAGGAAACCCTCATGTATATACCATATGTCCCGAATCGTAAACATCTAAACATTAATACCGAATTAAGGATAAACAATCTAAATAAAATCAACAATTTGAAATCCACAACACGAGACTGGTACGTCGAGCGAAATAATCCAAACAAGGAAACCCTCATGTATATGCCATATATCCCGAATCGTGAACCGCTAATCATTGATCCCAACCTAATAAATAAAGAAAAGCAGAAAAAGAAAAATAAAGACGTCAACATATCGTATTCATAATATCTGTCACTGCCACTGGGAGATAGAATGAATACCGGCATAAATCTCGTGTATTTTTATATGCAAAGCACTCTGGGTCATATATTTTAGCAGTGAGTCAAAAACATAACTGGCATCCGCCAATGACTCGGGCTATCGCTTGGCTATCTCAATGCAACTCTGTGCAAGATTTTGATACTTAGCATTATGATATGTAAAGGACTACCCTGTAGGTATCTAATCAGCGTACACGGCTCATTAGTCTCATCGCGATCTCAGTGCGTAACATGAGTGCGGAACAGCCTACCATATAGGTATCCTAGAAGTACGGCTCACAAGCCTCATCGCACCCTCGTGCGGACGGACTGCTAAATAAAGCATCCAAACCCGACTAAATGGCCTGCACAAACATAATATCGACGCACTACCCCCGTAGTACTGAACTGAGCTCATTAATGATATCCAGAAGGTGTGTGTATAGTATGTTCTAAACTCTTTCTCAAAGTAATTGGTCTTAACCCTTCATAATCCCTCTCAGAAAACCCCAAGTGTGTACTACTGCACTATTCATGAAAATATGTGTCAAGAAGTATGGCTCGAAGTCCGCGATCACATCTTAAGTAGGCATAAAACAAAACTCAGGCAAAACAGCCTTTGTAGTCGACTACAAGGATTAGTAGTCGACTACTCTGAGCCAATCCAGACTCTGTGAAAAAAAAATTACTATTAGTAGTCAACTATTAGGGTCAATAGTCGACTACTCTACTATTACTCAGTTTTCTGTGTTTCGAAGGTTTGACAGAGTAGTCGACTAATATGCTTAGTAGTCGATTACACTGTGAAAACATGTGACGTGTACAAACAGGAAATTAACTTAACATACACTTATCACTTTATATTTATATGATTTAAACTTGTTAAACATACAATAATAACTATTTTGAGCATGACAACAATATATAAATTTGTCTAGTTGGAGTTTTACATCAAAATTAATCATTTTCTTCAATTGATCAATATGTAAACAATATGATAATAATAACATGATTTAAAATCTACATATGAACAGAGATCAATCTTGTTTCAAATTCTGATTTTACAAAACTTAGATGTCACAAGTCTAGGGTTAAACTTCTTTAAACATCATGTACATTCAATTAATTGCATATCTAGGGTGTAGGCGTGATCTAAACATGATTAATGGATTAAAAGTGAAACTAAAAGCATCACAATGATTATGATCATAAACTATATACAACTGCAAGAAAAAACAAGTATAAATCTAGCATGGGTTTATGAAATAACATAAAAATCTAATCTTTTTATATCTCATATTAAGATCATGCACATAAACATCAATATTTAACTTCTAATCTAGTTAATTTACTATGAGGATGGGTTTGGACGAAGATAATCTTGCCTCAAGGTGCTGTTGGACTCCTCAACCACGTGCACGCAAGATCTCTCTTCTCCAAAATGCTAAAACTCGCCTTCTTCTCGACAAACTTCTCAAGAACACTCCCAAAATTCTCAGTTTAGGGATAGGGTTTGAGGAGGAAGGTGGCTGGTGATAATCTCACGTGAAATAGGGTAAAAAGAGCTTTAAAACGAATATATATACTTAGGCTAATAATTGGGTTCGGATACAATGCAAATCCAACTTGAAAATTGAAACCTGGCACGTCTAGGAATTCCTGATAGTCGACTACTAAGTAATACACAGGTTTCTGAAATTTGTACACAGTATTTTGGCGATAACTTTCTCATCCGATCTCAAAATGAGGTGATTAAAGATTTGTTGGAAATCTATTGAAAAGACCTACAACTTTGATCTTTTGAGTTTTCCCAGATTATAAGTGCATCATTGTGTAAAATCTATAAACTCTTAACTGGTTATTTTTCCCAGATTTTTCTCGTGCATGTTTTGTGCATTTGCACTCATATATTCATATATATGTATCGAATTTATCTCAAATCAATTCCTAGCATACTCAAATATCAATAAACATTATTTATCACAATATAATATGTTTATTATTATATCTCACAACTTTCAAAATTACGGGGTTTTACAAAAACATTTCACTGGTGCGATCCTAGAAATAGACAACAAACACATCCGATCACTGTTCCTCAGACACACCCCAGTGTGAAACGTTTCACTGGTGCGAGCTAGGAAATAAACAACAATATATTCGATAACATGAACCCATACCTTCCCATCCTAAGTCCAAGTCAACAATTCATATCTCACGGGTCATTATGGTCAAGCAATACTCACGATTCTCAACTATAACAATGTATAAATGCCATTAATATTGTGTATCAGAGTCGGGAATCATGAATGTGAATGAGAACAACAGTGCACGATGAATTATAAAGATCAATTCCATGAATTTAATAATTTTCCTAAAATGATTCTTTTCACAATTAAATTCTTGTAATTTATAATAATTATTCTAAAATAATATTTTAAAATAATAACTTATTAATTTAAATAATCATTTTCTAAAATAATTCCCTTAAAAATTCTTTAATATCATTCAATAACAAATCCACACATAATAATCATATCTCACAACTAAAATATGCAGATAATTTATAACATGTATAAAATTCAGATCTCAGCAAGAGAGATCTTGCCTCGGTTGTTGTCGAACAAGTCAACGCCGACGCGCGAGGCTACGGGTGAGGCGGCAGCGACAAACGGCTGTGTGAAGGTTGATGGCGGTGGAGGATAGGTGAGGATCTGGCGACGACGGTCGGAGCTGCTGGGGATGCTTGGGGAGGGGGTGGCCAGAGGAGCTCAGGGCAATGGCCTGGGGGAGGTGAAGGCGTCGGGGTTGGGGAGAGAGGAGATGGAGGCGGTTGGAGTTCGTCGGCGACGAGGAGAGAGGCGGCGGAGAGGGGTGACGCGGGGAGAGAGAGAAAAGTGATTATGATGGTGGTAGCGACTGTGTGAAAATTAAGAAGGAGAGAAGAAAATATAAATGTATATATATATATATATATATATATATTGTTCACTATATTCTTACTAGTAAGGACTCGGGATCATGACCGGGACCGGGACCGTGACCTGCATGGGCCATCACTAAAACCTGTCATGCCCCGCTTCCCAAAATACCCGGGAATTAGAACGTGAACAAGCCCGCGACGTATTAGATCAAGGAGAATAAATAAAAATAAATATTTCTCCTCAACCTAATAAGCTAAGCGTCTGGAAATAAATACAATGCAAGGCACAAGTCCGCGATCATAATTAGCAAGAATATAATAGATAAACTCAGAACAAAATGATCCATATCACAAATGAATTATCATCCAATACATAATATTACGGGTCAAACATACCCTTATACAAAATTAAACAATGAATACTGAAGAGATACAAAATATATCGATAAAGTAGGAACGGAAAGAACTACAAAAGTAACTGGAACCATCAACTAATAAATAAAAAGAATAGGCTTCGATTCATTCGTCTGCTCCGTCTATAAGGTACTCCTGCTGAGAATCCTCTGGCTCCTGCTAAACATGTTCTTCCTCTAAGTCTGACGTACACCAGAGAAAACAGGTGTACGTCAGCGTGCATGGCCCACGGCAAGACCCCACAAAAGGAAATAGAACAACGAAAAGCAAAACGGAAATCGATACGATAATAGAAATGACAAAAGGACGTGCAACTGGAAATCTGACAAAATTAAAATACAATCCACTACTAAAACATGATAATCATAAGAATCCATAAATCAATCGGGTAACGAAATCATGCAGCTAGTGATTAGAATAATCATCCAACTCATAAGGTCATATAACTAGATGGAATTAATACTTAAAATCTACAACTCGAGACATAGTACGTTGAGCGAAATAATCCAAACAAGGAAAATCTCATGTATATACCATATGTCTCAAATTGTGGATAATTAAATATGAACCCAGATCTATGTATGAAAAGAAACACCACTGGCCTACATCTCACAAGAATCCATAATCATCCAAGTGACGAAATCATACTACTAGACATCCTATCATAACTCACTGGTCCACATCTCACTAGAGTCAAAGTTTACATTATCGGATGACTGGGCAACAATCACATCTTACTAGTACCTCAGACCTGCCCCAGTGCGAAACGTTTCACTGGTGCGTGCCTAAAAATAATCAATAATCATAATATCACCGCTCCTCAGACCCACCCCGGGCAAAACGTTTCACTGGTGCGAGCCTGGAAATAGACAACAAACACATCCACTCACTGTTCCTCAGACCCACCTCAGTGCGAAACGTTTCACTAGTGCGAGCCTGGAAATAAACAACAACATATCCGATAACATGAACCCAGACCTTCTCATCCCAAGTCCAAGTCAACAACTCATATCTCACGGGTCACTATGGTCAAGCAATACTTGCGATTCTCAACTATAACAATGTATAAATGCTATTAATATTGTGTATCAGAGTCAGGAATCATGAATGTGAATGAGAACAATAGTGCACGATGAATTATAAATATCAATTCCATGAATTTAATAATTTTCCTAAAATGATTTTTTCCACAATTAAATTCTTTTAATTTATAATAATTATTCTAAAATAATATTTTAAAATAATAACTTATTAATTCAAATAATCATTTTGTAAAATAATTCCCTTAAAAATTCTTTAATACCATTCAACAACAAATCCATGCATAATTATCATATCTCACAACTAAAATATGCAGATAATTTATAACATGTATAAAATTCAGATCTGAGCAAGAGAGATCTTGCCTTGGTTGTTGTCGAACAAGTCGACGCTTGTTCGAGGGAAAAATGGTTTTCTTCATTGATGATCCCATTGTACTCTTAAATAATAACTTTTTGCGTTACAAAGATCCGGTCTTTTTATAAGATCCGGTTACAATGAAAATCAAACAAAAAATGAAAATTACAACTTTCCTTTTATGCCGAACAAATCACGAGCTCCTGTTATCCGGTCACTCGCTTGCGTGGGTTGTTTGCCTGCGCCGATGGTTGATCCGTTGACCACCGCACGATATAGATCCGAACAGATCTATGCAATATAACGGGTATTATTTCACCAAGGAAATAATAGCCGGAGGGATTATTTCACCAAGGAAACAACCGCTCAAATCTCGGGATCAAAGACCAAGCTTTGATCCGGAGTATAGCAATGTAGATCTGAGATTTGGTCCTTTTGAACTCCTGCCTTTTGTGATGCGGGTGCTCGCCAAGAACCAGATCCAAACGTCCAAGTCTTCAAGCCTTCAAGAACTCGAGCACAAGATCTCAATCCGGCAGAGTTTCGGCTCTCCAAAAGTTCTTCCAAAAGTCCTTTTAAATGATGAATCACCCCGCCTATTTATAGGCAACCAGATCTGTGCATTTGGCACAGATCTGGGCGGCCACCTCAGGGTGGCTCGGCACTGGGCCGAGCCACCCTGAGGTGGCTCGGCTTTGGCCGAGCCACCCCGGGGTGGCTCGGGGGGTGGCTCGGCTACCGAGCCACCTCAGGGTGGCTCGGCTTTGGCCGAGCCACCTTGAGGTGGCTCGGTTTTTGCTGAGCCCCCTTGGGGTGTTTTCCGTCATTTCCCGTCTTCCGGTTCTGTATCGGATTTATCCGGATCTTGATTTGATAGTCCGGATCTTTATTTGGCAGTAAATCCGCCTTGGTGTTTGAGTTCGAATCCGTTTTACGGTTGAACGACTCGTTGACTTCCCGAACCGTTGGATTGGTTCCGCACGCGAATTCCGTTGCTCGTGTGCAATTCGTTAACCTCGTCACCTCGTCACTCGACGGTTCGTTGTTTTGTTGAATCACCGTGTCGAGCTGTGCTAAGGGACCTATAGGCAATTTTATACGCCTACAGATACCCCCTCCAAAGTATTTCAGCCTCGTTCTTTTATAGAAGGGTCTGGAATACTTTGGATATGATTGCCCTCACCCTCAGTCGGTGTAATGGGACCTAGAAATGACCTTTGTTCTGTATTCCTTCAATCCTTTAGGCTATTCGGTGCTTTGTCGAACGTCTGTAAGGGTTCTGGTGCTGCATTTATTGTCTGACCGTTGTCGAAATTTGAACTTGAAGTCGATTCCTGATTTTTTAAACTTTAGCTCGTGCTTGTTGGTTCAATATATAACTGACCCTCGATTGGTGGCGTTGAGTCTTTATTTGCGACGCGTTGTCCGGCGTAGTGTTATTGAGTTATCCTTAAGAATATTTTTAGAAAAATATCCTCCAGGAACTTCTCAACAAAAATAGGGAATAGTTTATACTCGTATACCTTATTGGAGTATTTCTCATATCTGAATGAGCTGAACCTGGTATAATTATCTGAACCGGTCTGATAACGACCCAAAAAAGGCAGTAATTTGGCTTGAAAATTCTTCCGATCCTTCCGAATGCGCGGGAGAGACCAAAATAAACAAGGGATTGAACCCTCGGTCGACTTGAAGTCGTTTCGACGCTCAATTCAGCTTCAATTTGAATTCTGGCTTAATTCTGGTTCAAACTGGTTCAACCTGGTTCAAGACTGGTTCAACCTGGTTCAAACTGGTTCAGGACTGGTTCAAGACTGGTTCAGACTGGTTCAAGACTGGTTCAGACTGGTATGGTCTGGTTCAGACTGGTCTGGTCTGGTTCAGCCTTATTTGGACTGATTTGGCTTGATCTGGTCTGGTTCAGTCAATTCTGGTCCGGTTCAGGGCTGGTTTGGGTCTGGTTCAAGGCTGGTTCACCTTTATAAAACCCTCCCTTTCTCTCTCTTAGGGCCGGCCCCTCTCTCTCCCTTATTTTTTGATTTCTCTTCCTTCGAGCATCCGTTCTCCCTCAAAACTTCATAGTTGCATTAGATCTAGTCTTCCTTTGGATCTTTGACTGAGAAGTCTCTCAAAAAAAAACTTCCATATTTAGAATTTCTCTCAGGCCCCTCGAGCGCGTGGTTCAAGTTTCCTTAAAGATCTCATCTTTATTGGATCTCGGGCTTTTCTTCAGGTAAATCCTCTATGATCTTGGTCTATTTCATGTTCGATCTAATGTATGGAGTCGTAGGATTGTATGTAAGGGTTGAGGGTGTGATTTGACGCCCCGAGCTAATCCTTCAGGGGGTAAAAATTGAAATTTTGAGGGTTTTTATGCAAAAATTAGGGGCTGAAATTATTTTTTGAATTTAACCCCTTGAGTTATTTTGCAGGTCATCATGTCCCGTGCCCCGAGAGGTCGCTCCCCTGCTGCGTCGGCTGATGGCGCGCCTCCCTCTTACGCTGGTGAGCTATTTTTTATAAATTAGCCCCTTTTTTTCTTCTTAGAAATTTGCAAATTAGTCCTTTTATCCCATGTTGTTCTCCTTGGTGAGGCAATCGGGAAGAGCCTTGATTCTCCTTGGTGAGGATCGATGCTTTAAAGATAAGTTTTGCTTGGTCAAAACCATATCTCAAAATAAAGGGGGCGATTTGACGCTGCATTGTGCTTTATAAGGCAGGGATATATTGTCAATATACCATATCTTGTGATTGCACAATGTGGCCAAATCGTCTCACCCTTTATAAGGCAATGACTCTATCTTACCCATTTGTAAGATGAGTTCAACTTCCTTTTATAATTGAGACTAACAGATGTTTAACTGTTTATTTTCAGTGGGATATCCTTCTGGAGCGTTCTCATCTCACGCAGTGTACGGGCGTCGTGGCGAGTACTATTCGACTTCCGACGACTTTTCCCCTATTCCAGTTACCCCTCAGTTCGTTTCGGGCACGTCGACTGAGGTTGCCCAGGTGGTGAAGGAAGGTGGGCACCGAGCTCTTCGACAGCTGATTACTGATGCACCTTTCGTGAAGGATGCCAGTTCTATTCAGCCTCTTCGGAAGAGCGATTTCTTATTTGGCGACTCTGTCGAAGACCCGGATGCCGTGTTTATTGAGGCCGAGCAGTGGCTTCATAAAACTGGCAGTGGCTTCATATATTTGCCGAAGATTCCTCGGCATCGTTCATTGACTGAGTTCAGGCGTCAGGCTGTGACACAGGAGATGTCGTGGCGCTTGACGGAGGAGCATGAGAGCGTCCACTGCGGCTACATCACTCATCAGGCATTTCCTGGCTCGAGCAGGAGTCATGTCACCGGATTGCATCCTGGGGTATTGGGGCTGGATGCACCACCACGTAACGAGTTCCTTGCCACCGCTTCTACCTTGAGGAATCGCCTCGCTGCTCTAGGACGAGAGATGCCTGCGACGCGTCACAGGATTTATGGTTGGGTCCATTCTTTGGACAAGCTTTGGTGGACTCGCATAACGACGTACGTCTTGAGCCGATGGGGTGAGGAGTTGCACACCTGTGGTTTATATGCAGCCGTTCGTGCCACCATGTATGGCTTGCCTGTCAGCGCGAGGCATTTCTGTGCTTTGTTCGAGCTTTATAATCCAGATTCGAACACTTTTCTGACCCGGCAAGGGGAGTTGGGCTTGGATCTTCACGAGATGCACAGGATTTCTGGCTTACCCATGGGACAGATGTTATATCAGGAATACTTTCCCTCCAACCATGAATTGAGTCAGCTGAAGGATCATATGCCCGATCGCCATGAGACTCTATGGGACCTTACTTGTTACTATCATATAGCTTTGGCGCAGTCTGAGCCTTTAGCAAAGAGGACTAAGGTATTCGTGAGTCTGAAGCAGTTTGCCAATTATTTGTTCAAGAATCTGGAGGGTAATTCTGGCGAGGCTATTTGTGAGTTGGCCCCACTTACTCCCTCAAGGGTGAACAGTCTACTGAAGAAGATTGATGCTCATTCTTATACCACTAGTAGTCCTGAGGATGGCTTTCCTGCAGGGACCAAGTTCAAATCATTCTTATGGCATGCGACCGCACCGATTCGACCGATGACTCTTCTTGCCGGTTATCTCGCTATTTGGTTGAAGAAGTGCGTGGTTCCATATCAGTCTGGCGACGCCTTGCCCTTGGAAGTGCTCTATCCAGCAGTTCAGCTCGCCTACAAGAAAGAACTTTCACTTCTTCCGGTGATGGTGGCCAACATTCATCGAGGACTTCGACAGCTTTCTGGTGCCTTTACACGGAAGGAAAGTGATTTGTCGGGTTAGATTCCCACCATTAAGACGGAGCTCCCGTACACTTATTTGATGGCCTGGTTCGTCCTTCACCGTTCGGATATGATGTCGGTACAGAATGCCACCGACCACTCCGTTCCCCTACTACAGTTGCTTGAGAATGGCAAGTGGGAGGGGCGTGGATTTCCTGACATCAGACAGCAGCTGCAGGTCCCTAAGTGTTGGACATTTTCCACTTGCTTCCCGCAGTTCTCCGGCCGATACGGCGATTGTTTGATAGATGAGGAGAGGCTGAGGGAGTATCAAACTCACCTAGACATCGGCTGCTTTAACTGGCTGGTGAACATTAGGCCAGGTTATCTGACTTTTCAGGTGAGGGATCTGTGTTTCATAGAGTCATATCTACCCTGTCGATTCGCTCGTCAGTTTGGCTATGATCAGCTTTACGTCGGGAATCCTCGTCAGCAGCTTCGGGCCCACGGCGGTTTGGTGGATGGTCTCCGTGCTTGGTTGTGGACCGTGACTGGCTGTACTGGTGCTAAGTTCAGTCTCCCGAGTGCTGATCGGCAGTTGAAACTCACTTTCTTAAGCTGCAAGTGGTTGTTAGTAGCTAATAAGACTATCCCCGTGAAGCCGATCGCAGAGCTAGAGGCCGAGGAAGCTTCTCAGGTTGATTCCCGTAGGATTTGGGAAAACGCTCGGTCACAGAGGACACGGAACAAGACTCATCGGATTGATGAAGAGGGAAAGAGGACCTTCCATTCTGCAGACGAGGCTTCAGGAGGAGATCCTGAAGATTACGATGACTTTTCCAAGCGAGGTTAATCATTCATCTTTTTCTTCTGCTTTCCAGAATTATTAAAGCTGACAATGGTTTGATGTTTCAGGGACCACTGGTGACCAGGAAGAAGAGCTCCGTCATCCTCCCCAGGCGAGACCTTCGATTATTGTCCCTGCTGCTAGGCGGAAGAGATTGGCTCGCAAGCCACACGCAGCTTCACAAGCATCTGATATGGATTTGGCTGGTGATGATCCTGCTAGTGACAGAGCACCGCTAGAAAATGAGCTATTGTCGACGGGA
>BQKN01065315.1:401815-426971 GCA_022839385.1 Asparagus kiusianus
ATATACGTAGTAAAACGTACAAGTTATACTAATATGACAGATAATATATAACAGTTGAAATAATACAACTAATTATACAAATAATATGTAATTAACAATACAACGTATTATACGAAACTAAACGTAATAATAAAAATAATACAACATATTATTTAAAATGACATGTAACAGTATCAATAACGCAACACATAAATTCTAGAAATTTTTACTACACTAAATAAATTTATAAATATTTAAATCATTTAAATAAATATAAAACTTAGACTTTAAATCATAGAAAATTGTAAAAATTCGAGAAAAATATAAATACTCTTTTAAAAATCATAATTAAATATTTTAAAATATTAAAAAATTATTTGAACTAGTATCAAAATTCATGGTCCTTACACAACTGTACAATAGACTTTCAACCATTAAAAAGACACGTAACACAACGATTTTCCAATCATCTCCCAAAGCACGCTCACCTTTAACTCTCACGTACATACGACCCAAGAACCATGATAGCTCTATTGTGCACAGCAGAAATTTTGGCAGCACCTCGGTACAACTCGGCACAACAAGAGAGTAAGGTCTCAATAGGAATTCCCGTTTTACTAAGAAAACAAGAACCAAAAGCAAAATATCTCAATAAAGTGGGATTTTAACTCTTCCTCTCATCAGTTCTAGAACTGACTTATCGAGGGAACCTAAATAAGCTATTACAAATCATACAAACAGCGAGACAAACTGATTTTACGTGGTTTGGCAAATTGCCTACGTCCACGGGGCAAGGAGGGGGGAGATCTACTATTAGAGAGAGAGAGAGAATACAAATAGGGTTTACAATCATGCAAATTAAACCCTCATACAAACTCTAAAATCTCTCACAAAGGGGTTGCCAAAACTCTTCTCAAAGTCAACGGTTTCTCTGTCAAAGTCGGCGGCTCCTGCGAT
Organism: Asparagus kiusianus; assembly: GCA_022839385.1. NCBI lineage: Eukaryota > Viridiplantae > Streptophyta > Magnoliopsida > Asparagales > Asparagaceae > Asparagus > Asparagus kiusianus. The sequence continues at coordinate 402,752 of BQKN01065315.1, forward strand.
TTCCCCTTCACGAAGCCCTTGCACGCCGCTGCAATTTTTCTTTTCACCCTCTGCTCTTGCACACTTTAACCTAGGGAATCTTTCCTATTTATAGTTGCAGAAACCGAAAAAGTCCAGGCCTAAATAAACAATTTACCCGATTGACTGTTGTTTCTCTCTCAGAATCACGTGGGTGTGGCTTTGGGTTGAGTTGTTTCACCTACGTGAGTGGGTGGGTCCCTACGTCCGCTCACAATTCTCCACCTCGGTGAAATTTTTCCAAAACTGAGCCGACATCAAAGCAGCCAAATGTCCCACTTGTTACGTCCAGTACGAAGTGGAGTAAATTCCATGTCAACAGACTCAATCCACAGCAAGTCGGGAACCCGAACGAGAGTCCAAACAATCTCCCCCCATCAAAATTAACTAATCCAAACCGGCTGCATCGTAAAGACTGCCTACGTATCCTCTTGCCCAAGGAATCAAAACTCACGTAGTTTACCCAAATGGTCGCCAACGGCCTTAATAATCACGAATGTGCAACAAGTCTTTACAATGATCAAACTTGTTGCTCGGAATCACATTTGTGAGCATATCCGCCGAACTATCCTTCGTGTGGACCTTCACAATCTCCACATCGCCATCTTCAAGAACATCATGAACAAAGTGATAACGAACGTCAATATGTTTCATCCTCGCATGAAAACTCTGATTCTTCACCAAATAGATAGCATTCATGCTATCACAATAAATAGTGACAGACTGCTGTGATATACCAAGTTTCTCTAAAAGTCCTCGAAGCCAAATAGCCTCCTTCACAATCTCCGTAACCATTATATACTCTACCTCTGTCGTAGACAAAGCCACCGTAGACTGTAAGGTGCATCTCCAATATACCGACGCATGGGTCAAAGTGAACATATATCTCGTCGTAGACCGGTGCTTATCCAAATCCCCGGCATAATCTGAATCAACATAGCTAATATATAACTGCCCACCTATAGTGTCCCGCTCATAAATCAAACCAACATTGATCGTACCTTGAATGTACCTTAAAATTCATCTCACGGTATCCCAATGACCCACTCTTGGATCGTGCATGTATCCCGAAACCATGCTCACCACCTGTGACAAATCTGGTCTCGTACATATCATTGTGTACGTCAAGCTCCTAATCATGCTCGCATATGGAGTCTTCGACATCAACTCTCGATCTTCAACTGTCTTCGGTGAAAGATCAGTTAAAAGATTCAAATGGGCTCCTAATGGTACACTAACTGGCTTCGTATCCATGCTAACATGAAATCGTTGTAGAACCTTCTTTAAATAAGCCATCTATGTCAAACAAATTCTGCCCCTTCTTCTTGTCTCTACCGATCTCCATCCCTAAAATGCACTTTGCCTCATCCAAATCCTTCATCTAAAACTCCTTTGAAAGTTGTGCCTTCAACTCATCTATAGCAGATCTGGAAATAGAGGCAACCGACATGTCATCGAAAAAAGTAACAAATAGATGTATGCACCTCCTTTCAACTTGCGAAAATATAACATAAGGATCAAACTAGCTTTGAGTGTACGAATGACCAATCATAAAACCATCGAATCGTCTATACTACTGTCGAAGAGACTGCTTCAAACCGTATAGCGATTTCTTCAATCTACAAACTAATTTTTTCTTCCCTACAGCTCGGAATCCCAATGGCTGAGTCATATATATTTCTTCATAAAGATCACCATAAAGAAATGTTATCTTTACATCTAACTGATCTAACTCCAAACCATACCGTACCACCAAAGCTAGCAAAATCCAAATTGAAGAGTGCTTCACCACCAAAGAGAAAACCTCATTATAGTCAATACCTTCTTGCTGTGCATAGCCCTTCGCAACCAACCTAGCTTTGAACCTCAATGGAGTGCCTTTAATGCCCTCTTTCTTTGTGTATACCCACATGTAACCAATTGCCTTCCGCCCCTTTAGAAGTTCAACATGCTCCCATGAATCATTCTTGTGAAGAGACTCCATCTCCTCCTGCACAACTACCTACCATGAATCAGCCTTCCAACTCTGCTCAGCCTCTCTGAATGTAGTAGGCACCATCTCATCGATACTCTCCACCAGAAGTGCATACGCAACTGTGTCGGCATACCATGCTGGCATTCATATGTCTCTCATATATATCTAAACTGTAATAGAATCCTGAACCTAAGCCGTCGGTCCCTAATCCTGCACATCAGTACCCGTATCCTCTCTGTCATTGTCGTGCTCGCCTGGCGTCACCTCAGTCGGCACTCTAATGGATACTGCACCGTCTGGACACTGTGGAGCTGCATTGATCTCCACCATCTATGATATATCATCTGTCGGGTCGTTCTCCACCTGATGAGAGCTGAGAAGCTTTAAAATAGAAGCATCATCAAACGTGACGTCCCTACTCAACACAATCTTCTTATCAACTGGATCTCATAGCTTGTATCCCTTGACACCACACTTGAATCCTACAAATATGGCCTTCCTAGCTCAAGGTTCTAATTTATTTGTTCTTACATGATAGTATGCAGGGCACTCAAATACCTTGAGATGGTCATAGTCGTGTGCTGGCTCTCCTGGCCATATTTCCATAGAGGTCTTCCCCTCAATCGTAGATGAAGGTAGCCTGTTAATGAGATGGCTCGCATATGAAAGTACCTCAGCCCAAAAGATCTTCTCCAAACCACTATATGCTAACAAACATCAGATCTTCTCCAGCAAAGACCGATTTAACCTCTCTACCACCCCCATTCTACTGCAGTGTATGATTAACCGTGAAGTATCTCTCTATGCCCTCGCCTCGACATAGCCGCAGAAAGGGGTCTGATGTGTACTCACTGCCATTGTCGGATCACAACGTCTTAATCTTTCTCCCAGTCTGCAGTCCTAATCTCTTCTTCCACTCTACAAAAAACTCTAGGGCTTCACTCTTCTTCGTCATGATGTACACCTAACATTGCCTAAAATAGTCATCAACGAATGTGCAAACCAATGTTGACCACCAAGTGATGCAGTCTTGGTGGGACCCTAAACATCTGTATGCACATAGTCCAGAATGCCCATTGTCTGATGAATGGTTGTCCCGAACTTCACATTCATCTTTTTGCCAAGTACACAATGCTCACAGAACTCCACTTTATCACTCTTGGCTCCCTTCAATAACCCATGCTTGCACAGCACCTGCAGTGACTTCTCGCCTGTGTGTCCTAATCTGTAATGCCAAAGCCTGCTCATATCCACCTCTAAAATAGCCGGAGCAACCTGGCTAATCTTGGTGCTCCCCTTTAGATAGTATTTGACTGCAGACTCCCTTCATCACCACCAAAGATCCCTTAGTAACATTCGCTACAGTATTTTCAAATATCACCTTGAATCCCTTTACCTCCAAAGCTCCAACTGAGATAAGATTTTTCTTTAGCTGAGAAAAAAATCTCACCTCCTTCAATTCACGAACTACTCCATCATGCATCCGGATCTGCAAAGTACCTATCCCATAAATGCCACAGGACTCATTTCCCATGACTACAACTCCCCCATCGAGCTTCTCAAAAGATACAAACCAATCTCTCCTGAGGTCACATGATAGGTAGTACCGGAATAAAAACCAATCTGATGCATCCAAGTGGTTCACTTCTGGAGTAATCAGTAGAGAAAAGCTCGAATCATCAGAATCATCGCCTTTTGCAATATTCACCTCATTGGCCTTCGGGCCCTTTTTCTTTTCATTCTCCTTCTCCTTGAGCTTCATGCAGTCTCTCTTCCAAAGTCCCTGCTCCTTGCAGAATGCACATTGGTTCTGTGACGCCCCTGGGTTCACACAAGGCTGCAGTCCAAGGTGAAACTAAGAATGTCAAACCTGCCATGCACCACACCGTACAATAACATGTTTCACCATCACAATTAACATCTCTCTAGTAGAGTCAACAACAGGTGTAGGTACAAAAGCAAGTAAAAGATAATACAAGTGATAACTGATGAAATGATAACAACCACATAGATATCTCATCATCCAACATACAGAAATACATAGCCAATGGCTGAAGTAGATAAACTAGCGTTCTCAACAAGCCTCAAATACAAAATGTCTAAGTAAAGGAAATAAGGCATACAGCCTTTACAACATCTAGAAAATAGTCCTCAAATGTCAAACAAAACTACAGTGGAGCTCCAAAATAAAACATAGCTAAAATAGATAGCTGAACACTAAAGTGTGTCGCCATCAACCTGCGACTCTCCGGGCTCCTGGCTCATTACCTGAAAGGGGGGAGGGACAACGAGCATCAAAGCGCTAGCGAGCAACATCACAACCAACCCCAAGGGAACATGGCTCGTTGTATAAGAAAATACAGATAATACATAATAGATCTAAAATCATTGATCTTACTAAAGAGGATTTTAGTATTTAAAAATTTACAACACGAACATAGGTACGTCGAGCGAAATAATCCAAACAAGGAAACCCTCATGTATATACTTTGTATCTCAAATTGTAAATCCCTAAACACCAAACCCGAGGTTCTAGTACAAAAACAATAATAAAAGAAATACAACTAATCTCAGAGCATAAATACAGTGCCATGTCATAGCCTACATGAGTATCATGTTATCATGTCATAATCTACATAAGTGTCATGTCATAAACTCCTGTGAGAAAGTCATACACCGGGTTAAGAAATATGTCCGATACAGGAACTAGATACCGTGGTTTCCAAACACATGAAATAAGTGGTAAATGTCCAACACGAGGACTGAAATGGATTATAGTCCAACACGAGGACTGAAATGGATTATAGTCCAACACAAGGACTGTGCAACAGTAAAAAGTATATGCGGAAAAATATACATAATCTAAACTCACACGCATTTCGGTGTACATATCTAAACTTGTGTCAAAAGTCAACCCACATGTACAGATAAATCATTAACATGGTGAACTAGTGTCAGGTCATCGAGGCGACCCCAAAAAAGTAACTCAAACAGATTAAGAATCTATAAAACACCTCATCAGTCGACTGATGTGTCGACTGATGACGTCAGTCGACTCATATGTCGACCGATAAGCTCAGGCAGCACAGCCTCAGCTCACCAGTCGACTGATCGGTCGACTGAGGAACTGAGAAAACAAAATCAGCCCGTCAGTCGACTGATCAGTCGACTGATAGCTGATAGGGTTTGAGATAGGGGAGAGGGGGCTAGGGTTTTCTCAGATCTGAAGATGAGAGGGGTGATTTCGGGTGAAGGAGAATATATATGAACAGCTAAACCCGACCCAAACCCGAACCAAAACAAAACAGATCCGAAACCTAAAAAACTGGAAATCAGCGGATCAGTCGACTGATACAGTCAGTCAACTGATCGGTCGACTGATCTGGCAAATTCCAGTTTTTGTGCATGTTTTTCTTATTTGCAAAACCATCGCACAAAACTCTACACCCATACTCTCGTATCATCTCAAATAACTTGTTTTCGTGTACATCAATGACCTCAAGCTATTTATCATAAAAGAATTATTTATTACTAATAATACATGTATAAACATTATAAAAATTACGGGGTCTACATTCTCCCCCCTAGAAGAATTTTGACCTCGAAATTCGGAAGTCATACGCATCTCACAACATGAACTTCCAGATAAACATATAGAGATATTTATACTTAACGATCTAAAATGGTTATATTCCTGTCAAACCCTAATCTAGTGAAACTAGTACATCGGGTGAAAAATCCAAACAAGGAACCCCCATATATATACCATATGTTCTGAAAGATTAAGAATTAAGCGCGAATATTCCCATTCTAGTGTTAAATGTAAATATAACCAAAGATATAAACATCATACAAGATACGCATCATAAAAAAATTTAATTTACCTGTTCAAACAGGTGTGGGTAGTCGCGACGTAAATCCTCTTCGCGCTCCTAAGAAATCTCCTCAATACCTCCTCGGTTCCACTGAACTTTCACCAAGGAAATTACCTTGTTTCTAAGTCTCTTGTCCTCTCTGGCAAGAATACAAACTGGAATCTCGACAGTAGTCAAATCCTCCTAAAGCTCAATCTCTGGTGTATCCAATACTCGCTGCTGCTCCTCATCATGCAAGTGTTTCTTGAGCATAGAAACATAAAATACATTGTGTATACTAGACATCGATGTTGGAAGATCTAGTCTGTATGACACAACTCCAATGCGCTCCAAAATCTGAAATGGTCCAATATATCTCGGTGCAAGCTTCCCTCATCGTCCGAATCGCTGCACGCCCTTCATAAGCGATACCTTCAACATAACTGAATCCCCAACCTGAAACTCTAAGGGTCTTCGTCTCTTATCTGCATAGCTCTTCTGTCGACTCTGAGCGGCTAGAATCCGCTCCCTGATCAGTGCTACCTTCTCGGTAGTCTGCCTAACCAGCTCCGGTCCAAGCATCAAGCTATCCTCCGGCTCTGCCTAACAAATCGGTGATCTACAGGGTCTCCCGTACAATGCCTCATATGGAGCCATATCGATCGTCGCTTGATAACTGTTGTTATAAGCAAACTCTATCAATGGAATGTGATCCTCCCAGTTGCCTTGAAAGTCAATGACACAAGCCCGCAACATGTCTTCCAACACCTGATTTACTCTCTCTGTCTGACCATCCGTCTGTGGGTGGAACACACTGCTGAATGATAGTTTGCTGCCAAAAGAGTCCTGAAAACTCCTCCAAAAGTGCGAAGTGAACACCGAACCTCGATCCGATACAATCGTGTCTGGAACTCCATGAAGTCGAACTATCTCCCAGATAAATATCCTCGCATATTCCTCGACGGTATAGGTAGTCCTCACTGGAATGAAATGTGCCGACTTCATCAACCGGTCCACAATCACCCAAACTGAATCATTCCCCTTCTTCGACTTCGGCAACCCTACAATGAAGTCCATAGAAATGTCTGCCCACTTCCACTCTAGAATGGGTAAAGGTTAAAGTGTTCCTGCCGGCCTCTGATGCTCTGCCTTCACATGCTGATAGGTAAAGCACTTAGCCACATACTCTGAAATCTCCCTTCGCATACCACTCCACCAAAAGTATCTCTTCAGGTCCTTGTACATCTTAGTAGTCCCTGGATGTACTGTGTATCGAGTACGATGAGCTTCATCAAGTAACTCTCTCTTCAGCTCGGCACTGGCTGGCATGACTAGCCTACCCTTCATCCGGAGACCTCCATCTACTCTAATGATCCAATCAGTCTTAGGCTCCTTGGAAATCTTCTCCTTTCGGATTTGAATCCAAGAGTCTCCCATCTGAGCTCTGACAACTCTGTCACTCCAAGATGGCTGCACTGATACAGCTCCCAAAAATACACTGGTTCCTCCTATCTCGGGTCTAAAATCAAACTGGCTAAGAGTGATAAGATCCCGATGTAATGAACACCTCAAAGCTGAAACCCGATGTCGACGCTTCCTGCTTAAGGCATCTGCTACGACGTTCGCTTTCCTCGGATGATACTGGATCGCGAACTCATAGTCCTTGATAAACTCAGCCCACCTCCTCTATCTCTGATTGAGTTCCTTCTGAGAAAAGAGGTATTTCAGACTCTGATGGTCTGTGAACAACTCAAACTGTACTCCATATAAGTAGTGCCTCCATGACTTTAGGGCAAATACCACTGCTGCTAACTCTAAGTCATGAGTGGGATAGTTCTGCTCATGCACCCTCAACTGCCTTGAGATATAAGCTACTACCCTCTGAGTCTGCATCAATACGCCTCCTAAGCCTGCCAACGATGCATCTGTATATACGAAGAATGTCCTGTCGCTGCTCGGAATAGTCAAAACTGGCACTGTAGCCAGCTTAGTCTTTAAAATATTAAAGGCCTTCTGGCACTCCATGCTCCATATGAACTGTACACCCTTCTTCGTAAGGTGTGTAATCGGCGTCGTAATCTTCGAGAAGTCCTGAATGAACTTCCTGTAATATCCAGCTAAACCCAAAAAGCTGCGAATCTCTGTCACCGTCTTCGGTGGCTCCCAATCAAGAACTGCCGTGACCTTAGCCGGGTCCACTGCTATACCCTCTCTACTGATGATGTGGCCAAGAAATCTGACTTCTGAAAGCCAAAATTCGCACTTGCTGAACTTGGCATATAACTGATGCTCCTGAAGAGTCCTCAACGCTATCCGTAGATGCTCCTTGTGATCTGCCTCCGATCTCGAGTAGATAAGAATATCATCGATGAAACGATCACAAACTGATCTAAGAAGGGACAGAAAACCCGGTTCATCAAGTCCATGAATACCACGGGTGCATTGGTCAACCCAAATGGCATGATCAAGAACTCAAAAGATCCATATCTAGTAAGAAAGGCGGTCTTAGGAATATCCATCTCCCAAACCCGTAACTGATGATAGCCAGAACGAAGATCAATCTTCGAGAAATACTGCGCTCCCTGCAACTGGTCAAACAAGTCATCAATCCTAGGTAGTGGATACGTATTCCGGATAGTGACCTTGTTCAACTCTCTATAATCTATGCATAATCTCATACTACCGTCCTTCTTCTTCACGAAGAGGACCGGCGCGCCCCACGGAGAATGACTCAGGCGAATAAAACCCTGGGCTAACAACTCGTCCAATTGGGTTTGAAGCTCCCTCATCTCAGCTGGTGCCATGCGATAGGGTGCGCGGGATATCGGGGCTGTGTCTGGCTGCAACTTAATACGGAACTCTACCTCTCTCACCGGAGGTAATCCAGGTATGTTCTGAAAGATATCCTGATACTCTGAGACAACTCTAGTCTCCAATATCTCAGCACCCTGATCCCGTCGCATCACCTCCTCGATGTACGCCAGAAATGACTCCGCAAATCTGTTGCCCTGAGAGGTGGCCACAATCATCTTGGACCCATCGGATGCTTGCAACTTGACTATCTTCGCAAAGCAGTCAATACTAATATGATAGGAAGACAATCAATCCATACGATGACATCAAACTCGGACATATACAACACTATCAAATCAACTATGAACTCCGACTCATCTAAACTAACGGTACACCTCCTACAAACACTCTCCAGAAGCGATACTTCACCTAAAGGAGTGGAAACTGATAAAGGGGTGTCTAGAGGCTGAGCCATGAGCTGGAGTCTATCCATAAATGCATGCGAGATGAAAGAATGTGAAGCTCCCGAATCGAAAGGAATACGGGCGGGAAAGGAATTCACAAAGAACGTACCCTCCACTACGGCCCCGCTAGCTCCATGATCACGGGGAACTACTGCATAAATCCTGCCTATGACTGAAGACTGCTTTGCTACTGGAGATGGAGAATATGGGACAATCTGCCCCTAAGGAACCTCCTGAACTGTTCGAATCTGCCCCTCAGTCCTCTGAGCTGCTGGCGGTGCCTCAAGCCTGTTCTGCTGGCCCTGACCTCTGCCCTACTGGCGCTGCTGCTGGTTCGGACCCTTGCCCTGCTGGGCTCCTGTTGGTACGCTACGACACTCCGATGCCTTATGCCCGACCTTGTGACAGTTAAATCAAGATCCCTGGAACTTGCGCTGCTGATGTGCTCTCTGATCCTGCTGGGGTTCCTTTTTATAAGGGCCCTGATGCTGCTGCTGATGTCTAGAAAAAGATCTCTTGTTCTTGCCTTTGTCCCTGCTCTGTCCTGTCTTGGCCTTCCCTTCCTTATCCTTCTGGAACATAGTAGTCTCAATCTTCTGCGAAGTGGCGGCCTCAGCTACCTTGCTAACTGAATAGAACCTCCTCGAGACGAGCTACCGGCGGAGATTAGGGCGAAGACTGCTAAGAACATCTGAGTTTGACGCTCTCCTGTCTGCCACATACCCGTGAAATGTAGCAACTCCATGAACCTGCTCTCAAAATCTACCACAGTCATGTCTCCCTGAGTCAACCGGGACAACTCAAGCTCCTTCCCAGTCCGTGCTGCAGAAGAAATGTACTGCCCATCAAAGAAGTATATGAAGTCCTCCCATGTGAGGGTCATCCTCTGCTCTGGAGTAAACTGAAGTCGGTACCATCTCCCGGCATCTCCCTTCAAGCTGTAGGATGCCAATCTCTGCTTCTGAATTGAATCCACACTGAGTATGTCAAGAATATTGCCTACATCCTCCTTCCACTTATGGGCTGCTAGAGGATCTGCTGACCCCTGAAACTCTGGTGCCCTCATCTTCTGATATCTCTCAACCATACGGAGCCAAGCCTCCTGCTCTGTGGCTCTGTCTGGAACTACTAGAGGAATAGCTGCAGGCGTGATCTCTGGGGATCTCTCTCTAACAGGAATAGCGGGTAACCCCTGCTGCTGAGCTACCGGTGGTGGTGGTGTCCGTGGTGCTATATGCGTCGTCACCAACTCCTCAATGGCCGTCATTCTGGCAATAAGAGGAGCCATAATATCCACCAAGTGCTGAGCAGCCTGTTACGGCTCTGGTGGTGCCTGCTCCTGCTCGGGTGGAGCCTACTGCAGCTCAGGTGGGGCCTACTGCAGCTCAGGTGGGGCTCTGCCTGAGCGGCCCTTCGAGTGCGGAGTCTCCCACGTCCTGCCATCTCTCTGATCATAAGAAAAATAAAGTTCATGAGTCAAGTAGACGTATATTCTATTCATACATAGTACATCACAATATGATTTTCACATCTTATAGTATTCACGCATATACTTTAAGCAAAAACAGTTGTCATAAAAAAATTTCTCAAAATTTTGAGATATACGCATATATCGTCCTCACTCATACTAGGAAATCCTTAGCTGACTCTACACATGAATCCTAAGAAACTCTAACCTAGCTCCACGACTCGACACAGGATGATCCTAGGGATACTGGAACTAGAGCTCTGATACCAACTGTGACGCCCCTGGGTTCACACAAGGCTGCAGTCCAAGGTAAAACCAAGAATGTCAAACTTGCCATGCACCACACCGTGCAATAACATGTTTTACCATCACAATTAACATCTCTCTAGTAGAGTCAACAACAGGTGTAGGTACAAAAGCAAGTAAAAGATAATACAAGTGATAACTGATGAAATGATAACAACCACATAGATATCTCATCATCCAACATACAGAAATACATAGCCAATGGCTGAAGTAGATAAACTAGCGTTCTCAACAAGCCTCAAATACAAAATGTCTGAGTAAAGGAAATAAGGCATACAACCTTTACAACATCTAGAAAATAGTCCTCAAATGTTAAACAAAACTATAATGGAGCTCCAAAATAAAACATAGCTAAAATAGACAGCTGAACACTAAAGTGTGTCGCCATCAACCTACGACTCTTCGGGCTCCTGGCTCGTTACCTGAAAGGGGGGAGGGACAACGCGCGTCAAAGCGCTAGCGAGCAACGTCACAACCAACCCAAAGGAAACAGGGCTCGTTGTATAAGAAAATACATATAATACATAATAGATCTAAAATCATTGATCTTACTAAAGAGGATTTTAGTATTTAGAAATTTACAACACGAGCATAGGTACGTCGAGCGAAATAATCCAAACAAGGAAACCCTCATGTATATACTTTGTAGCTCAAATTGTAAATCCCTAAACACCAAACCCAAGGTTCTAGTACAAAAACAATAATAAAAGAAATACAACTAATCTCAGAGCATAAATACAGTGTCATGTCATAGCCTACATGAGTATCATGTTATCATGTCATAATCTACATAAGTGTCATGTCATAAACTCCTGTGAGAAAGTCATACACCGGGTTAAGAAATATGTCCGATACAGGAACTAGATACCGTGGTTTCCAAACACATGGAATAAGTGGTAAATGTCCAACACGAGGACTGAAATGGATTATAGTCCAACACGAGGACTGAAATGGATTACAGTCCAACACAAGGACTATGCAACAGTAAAAAGTATATGCGGAAAGATATACATAATCTAAACTCGCACGCATTTCGGTGTACATGTCTAACCTTGTGTCAAAAGTCAACCCACATGTACAGATAAATCATTAACATGGTGAACTAGTGTCCGGTCATCTAGGCGACCCCGAAAAAGTAACTCAAACAGATCAAGAATCTGTAAAACACCTCATCAGTCGACTGATGTGTTGACTGATGACGTCAGTTGACTCATATGTCGACCGATAAGCTCAAGCAGCACAGCCTCAGCTCACCAGTCGACTGATCGGTCGACTGAGGAACTGAGAAAACAAAATCAGCCCGTCAGTCGACTGATCAGTCGACTGATAGCTAAAAAATTCAGCCTGTCGGTTGACTGATCAGTCGACCGAATGGCTGCAGAAACCTGTTTGTGTAGTGATTATTTGCAATACTATTTATCTAAAATCATCATCAAAAATCCCAAGCATAAAGATACTGATTTTAACATATATGTACCAAACTGAAATGAAAGATTTACATGTAAACATTTATCAAAAACCTTAAACACATAAAAACATGTTTGATACGTTTTAAAATTAATAAATCATGAATTAACTCTTGTCAAACGTTTTCAGATCTAGATCTCTTTAATAAAACATTGATGATCTTTTGTAAACTGAGAAGCTCAATACTTCACATCATATACCATAAAGATTTATTCTTTGTACTAAAAATACGTTTTAGGCTCAATAAAAACTCAATAAATTCGTGTAAAACAAAAGGGATAGAGTTGGCCGAGATGTTACTCGCCTCTGGGGTGATGAACAACTCCTGGATCTGAGAGAGAGTGGTTCCCCTTCGCTGCAATGTGAAGATTTTGACGAAAATTCTCTAAGTTCTCCCCCAAAACACCAAGAACAAAACTAGGGTTTGAGATAAGGGAGAGGAGGCTAGGGTTTTCTCAGATCTGAAGATGAGAGGGGTGATTTCGGGTGAAGGAGAATATATATGAATAGCTAAACCCGACCCAAACCCAAACCAAAACAAAACAGACCCGAAACCTGAAAAACTAGAAATCAGCGGACCAGTCGACTTATCAGTCGACTGATCGGTTGACTGATCTGGCAAATTCTAGTTTTTGTGCATGTTTTGCTTATTTGCAAAATCATCGCACAAAACTCTACACGCATACTCTCATATCATCTCAAATAACTTCTTTTCATGTACATCAATGACCTCAAGCTATTTATCATAAAAGAATTATTTATTACTAATAATTCTTGTATAAACATTATAAAAATTACGGGGTCTACAGGTTATTTGCTAATTGGTGACGGCTTCTTGACTTTAACCTCCCTCTATTACGACCTTTTGAATATGGGCTTCTACCTAGGGGTGCCAAACGGTTCGGATATATCCGAACCGTTCCGCATCCGTATCCGAACGGATGCGGATATGGTAAGCTAATTTTAAAACCAGGCGGATACGGTAACAGATACGGATCTGATTTTAGATTTTTTTTCGGATACGGATTCGGAAACGGATATGAGGGTTGCGAATACAGATATCCGCAATGTAATAATGATTTGGGTCCTAAAGTTAAAATTACAAACCCGTAACCGCTAACCCAAAACCCAATAGACAACTAAAAAACCCTAGCTTTGTGAATCTATGACATCATTCCGCCTCCACTCCAGCCCTCACTCAATTTCCGCAAGAAAAGCCTCAGTAACTCCAAGGATCGGATCCTTCGGAGCTGCCTCCACCTTGGACCACCAAGACGTTGCCATGGATCGAGCTCCAGAAGCAGCAAGATACCTCCTTTTCATGACCCCTCTCAAAATCGCAGATCTTGAAGCCATGGATTGACAAAATTACCCCTATGTCTAGATAAACACGATGAGCTCAAGAGAGAGAGTTGAGCCGTGTGCCAGTACGGGAGCTCGTTGGGAGAATGAATAGGCTGGGCTTGGTTTCATTCTTGAACAAATTGGCCCCAGAGCCTAAGTTATCTTTGGGGGGTGAACTTAATAAGGTCTCCTTTTATACATGGGCTGAGATTTATTTTGTGGCGAGTTATCTGTTGATCTATTTTTATTCTTTAGTATAGTGAAAGGATCAACTGAGCTGAAATCGACCATTTAAAGGCCATGCTGGTATTCCAATCTTTCCCCCCTCTCCTTTCTTTTTCTTGTAATTTGTGCTTGAAGATATTTGTTAGTTTATGCAAGGAGCTAATGTTTTTGTGCTGAATTTGATTGGCCTCAAAATGGGGTGGAGCTACTTTAGTTAAAACGACATATTGAAATGGAGAAGGTATCTGAATTTAGTGATTGATTTTTCATGCACTTTGCCTTCTCATTTGATAAATAAATGCTTATAGAAATGTTGTCTGTTGTTGAATGTTTTTTCTAGTACATCTTTAGTCTAATAGATTTGTACTCAACTTTTTTAGTTTTTAACTGATGGTTTTGGATGAAGATTATATGTCTAATAGATTTATGTCGAATATCCGTTTATATCCGTGATCATATCCGATCCGATTCTCAAATATCCGAAATGTATCCGTTTATTATAAGTGCGAATATGGTTAAGGTTTTTTCTTACCGAAGATGATCCGTATCTGTATCCGTATCCGTTTATAAAAAACGGATATGGATATGGCAAGTGTCATATCCGAACCGTATCCGCTCCGATAACACCCCTACTTCTACCTCTCGTCGACAAGGCCTCGCCTGAAGTACTAGTACGAGAAGTCTCCTGTTCTTCCTCCTCAAATCATAATTCGTCAATGCATTAGTAACTTCACTATAGCTAATAGAAGATCACCCGTTCAACAAAGTGAGCACAAATGTGTCATACTCCTCATCTGGTAAGGAGCTCAATAAGATAATAGCCTTGTACTCATCTGAAATCTTCTCATCAACATTCGCTAAGTCTGACAACAACTTCGTATAGTTGTTCACATGAGCCGCGAGCAAGGTACCTATGGACATCTCAAATCTGAATAACCTACGCAGCAAGTGCAGTCGGTTCTCAACACTCTTCGTAAGGTACTTATTGTTGAGAATTTCTCACGTCTTCATTGCAGACGTCACCCCAATCACATCGTACTTCAGCTCCTGTTCTAAACAGGACCTGATCACCTCACAAGCGTTCCTATTCATCTTTTCCCATATCGCCTCTTCATATTTTGGTGGTCTCTCATGGACCATGATGGTCTCCTCTAAGTTCTGAGCATTGAGCGCATCTTGTACGTCTCTCATCCACAAACCAAAGTTGATTTTACCGTCATACTTCACCATACTAATTTTGGTGTTCTGGAAATTAACATGAACTATACTCACCATCGTCTTGCTGCTTTCACCTTCTTCTCCCATTGCAAACTAACTCCAAGTTGTAGAGAAAGAATCAAACTTTGATAGAAATTAAGAATTATCCAATTGAACACTAGATCGGAGTCCAAATAGATCTCCTGTCCACACGAGAAAAGCAAAATCTCCAACGGTAACTCCTAATGCTATCTCCACCGAAGCTTAGAACTTTAAGAACCAAGCTTCACAAGAATCTTCCTCCACCTAATTCCAAAACCCTAGATCTGAAATCTAGGTTCTGATACCACTTGTTGTGCGTAGCGGAAATTTCGGCAGCACCTCAGCATAACTCGGCGCAACAAGAGAGTAATGTCTCAATAGGAATTCCCGTTTTACCAAGGAAACAAGAATCAAAAGTAAAATATCTTAATAAAGTGGGATATCAGCTCTTCCTCTCATCAGTTCTAGGACTGACCTGTCGAATGAATCTAAATAAGCTATTACAAATCATACAAACAGCGAGACAAACGAATTTTACGTGGTTCAGCAAATTGCCTACGTCCACGGGGTAAGGAGTGGGAGATCTACTATTAGAGAGAGAATACAAATATGATTTACAATCACACAAATTAAACCCTCGTACAAACTCTCAAATCTCTCACAAAGGGGATGCCAAAACTCTTCTCAAAGTCGGCGGCTTCTCCGTCAACGTCGGTGGCTCCTGCGATTTCCCCTTCACGAAGCCCTTGCACGCCGCCGCAATTTTCCTTTTCACCCTCTACTCTTGCACACTTTAACCTAGGGAATCTTTCCTATTTATAGTTGCATAAACCGAAAAAGTCCAGGCCAAATAAACAATTTACCCGATTGACTGTTGTTGCTCTCTCACAGTCAAGTGGGTGTGGCTTTGGGTTGAGTTGTTTCATCCACGTGAGTGGGTGGGCCCCCACGTCCGCTCACAAGCTATAGTGAAATCTCTCTTGTGACCACAATATTCTGTACAGCCCATCCTTTTAATTCCTTGACTGATATCACCCCTCAAAGAGATTTTTGCACTTTTTCTTTTTAACTAAACACGAATTAACCAAAACACCAAACAACAAGTTTTTTTTCCCTATTTCGAGTAGCAAAGGTTTCCTAGAACACAAAAGCAAACCGACAAAAGAAATACATTGTTCAACTTTTTTGACCCTTTCTTTCAATTTTTCTTTTTCTTTTTCAGTGAACGCAAAAGAGAAGCAACCCTTAGGCACTGTTGCGATTAATGTTACAATTTACTCAATACCCCCTGCAACTTTTCATATTTAAAGGAGGACCATGGACCCTTTGGACCCATCTTCGCTCCGCCCCTGAATTCACGTGACAAAGTCGCATGGAAATATTCCAGGAATCTTCTAATGGTTTGCTAATATAGAGCAGCAACCTACAACATTTTGAAACTTTCAATTAATTATCTCTAATACTACAGTGAAGTATTTACGTGTACTATTTAAAAATAGAAGACATTAAAGTGCATGGTTGGTGAAATTATAGGGCATTTAAGTTTAATTTGGCCCTAATAAGAGAGGAGAAATGAATTGAGGAGGGGGTCCCCTGATTTGCATTAGGATCCTCTTCTTATTCATTTCTATAGAGCGCCCATGGACACCCTATAAGAGAGGAGAGAGATAGAAAGAAATGAATGAGAAATGAGATCTCCGTTTATTTATCTCTATCTCTATCTTATCCTACAGAGTGCCCATAAACACTCTATAGAAAAACGGATAAAAAAAATACCACGTGCATTGGGCCGTGTACAAGAACTAGTTAATATTAAAAGTACTGAGCTCCCGACTGTCTTTTTTCCCCTCGCAGTGGAGAAGACCCACATTGTTTTCCTCCCTTCTCCCCCGTTCTCACGCTCAACACCACTCAGACCAGCGTCACTACTAACTCTCTGAGTCCTCTCTCTCAAACTCCTCTCTCTCTCTCTCTCTCTCTCTCTCTGCTCCCCCTCTCTCTCAAAAACTCTTCTCTCTCTAAAATGCTGCACAGCAGGAGAATCCTCCACCAGCCCTTCTTCCCTCCCTCGACCCCCACCCCCTCCCCGCCACCCTTCCCAAAATACCCCTTCTCCACCGACCCCTCCCCTCCCTTCTTCCCGGACTCCCACTCCCTTCCCCCTCCTCCCCCCTCCTCCTCCTCCCCCTCCTCCCCCCTCCCCACCTTTCCCGCCAACATCTCCTCCCTCACTTTCCCCACCCCCTCTTCCCAAAATGCCCCTCACCACCCCCACTCCAAGCTCCTCCCCGCAATTCTCTTCTCCCTCGTCGCCCTCTCTCTCCTTGCCCTCTCCCTCGCCTTCCTCTTCCACCGCCGCCGCCGACGCCGACAGCCCGCCCTGAACCCCGAACCCGACAAGCTCGCACCCGCACCCGCCACGTCGTCAGCACCCTCGCCCGCCGCTGACTTCCTTTACCTGGGCACGGTGGTAGATTCTAGAACAAACGAGGGTCAAATTCACGGTGACCGTGGTTCTTCAAATGCAGCAGCGGCCGCCAAGCTTGGATCCCCCGAGCTCAAGCCGCTGCCGCCGCTGTCCAGGAAAGTTCGACCTAATTACCGAAACGCCACCGACTCCGACGACGAGTTCTACTCCCCGGAGAGGAATTTCGAGGCGGTTGAGGACAAATGCGGGTCTCGGAGCTCCGATCTGAGCTCTTTCCCGGATTCGGACTCTGCGGGATCCAGTCCGGCGAAGGATTCGGGATCTGGTGCCCCGCCGCCGCAGTTGAAGACCACGATGCGGCCGATGACTCCATCGCCGCCGAAGCGGAAACCTCCTTCACCTTCGCCGCCATCGTCGCCGGCGGCAGTGAGAGCTGACGAAAATTTGATAGGTTTCGAGTCTTCGGGGCAGGATTTGAGGAATCAACCGCCGGCTGGTCCTCCTCCACCGCCGCCGCCCCCTCCACCAGTTGGATACTGGGAGAGAAGGGTTCGGAAACCTCCGATTAGTACAACGCCGCAAAAATGTGATGCTTCAGAGAAGAATGAGGAGACTCCGAGGTTAAAGCTGAAGCCTTTGCATTGGGATAAAGTTAGGGCGAGCTCGGACCGAGCAATGGTGTGGGATCAGCTGAAATCAAGCTCGTTCCAGTAAAGATTCTCTTGGTTCAAACTTGGGTTCTGCTAATTTTGGCTGGTTTTGACATGGGAGGTGACTTACGGGTTTTGACTGTTGATGCAGGGTGAATGAGGAGATGATTGAGACATTGTTCGGCTGTAGCACGAGCAGTGCAGTTCCAAAGGAGACGGGGAAGCAGAATCCGGTGGTTCCATCGCCAAAGATGGAGAATAGGGTTCTTGATCCTAAGAAGTCGCAGAACATTGCTATTTCGTTGAGGGCATTGAATGTGACCAAGGAGGAAGTCTGTGAAGCCCTTTTGGAAGGTGAGAATTTTGTAGATTAATTGATGCATTGTTGATAAAGTTAACATTTTAATTTACTATCTTGGACATGGATTCTCTTTGCATTGAGCAATAAATCCAAGAAAGTATCACTGCAATTTTCTAGAATTTCGACTAAAAAGACGTACAATCTAGGCTTTGTTGGATTTGTGACTAGTGAGTAGTGACTTTTAGTTATGCGTATTGCATCCTGTTCTGAGAAGTTATCATTTCAATAAATAACAGAAACTTAACAGCTTGCTATTCTCTGTAATTGGTTTTTCTGATATTCAGTAACAGTAAATCTTAAATAAAACCTATTTTATGTAATTACACTCAGCCTGTGTATCTGTGTGAAATGCACCTAAATCCCTTTGTAGCGGGAGTAGTCACATCTATCATGCTGTTCATTTAAAAAATACCATTCGATTCACGTATCTTTTGAAGATTGCCACATTTTATTCATTTTCCGTTCACATTAGATCGTTGTTAAGTAATTTTCATGTTCAATGTGGTTGCCGCTAAATAAAGACCAAAATGCATGGGTCATACACAGAGTACGCATGTAGATATTTCACCAAAATGCACAGGTCAAATTTTAGAACATGTTTATCAATTATGTTCAATTTAGCTGCTACCAAATGAAGCTCAAAATGCAAGGTTGATTCTCGGAGTAAGCACAGATGTTTCCTCTAATGTTATAGTTGGCTCTATAACATATTCCACATAAATTGCCAAGTTTTACCCATATGAACATATTTGTTGACGTTATTGAGTGGTCTATGTGCAAGAATTTTACTTTCACAATGTGTAACCATTGCATCAGTAATAAGTTTAAATGAATTACAGCATGACCTGTTTCAGTATAAAACTCCACATATGAATTCATGTACCATTGTCCTATTTCAGTCTAGAACACCGTGTATGATATACAATTATCGAAATTAGTTTTTGAAACCTATAGGATTATCTGTCATTTTGAATTCAATATGTCTACCTTCTGTATATACTTCCACATGCGAGATTACATGTTTTTTGGTTTAATACGCTTACATTCTCTTCCATTGTAACTTGTGGTGAGAATTCAGAATTATAATTTAATATTTACAAATTCTACCACTTACATATTTTTATATGGGGTAATTTAGTCAGAAGAAATGACTGTGTTAATCCTAATCACATTTGTCTGAGCTAGTTAGAATCACGATCTAGTTCTAACTGCATACAACTTCTATTGTAGCAGTCGGAGTGATCCCTCTGCATTGTGACACCAAATGCACTAGATGGTAAACAGGTATTTAGTGTGTTACACTT
This sequence comes from Asparagus kiusianus, assembly GCA_022839385.1. Lineage (NCBI taxonomy): Eukaryota > Viridiplantae > Streptophyta > Magnoliopsida > Asparagales > Asparagaceae > Asparagus > Asparagus kiusianus. Next base: position 422,648 of record BQKN01065315.1, read on the forward strand.
TGCATAGCAGCATCAAAAGTTTAGGATGAAGATTTTCTTATTGTTATTACTGTTGTTGTAAAATGCTATTATAGGGTCTCTTTCGGCTCAGACATACTTTTTCAGTTTAACTATTTGGAAGTTGTGGCACAATATTTTGCCAGAGTTGTACATTCTTCATGCAAAGATGTTGAATGCAGCATATCAGCATTTCAATGAATAATTTATAGTCGTTCCTTCCTTTTTCAATGAAAGATTATATATAGAAATTATGTCTCTTTATATTCAATCAAAATACTTTTTGTTCACAGAGAACATATTTTACAGAGCTTTCTTGTGCTCTAAGGAGCTTCATCAATTGTGAACTTGTACACCTTTTCCATTTTGCTCCTTCAGTTAGCTAATTTATCTGGATAAGTACTAGTTGACCAAAACAGTTTTTCTAAAGCTCCTCAATGCTTATCCTTTTTATAACCTTTTCTGAATATATTGTTGGTATTATTGGAAGCAGGTAATGCAGAAAGCTTGGGAGTTGAACTTTTGGAGACCCTCCTGAAGATGGCTCCTAGCAAAGAGGAAGAGATTAAATTGAAACAACACAAAGATGATTCCCCAGTTAAGCTTGGTCCAGCAGAAAATTTTCTTAAGGCTGTGCTTGAGATTCCATTTGCATTTAAGAGAGTGGAGGCAATTCTTTACATTGCCAATTTTGATTCAGAAATCAGTTACTTGAAGAAAGCGTTTGAAACTATTGAGGTAAATTCTTCATTGGTTCTTGATTGGCTAATCTTACCTCTAATGTATGTTGCATGGGTATGGGTATGCGTACAGGATGCGACAAATGTAAAAAGTAGGGTACGGGGAGACGGCTATAAAAATATTATACATTGAAGTTAATAGTTCGCATGAATATCAATATTTTTTTAATTCACATGTTATGAGAATTAAAATTCCTCTAACATTTTTATGTTTCTTTTATTATGTGGATTATAAATTGTAAAAACACTCATTTGTTGAACTAGACACGCAAATGACCACTACAATCATAGTTTGGAACCCAACGAGTTTCAAGAATTGGATGTGAATTGTAAGATTTATGTCTAGGAAATGTTGACAAGTGTTCTAAATTAAAACATGTATTGTTTAATTGAGCACATGTCCAAATAAATGCATGCATATATGCAAGGAGCATCTGGGAGTTTGGGTGCAGGTACGTGTCGGTACGGGTACGGGCACAGCTTCAAGATAGAAGTACCCAGCTAACAGAACCTCTAATTTTTAGGCACTTACTTCAGATGATAACATATAATGCACAATGATCAGTTGATGAGATCAAATAAATATTATAAGGTTCAGGTTACTTTGGTTATGAACAAGATGGGTTCATTGACCACAACAACCATGTTTCCAATTGAGAATACAGTGCATGCTAATTCTAGTACAAATTAGTCAAATTAATGATCTGAAGTTCTAAGTAAAATACACGGAGCACTGATCAAGGATCCAGAAGTCTTGACTTAAACAATATAGTACACCACCTGATATGTGCTCTATTACTTGATCTGAACACTGGTAAATTGATCATCTACTGTTTTCACTGTAAAATTAAAGATAAGGAATTAGATGCTTTATTATCCAATTGATCTTAGATGCCACCTTGGCTGTACTTAACATCAGTGACAAGATCTGTATTTGATGCTGCCTTGGCTGTCCAGCTTTCTGACATATCATTGAATTTATCAAAATCGTTCCAGCAATAGTTACAACTTTAGATATTTCTGGTGAAAGATGTAGAACCTTCAATCAGATAAATGTATTATGTTAAGCTTTTGGAGTTTTAGCAACTTAGCAAGGTTTCAGGTATTATATTCTGAAGTCATCTACTAAGTTATAGGCTTATAGCAGATTCTCTTTTGTGAGAAGAGTTTGAGTAGTTGGCCTGGTTAGAAGTTTTACCGGATGTCATGTAAGATCTCAAGTACTTGCATATTCACCTGCAGTCAGAATCGGTACAAGTTATGATACATTTCTGCAAGTTATTATTATCAACCCTTGTTTTATGCATGTAAACAGGGAGAGTTGCATCACTCTTGTTTGTTCACTGAAAAACAGAAAATTTGTAGACCTTGTCTTGGCCTCTTGTGGCATCCTTTATGTGTACTATTCTCACATGCATTGTTTGAACAGCTTAAAATGATTGATATATGATAACTAACCTAAGCAAATAAAAGACGACAAGGCTTAATTTTGGTTGGCTATGTAAGCTATATTCTGAATTATGTAAATTTCTAAAAGCATCAAAACAATTAGGAAAACAAAAAAAACATGACCAATCTTTTGCAATTTCCAGGCAGCCTGCGAAGAATTGAGAAGCTGCAGGCTATTCCTTAAGCTTCTAGAGGCAGTTCTCAAGACTGGAAACCGCATGAATGTTGGAACCTACCGTGGTGATGCTCATGCCTTCAAGCTTGACAGCCTCCTCAAGCTTGCCGACATCAAGGGCACCGATGGCGAAACCACCCTTTTACACTTTGTCGTTCAAGAAATCATCCGAGCAGAGGGGTCTCGCTTGTCTTCTACTAAAACGCAAGACAACACTCTTCGTGTTGATCTTGAGTGCAAGAAACTTGGACTGAAGGTCGTTGCAGGCCTAGGTGGTGAGCTCGGCAATATCAAGAAGGCAGCTGCCATGGACTCCGAAGTCCTTAGCAGCTACGTCTCAAAACTAGCTTGTGGCATTGGAAAAATCACAGATATCTTGAGATTGAATAATAGTAGCAAACAGTTCCAAGAAGCCATGAGTGAGTTCTTAAAGAAGGCAGAGGATGAGATCATTGAGGTTCAGGCTCGAGAAAGCGTTGCATTATCTTTGGTCAAGGAAATAACTGAGTACTTCCATGGGAATTCAGCTAAGGAAGAAGCTCATCCTTTTAGGATTTTTATGGTGGTTAGGGATTTCCTGTCGATTCTAGATCTGGTTTGTAAAGAGGTAGGAAAAGCGAATGAGAGAAGTTTTGCAAGCTCAGTTTGCCAGTTTCCAGTGCCTGTAAACCCCACATTACCGCCATTGTTCCCTAAGATTAATAAAGCAACGATACCTGAAAGTTCTGATGATGAGAGCTCATCATCATCTTCATAGTTCAGTCGCTAGCTTCAGAGGGCCTTTTTTTTCTTTTTTCTTTTTCCTTTTTGAAATCAGAAGGCAGGGTATTTATATTCTTTTCTTTTGCTTGTAGAAATTGTTGTAAGATTTTCGAAATTGATATGGTTATATATGTATGTATAATGTTTTTATACAATGGAAATCCTGCTGCAGAGGAATGATGTGGAGAAGTTAATACATCTGGACTGGATATAAGGTAGCTATATCAATTTCATTCCTTTGACCAAAGGAGTTAATACATGTATAATATTTCTTATAATTCAAGGAAAATATTTGAATTGCTCATATCAGTTCTGTTAACCATAGTTTTGCGAACTGCGCCGCGTTCTATATAGTAGGCTACTCCTATATCAATGACTTGTTTAGGTTCACATTCTTGACGATAGAATGTGAGATTTGGAATGGACTTTGTATCATAAGAACATCGTCTTGCTTTTCTAAGAGAAGATAAAACTAGTTTATCACTTTTAGTTTCAATGATCTGATTTATTTCTGGGATAATTTTTTAATTTCTTTTATGTGACGCCCCTGTTTTCACACATGATTGCGGTCCAAGATGAACCCAGAAATATCAAACCTGCCAGGCATCTACACTGTGCAACAACAAGCTTTACCAATCACAACAATATCCTCTAGTGGAATCAAAATAAAGTGCAGGTACAAAACAGACAAAAGAAAGAAAATAACTACAATAGACATAATATAGAAAAAAATATCTCATAAATAAATCAGGTCTCAATGAACAACCTGAAATACATCTGATATCCAAAATGAATAAATATGTCTCGACAAGAAACAACTAAAAATCATACTAAGGCACACTGCCTTTACACTATGAAATAAACTCTAAGGTCTGAACAAAAATATAAAACTACGGTGGAGCCTCTAATAAATCTCATGTGACGACGATTATGCAAAAACTCCGTCATTCTACGACTCTTCGGTACTCCGAATTGTTGGCCTTCTTGTTTTGATGATGTTTAACAAACAATTTATCACTAATGTTGTTTGTCTAGTATTTGTGTTTTCTTATTTATTATAGACAAACAACGTTGTTAGAGGATGGATGGAATAGCGCTTCAACGATCATATCCAAAGGAGGTTGGCGGAATGTCGGTGAAGCTTATACAATTCGAGTTAAAGATCAAGTTCAAGCTTCATCCGCGAGATTACCAAGAAGAG
>BQKN01065315.1:429792-441213 GCA_022839385.1 Asparagus kiusianus
TGTGTGTGTGTGTGTGTGTGTGTGTGTGTGTGTGTGTGTGTGTGTGTATGCAAACTCGAAATAAACCCGTTTGACCCGAACCAGGAAACCTAGTCTGACTAGGAAAATAACCTTCGGTATTTTGGCTGTAAATTTTTCATCCGACCTCGGAATGAGGTGATTTAAGATTTGTTGGAAATATGTTAAAGAGAGCTGCAACTTTGCTCTTTTGAGTTTTTCCATATTCAAACTCATCGGTGTGTAAAATATATAAACTCTTAACTAGTCATTTTTCCAGATTTCTCTTCGTGCATGTTTTGTGCATTTACACTCATATATTCACAAATATACATTGAATTGATCTCAAATCAATTCCTATTATACTCAAACATCAAAATATATTATATTTTTACCATATAACATATTTATTATTTTTTTTTACATAATATTCAAATTTCCGGGGTTTTATATCCTCCCCCCTTAAAAAAGAATTTCGTCCTCGAAATTCTGTAATCGTATCCTAGAGATTAATAATATCATAAAAGCATGTTGAGGGGATAATCCAGACAAGAAAACCCTCATATACACATCTTGCACTATTAATCTCTAGATATGAAACATAAAAATATTTATACTTAACAATCTAGAATGTCAATATTCCCACTCAACCCCTAACTAGACGGAACTAGTACGTCAGACGAAAAATCCAAACAAGGAACCCCCCATATATATACCATGTGTTCCGAATGATTAGGAGTTAAGTGTCAATACCTTCATTCTAGTGTTAAGTATGAATATATCCATATAAACAATCCATAAACATTAATCAAAATCAATCAACTCACCTGCTCAAACAGGTGCGGATAGTCGCGATGCAGAACATATTCGTGTGCCTAAAAATCATCATCGATATCTATACTTAACGGTCTAAAATACAAATACTCCCAGTTAACTCCTAACTAAACAGAACAAGTACGTCGGGCAAAAAATCCAAACAAGGAAACCCCCATATATATATCATGTGTTCAGGATACTTAGGAGCTAAGTGCTAGTATCATCATTCTAGCGTTAAGTATAAACATGACCATACGGATAACCATAAATCATAAACAAATCCTACTGAATTTTTAATTTACCTGTTCAAACATGTGTGGGTAGTCACGACGCATATCCTCCTTGCGCTCACATGAAGTCTCCTCAGTTCCTCTCCGGTTCCACTAAACTTTAACTAAGGGTATCACCTTATTTCTAAGATTATTGTCCTCCTTGACAAGAATGCATACTGGAATCTCAATCATAGTCAAATCATCGTGAATCTTGACCTCCGATGCGTCCAACACTCACTTCTCCTCCTCGTCGCGTAGATGCTTCTTAAGCATAGAAACATGGAAAACATCGTGTATGCTCGACATCGAGAACGGACCAATGTACCTCGTGGCAATCTTGCCCCATCTACTAAAACACTGTACAACTTCATTGGTGATACTTTTAACAAAACATAATCCCCAACCTGGAATTCTAATGGTTGCCGCCTCCGGTCTGCATAACTTTTCTGATGACTTTGCGCTGCAAGAATGCGCTCTCTAATGATTGCTACCTTCTCCGTAGTCTGTCTAACAAGCTCCGATCCAAGCAATAGACTGTTTTCTGGTTCTGCCTAATAAATAGGTGATCTGCAAGGCCTCCCATATAATGCTTCATACAATGTTATGCCAATAGTCCCTTGATAGCTATTATTATAGGCAAACTCAATCAATAGGATGTGGTCCTCCCAACAACCCTGAAAATCAATAACGCACGTTCTCAACATGTCCTCTAATATCTGGTCCACTCTCTCTGTCTGTCCATCCGTCTGCGGGTAAAATACACTAGAGTAAGATAACTGTCTACCGAAAGAGTTCTGGAAGCTTCTCCAAAAATATGCTGACTTCGTCAACCGATCTACTATTACCCAAATTGAATCGTTCCCCTTCTTTGATCTCGGCAATCCTACAATAAAGTCTATAGAAATATCTGCCAATTTTCTTTCCGGAATGGGTAAAGGCTGTAGGGTTCCTACTGGCCTCTGATGTTCTATCTTCACTTGCTGGCAGGTGAAACACTTACCACATACTCCGTAATCTCACCACGTATGCCGCTCCACCAAAAGTATCTCTTCAGGTCCTTGTACATTTTTGTTGTGCTTGGATGCACTATGTACATAGTACGATGCGCCTCATTGAATAAGTTCCTTATTCAGTTATAGATTTACCAGCATCGCTAGTCGGTCTTTTATTCAAAGTCCTCCATCTGCTCCAATGGTCCAATCAGCCTTGGGCTCTTTAGAAATCTCTCCCTTTTGGATTTAAATCCAAGTGTCCTCTAGCTGAGCTCTAACCACTCTATCACTCCAAGATGGTTGCACAGATAAAGCTCCAAAAAATACGTTGTTCCCGCCTATCTCTGGTCTAAAGTTGAACCGGTTAAGTGTGTGGAGATCTTGATACAATGAACACCTCAAAGACGAAATCTGATGACGACGCTTCCTGCTCAAAGCGTCTGTTATGACGTTCGCCTTCTCTGGATAGTGTTAGGAATCTTGACCCCAAGATTAGTTTGTTTTGATGATAACAAATATTATATATTGTATGTATTATGTGCTAACATTTGTTTTGCAGTATCAGAGCTATATCAACAATTATATTCAAATAGATACTCAAGACATAGATGAGTTCAAGGCAAAATGAAGCAAAGAAGAAGATATACTTTATTGTCAAAATGTAATTTTATATTTTCTTTGCTTAGAAATTTGTACAAGCCTTGATCACTCACACACATGCACACACATAGTGTTAGAACACACTAACACATGCTTAGTGTGTTGGTTAACAATAGAAATCCCCTATGTTAGCCATTAGAGTTTATAGATATTGAGTGAGTCTTAAAACATTTTATTTACACCCCTTATAAATTAGAATCTGGAAAACTCAATAGACCAAAGTTGTAGGTCTCTTCAAGAGATTTCCAACAAATCTTAAATCACCTCATTCCGATATCGGATGAGAAAGTTACAGTTAAAATACTGAACACAGAATTCCAGAATCTGTGAGTTTACAGTGTAGTCGACTACTGTGCCTTGTAGTCGACTACTGAGCAATTTTCTGACTTCACAGAGTCTGTTTAGACTCAGTGTAGTCGACTACTATGACTTGTAGTCGACTATAGATGCAGTTTTTTCAGATTTTAGGTTTAAAATAAGTGACTGTTTATAGCCGTTTTGTGGACGTTAATTGGGTTTAAAATTATGTCATTTCAAAGGCTATAAATAGGTTTAAACATCAGAAAACAAGCACCAAGTTTTGCACTTGCAAGATCAAACATTTTGTGCATATTCACTCTCTAATTTTCCAGATTTTCATACTAAGTGTTTAGAAAAAGAGAGTTTCTGATATTGCATTGGTTTCAATCATTCTTAGAGATTGTATAGGCAATATTTAGAGAATTAAAAGAATCCTAAGCCACTGCAGCACTTCACTACACATTCAAGGCTTATAGGATCAATTGTGTTCTTACTTCAAAAAGGATTTCTCTCGGGTTTGAGAGGGTTGATCTCTTGGTTTAGAGATTGAGTGGCAATTGGCATGGTCTTGTCAATTGGTGTTGCAATTTACATGGTCTTGTAAATTGGTCAGGTTTGCTTTTGATTTTGTAAGGTTTCAAAATCATAGTGGAAATCTTAAGCGGGATTTGCTTGGGGACTGGATGTACACCGGGGAGGTGGAACCAGTATACATGCTTGTGTTTGTGATGTTCATTTTCTGAGATTGCCATTCTTTCTTTGTAATTTATAATCTACTTTGCATATATTTTAAAAGAATACTATTCACCATCTTTCTAGTGTTCTAGTATATCTATTTTAGATCCTACATTTGGTATCAGAGAAAGGTGAAAGATGGCATCAACAAATACATCACAATTCAAAGAGGGATATTCCACACAGCGACCACCTCTATTCGATGGCACGAACTACAACTATTGGAAGTGTCGGATGAAGATCTACCTCCAATCTCTTGGCTACGACCTTTGGAACGTTGTAGAGACCGAATTCACAAAGCCAACCACTCCATATACCGAATGGACAGTTGTTCAAAGCACTAAAGTGAATTTGGACTCAAAAGCAATGAATGCGCTATTTTGTGCTTTGGACAAGAACGAGTTCAATCGCGTGTCTACTTGCAATTCAGCCCATCAAATTTGGCATACATTAGAGGTAACACACGAAGGTACAAATAAAGTTAAAAAATCTAAAATATCTGTTCTTGTGCACAGGTTTGAGTTATTCAAAATGAAAGAACAAAAAGAGGAATTCGCTCACATGTGCTTCATGGCACAAGAAGATGAGGTATGCAATAATGAAGAATTATTAGATGCTTTCAATGAATTATATGAAACATTTTTGAGATTAAAGGCTTCACATAATTTTCTTAAAGGTGAAAATAAAAGATTACTTGAAGAAATTTCTGATTTTAATTCTTCTACTATTTTTAATTCTCAAGTAATTGAATTGAAAGAGGAAAATAAATCCTTGCTTAAAGAAAATCATATTTTGACTAATAAGAATGTTTATCTAAAATCAGAATACAATGATTTAAAAATCCGCATTAATGTTTTAGATAAAGATATTTCTTCTATTAAATTAAAATATGATGATATATGTTTGAATGTTAGTAAATTCAATAAAAGTAAAGAGAATTTGAATAATTTGCTCTCATTTCAAAAATCTTCAAACAATCATTTTGGCATTGGATTTGTTCCTAAGTATTTTACAAAAAATGATTATGTTTTGAAGAATAATAATAAGAATATTCATGCTAAACAAAATAAGTATATATGGATTCCTAAGAATTTGAATATTCATGATAGGAATGATTATATTTCATCTTATATGTATGAAGTTTGCAATTCAAAGAATTACACTTATGTTAATAAATGGAAACCAAATTCCAAGTGGATTTGGCTTCCTAAGGGCTAATCCTAATGATATAATATAAAACGGTACCAAAGTGCTTGATATTTTTATTAAGGTGCCCAAGAAAAGAAAATTTTAATTAGAATTATGTTTATTTCTTTTTGCTAATGACAAAGGGGGAGTTATATATAAAATTTTAAATTTTTTACTAATGCTTTGACGCAGGGGGAGTAAAAGATTTTATTTAATGATTTCATACAGGGGGATTAAACTTTTTATATCTTAATAACATATATTTGTCATCATCAAAAAGGGGGAGAATGTTAGGAATCTTGACCCCAAGATTAGTTTATTTTGATGATAACAAATATTATATGTTGTATGTATTATGTGCTAACATTTGTTTTGTAGTATCAGAGCTATATCAACAATTATATTCAAATAGATACTCAAGACATAGATGATTTCAAGGCAAAATGAAGCAAAGAAGAAGATATACTTTATTGTCAAAATGTAATTTTATATTTTCTTTGCTTAGAAATTTGTACAAGCCTTGATCACTCACACACATGCACACACATAGTGTTAGAACACACTAACACATGCTTAGTGTGTTGGTTAACAATAGAAATCCCCTATGTTAGCCATTAGAGTTTATAGATATTGAGTGAGTCTTAAAACATTTTATTTACACCCCTTATAAATTAGAATCTGGAAAAACTCAAAAGACCAAAGTTGTAGGTCTCTTCAAGAGATTTCCAACAAATCTTAAATCACCTTATTCCGATATCGGATGAGAAAGTTACAGTTAAAATACTGAACACAGAATTCCAGAATCTGTGAGTTTACAGTGTAGTCGACTACTGTGCCTTGTAGTCGACTACTGAGCAATTTTTTGACTTCACAGAGTCTGTTTAGACTCAGTGTAGTCGACTACTATGACTTGTAGTCGACTACAGATGCAGTTTTTTCAGATTTCAGGTTTAAAATAAGTGACTGTTTATAGCCGTTTTGTGGACGTTAATTGGGTTTAAAATTATGTCATTTCAAAGGCTATAAATAGGTTTAAACATCAGAAAACAAGCACCAAGTTTTGCACTTGCAAGATCAAACATTTTGTGCATATTCACTCTCTAATTTTTCAGATTTTCATACTAAGTGTTTAGAAAAAGAGAGTTTCTGATATTGCCTTAGTTTTAATCATTCTTAGAGATTGTATAGGTAATATTCAGAGAATTAAAAGAATCCTAAGCCACTGCAACACTTCACTACACATTCAAGGCTTATAGGATCAATTGTGTTCTTACTTCAAAAAGGATTTCTCTCGGGTTTGAGAGGGTTGATCTCTTGGTTTAGAGATTGAGTGGCAATTGGCATGGTCTTGTCAATTGGTGTTGCAATTTGCATGGTCTTGCAAATTGGTCAGGTTTGCTTTTGATTTTGTAAGGTTTCAAAATCATAGTGGAAATCTCAAGCGGGATTTGCTTGGGGACTGGATGTACACCGGGGAGGTGGAACCAGTATACATGCTTGTGTTTGTGATGTTCATTTTCTGAGATTGCCATTCTTTCTTTACAATTTATAATCTACTTTGCATATATTTTAAAAGAATACTATTCACCCTCTTTCTAGTGTTCTAGTATATCTATTTCAGATCCTACAGATAGTACTGAATCGCGAACTCGTAATTCTTAATAAATTCAACCCATCTTCGATGTCTCTGATTTAGCTCTTTCTGAAAAAAAGATACTTCAAACTCTGATGATTCGTGAATAGCTCGAACTGCACTCTATATAGGTAATATATTCATGTCTTCAGTGCAAAAACTATCGCAGCTAGTTCCAAGTCACGTGTGGGATAATTTTGCTCATGCGTCCTCAACTGACGTGAAATATATGCTACCACTCTCTGGGTCTGTATCAAAATACCTCCTAGACCCACTAACGATGCATCCGTGTAGACGATAAAGGTCTTATCACTGCTCGGGATGGTCAAAACTGGTGTTGTAGTTAACTTAGTCTTCAAAGTCTCAAAGGCCTCATGGAACTCCATGCCCCAAAAAAGGGTACACCCTTCTTCGTAAGGCGTGTAAGTAGCGTGGCTATCTTCGAGAAGTCCTGAATGAACTTCATGTAATAGCCGACCAAATCCAAAAAACTACGAATTCCTGTGACTGTTGGTGACGACTCCTAATCAAGTATGGTCGCAACCTTATCTGGATCCATTGTAATACCCTCTCTGCTGATGACGTGACCTGGAAATCTAACCTTAGATAGCCAAAACTCGTACTTGCTGAATTTAACATATAGCCGATGTACCCGCAAAATCTGTAATGCTAGTCAAAGATGCTGCTCGTGCTCTGCCTCCGATCTCGAATATATAAGGATGCCATCGATAAATACTATCACGAATTGGTCCAAATATGGACGAAAAACCCGGTTTATTAAGTTCATGAATACCACGGGTGCATTGGTCAGCCTAAACGGCATGACAAGAAACTCGAAGGACCCATAACGAGTCAGAAAGGTGGTCTTGGGAATATCTATCTCCCGAACCCGTAACTGATGATAGCCAGAACGAAGATCAATTTTTGAAAAGTGCTACGCTCCCTGCAGCTGGTCGAACAAGTCATCAATCCTCGGTAATAGATACCTATTTTGGATAGTAACCTTGTTCAACTCCTAATAATCTATACAAAGACGCATAATGTCGTCCTTCTTCTTCACGAAAAAGACCGGCGTTCCCCATGGAGAATGACTCCGACAAATAAAACCCTGAGACAACAACTCGTCTAGCTGAGTCTGTAGCTCCTTCATCTCAGCAGGTACCATACGATAGGAAGCTCGAGATATCGGTGTTGTTCCTGGTTGCAACTCGATGCAGAATTCAACCTCTCACCTAGGACCTAACCCCGGTATGTCCTAAAAGACATCCTAAAAATCTGATACAACTCTAGTCTCACACCTCAGCACTCTGATCTCTCAACATCACCTCCTCAATATATGCCAGAAATAACTTCGCAAATAGGTTGCCCTGTGAGGTCGCTACAATCAACTCAGACTCATCGGACGCTCGTAAACTAACTGTTTTCGCAAAACAGTCGATGCTAACATGGTAGGATGATAATCAATCCATACCAAGAATGACGTTGAAATCCGACATCCACAAAACGATTAGATCTACAATAAACTCGGACTCATCTAAGCTAATAACACATCTCCTACAGCCGCTCTCTAATAGAGATATCTCCCCTAAAGGAGTAGAAACGGATAGCGGTACATCTAAGGGATGTACGACTAACTGAAGCCTATCCATAAAGGCATGAGATATAAAAGAAAGGGAAGCTCCGGAATCGAACAGAATCCGAGCTGGAAAAGAGTTCACTAAGAAAGTACCTTCTACTATAGCACCGCTCGTACCGTGACCACGTGGTACAACTGTATAGACTCTGCCTATGACTGGCGACTGCTGAACTGCTAGCGGTGGAAATACGAGACTATCTATCCCTCAGGAATCTTCTGAATAGCATGAATCTGGCCTACTGGCCCTTCAATTCTTAAAACGGTTGGCGGTGTGTCTCTCTGCTCCAATCGGCCTAGTTCTAGCTGCTTATCGAAGTAGTAGGTGAAATCCTCCTATGAAATTGACATTCACTGCTTCGGCTAAACTGAAGTCAGTGCTATCCTCTAATGATATCCTCTATGCTGAATACATCTAACTTCTTCTTTGGTATTGAGTCGATGTTAAGAAATTTTCACATATTCCTTCCATTTATAGGAATTTGAAGACCTAAGTGAAAGGTGAGAAGGAAGGATCTGAAACCCTAACTTCAAGTTCATCCCCAAATTTGATCGCGAGTGGGAATGAGGAAGAGGAGAATTTCAACGGTATTATATATCCATGTCATTACTAAGCTGCCAACTCATCATCCACGTCAACCCTTTTAAATGCCACGTAAGCCACGAGATTTTGAGTTTTGGCCGCCAGCGAACATAATGTGCCTTGTTGACAAAAAGGTCCATCTTTAATGCCTTGTTGTCGCCGGAGTTTTTTTAAATATCAAACTGGAAAATACGTTCGTATAAATATACCAATTTGGTATTTTAGTATATATATATATATATATACACACATATACACACATATATATATATATATATATATATATAGACGCACACACACACACACACTCTCTCTCTCTCTCTCTCTCTCTCTCTCTCTCTCTTATCATGGTATAGATACTAAGAGATAAGAATATAAATATATATAATGTAGTTATAAGTCTACTTATGTGTGTATATTATAAAATTATAGTTATATAAGTATATATAAGTACATAAGTATAATCTATACTACATATAAAAGAGGATTGCCTTGTGAAAACTTTTAATTTCTATTTTTGCCCTTTTAAGATAATTCTCAAATATGTCATCAGTTGTAATTAATCATTCACTAATTATATATAACATCTTATTAATTACGCATTTCCTCACTTTTCAAAACCCTTAGTGAAATTAATATTTTATTATTTAATTTTTTTATTTAATAGAAAATTTGAAACTTATCCCTAATTCATCTTCACATAATATTTAAAATTCTAAAAAATTTAAAAATAATAAAAATTCATTACGCTTACGACTTATGCCTTTTATTTTTTTACTTCTTATGGAGGAGTACCTATTACCTTTCAACTTGTTAGCCTTTTAAAAGTATGATAATAGTATGAAAAATAATTTATATTTTTAGTAATTGTAATAGTATTAATAGTATAATGATTTTTATTTTTTAAATTAATACATTACACTATAATTTAATTATTATACAATTTAGTAAATTATTTTCTAATAGTGTAATAATCTAATTATGAAATTAAAATGAACTAATGTATTATAATTATGCTATGTATAATATTATTATATTTATAAGAGAATAAATTATTTAATAATATTATAATTATTTTAATAAATTATAGCAATTATCCAGTAATTAATCATACAGTTTTTTATCCACAGTTTTATTATACAATTTATTCATTTAAACAAAATTGTAATTGTTCAAAATTTTATTGCTATACAAGTCATTTCATTATCTTGCAGCTAACAAAAAGAATTTGAAAAACATAAAACAAAACATGTATGCTTTCGTGCAAAGTACGTGCACTATAATAGTTATATATTAGTATATTGCATCTAGTAAATATATAAAGTATATCATATAAGTTGTTGATGTTAAGTGATCACACAGTCAGTTGTATCCGTTGTTGGATGAGGTTGTTCGGTATTGATGAGGGGCTGCTTTATTCCCCGACTTTTATGTCTTGTTCTTGAGTTGGGTTGATGAACAGCCTGCACATATAGAACACGTGAGAGGATGAGGCTTGGAGCCACCGTGGTTCCTCCAACGTTCAAGTCATCTAATGAACTTGAGTGTGAAAAAATCAAGAACTATTAGAGTTCTTGTATGTGCAATATGTCAGCTTAAAGATCGAATAAGTGTCACGCCCCGGGCTCGTAGGCCCATTGACATGTGCAAGCTGTGGGACCCACCGAGTGTAATGCACTATTTGGCTCAAACCACTGCCAAAAATAGACTAGCCGATGTTTCACTTGAGTCTTTAGCTTTCACTATATAAACACCTCAATTTTCCACTCTCCCACCGATGTGGGGCTAAATTAGTGGGATCTCACATTTACCCCACCCTACAAAGGCGATGTCATTGTCGTGACATGACAATTAGCATATCCCAGTATCGCCGCCAGGCGATGTGGACTCTAGAGGTGGCTCCTACAGGCTCTTGAGGTGGCTCCCACCGCATCCACATGGTGTGTAAGGATCGTGAAATTTTAATATTAGTTAAAATAATTTTCTAGTATTTTAAAATATTTAATTATGATTTTTAAAAGAGTATTTGTATTTTTCTTGAATTTCTATAATTTTCTATGATTTAAAGTCTAAGTTTTATATTTATTTAAATGATATTAATATTTATAAATTAATTTTATGCGGTAAAAATTTATGGAATTTATCTGTTACGTTATCGATACTATTACGTATCATTTTGAATAATACGTGGTCTTATTATTATTATTAGACATATTTTCGTATAATACGTTGTATTATTAATTACATATTATTTGTATAATTTCTTGTATTATTTCTACTGTTGCGTATTATCGGTCGCATTAGTACAACTGGTACGTTTTACTGTGTATATAATTATCTTATAATTATATGATTTTAAATGTAAGTAAATATATTTTTATTATTAATTATTTTCGTGTAATTGTACAATACGGGTATATTTCGACTATTTCGTATCAATTGTTGTATTATCTCAACATGTACGTTTTTAATTGTAGATAATTATTATGTAATTAGTTTAATTTTTAAGCACCAAAAAGTATTTATTTTAATTATTTTAATCTAAACCCTAACCCTAATTACAATTATATATATATATATATATATATATATATATATATATATATATATAT
>BQKN01065315.1:441223-456403 GCA_022839385.1 Asparagus kiusianus
TATATATATATATATATATATATATATATATATATATATATATATATTTCCCCCCTTCTTTCTCTCTCTCGTGAAACCGCCGCCCCCATCCTCGCCTCTCTCTCTCATTCTCTCTCCCCGACCCCGAGCTCAACCCACCTCCTCTTCCTCCGTCCTCCGACCTCGCCACCGCCCCCGAGCACACCTCCGCTCGCCTCGCCCTTCGCTCCTCTCTCCGACCAGCCGCCCAAGCCCGCACCATCGCGGCCCGACAGCCACCTGAGCCGCCGCCTCCAGCAACCCTATAGCCACCCGCGCCTAGATCCGAGTTCGCTGCCAGACCACTGCACCCCCAGCCAGCTCTGACGCCAAGAGCTCGCCTCCGGCCTCCTCCTCGACCCAGATCCGCCGCTGCCCGACATCCATCGTCGAACCCCCTCTCGAGCTCGTCATCGCCACGCAAAGCAAGCAGCCCCGTCGTTCCTACCCGTGCCCAGATCAGACCGCGGACCCGCACCGTCAGCGTCGATCCGTCGACGAAAACCTGAGGCAAGATCCCTCTTGCTCACTGTCATTTCAATTTTAGATCTGTGAACTTAATTATGTGCATAGATAGATTGTATTTTGATTATGTTTTCTATTGGGATATATCTGCGTGGGTTTGTTGACAATTAATATCAAATAATGATTTTATGATAAGTAATTTAAAGATATAATTATTTTGTGCAAAATTGGTTATTTTAAGATGTTTTTAGAATTATTATGATGAGAGAATGAACTAATGGGAAAACGAGTTAGTTTCGAATAATTATTAAAATAGATAATTTTAAATTAATTATTTTGGAAAAGGGTCATTTTGAGTTGTTAAATTATTTTCGGCAAAAGTACTATATTTTTAATAATTATGATGATTTAAAAGAATTTATTTAAAACAAAAAAAATTATTTATTTTGGATAACAAGATATTGATGAAACCAGACTGTATGCAGGTTTTACTGATTCAGGATTACATTTCATGTTTTACGATTATTGTACTATATTTGACATGTCTACTTTTATTGTTTCTGGTTGTTGTGAGAACCCTTAGTAGTTCATGACTTAGTGGTCTCGTGCGTCATGAACAGACTTAGTGACATGTGTGGGTGTGTTGACCGAGTTAGGTGGTGAACCAGAATTTCAGTGTGGAATACGACTGTTGATCTAGAAAAACGAGAAGAGTTGGGATGGGGAAGTTAATGTTTATGTGCTTGGATGTGACTGTTGATGTATCTTCCAGCTCGCGCCAGTGAATTCGTGTAGTCACTGGGGTTGGTTGTTGGGTTAAAGTGAATTCGTGTAGTCACTTTAGTCCGTGACTTGTTTCGTCACCTGAGCTTTGCCTGAGTTCGAACCAGGCCGAGATCGGATTGCGTGTAGTCCTCTGACCGATTCGTGTAGCGGTATTGGATGCGCGTAGAGGATTTGTGAACAGTCAGTTAACCGGTGATATGAATGTTGACTTTATGTGAGATATGGACCAGTGAGTTTTAGGATGGCTAGTTACATGACCTCGTTGCTTGGCTAGGTATGGATTCTTGTGAGATGTAGGCCGGTTGTGTTTCTTTTCATACATAGATCGGGGTTAATATTTAATTATCTACAATTTGAGACATATGGTATATACATGAGGGTTTCCTTGTTTGGATTATTTCGCTCGACGTACTACGTCTCTTGTTGTAGATTTTTAGGTATTAATTCCATCTAGTGTATGCCCTCGTGACTTGATGGTTATTCTGATCGTTAGCTACATGATCTTGTTACTTGATTGATTTTATTGGATTTTCTGTTGCACGTGTCTTGTCATTTTTGTTGTTGCCTTGTTTTCCGCTTGGGATTTCGTTCGCTCTATTGTTTTGTGGGATCTTGCCGTGCGTCATGCACCTGACGTACACATGTTTTCTCTGGTGTACGTCAGACTTAGAGGAAGAACAGGTTCAGCAGGAGTTAGAAGATCCTCAACAGGAGTGCCTTGTAGACGGAGCAGAAGAAGGAGTCAAAACCTATTCTCTGATGGTTCCACTTTACTTTTGTAGTTCATTCTTTTTCTATTGAATCGATGTATTTTTGTATCTCTTCAGTATTCTTTTGTTCAATTTTGTATAAGGCATGTTTGACCCGTATTTTTATGTCTCGGATGTTATGTTCATTTGTGATATGTTATTTTTATTCTGAGTTTGTCTACTATATTCTTGCTGATTGTGATCGGGGACCTGTGACTTCGCATTGTATTTAATTCTAGACGCTTAGCGTATTGGATTGAGAAGAAAAGAAAAAAAAAGAAAAAAAGAAATGATAGCGTATATTTCTTCTCAATCTAATACGTCGCGGGCTTGTTCACGTTCCGGTTCCCGTGTATTTTGGGAAGCGGGGCGTGACATGGTGTAGCACTTAGCCCCACATAGTACTTAGCTCCACACTTCCAGCTGACAACTGTTTTGATACCATTTGTCACGCCCCGGGCTCACAGGCTCGTTGGCGCGTGCAAGCCGTGGGACCCACCGAGTGTAACGCACCGTTTGGCTCAAACCATTGCCAAAATTGACTAGCCAATGTTTCACTTGAGTCTTTAGCTTTCATTATATAAACACCTCAATTTTCCACTCTCCCACCGATGTGAGACTAAATTAGTGGGATGTCACAATAGGATCAAAGGATCCAATTTTTTAGAGAAAATTACTCAAAGATCAAAAAGTCCCCGTTTTGTTCGAATAGTGCTTGTATTTATACCTAGAGTATAAGGGTAGATTGGTCACTTCAACCGAGCACAGGATGGTGATGGTGAAGTGTGGGTTGGTAGCTAAGTCAGCATCTGCTTTATAAGTGTCGACTGTAGAGTGGGGGAAGGAGCACTTCAGTATTAAATGAGAAGTAATTGGCGGCATGGCGGTGCCCACATGGTCTGATGAGTCATGAAGGCTATCAGGATGGTGATGTTGACACGTCGCCAGTAGGAAAGACTCGAGGTGGAAGCTATCCTTTAACTTCGCCAAGAAGTAACGTCTTTCGAGTCGTCATTGCGAGGCGTCCGGTAAGTGGTCGAGTGGGCTCGCGGCGAGTCGTCTTCGACAAGAGGGTCGACCGGTACCGCCTTTCGAGTCGACATTAAGGAGTGTCGACTCGATGAGTCGGCTAAGTAGGACTCCTCGCTGGTCTCTGGCCGCCAACTTGATTGGTGCATTGCATGCATAAGTACACATGTCCGTTACTTGGCCATAGGTTGCCTTTTGGTGAATGGGAACACCATAACATAAGTAAACTGTATAACTGTACTTAAATAAGCATAATGTAAGTATGTAACAAATACATATATAACTATATAATACATATTTATAAATAAGTAATATATACTTATGTGATTTTCTCTCTCTCAAGTTATAACTTATAAGCAGTGTAGAAAATAGCGCGTTCCGTAGCACAAAATAGCACATAGCATAATGTAGCACCGCCCTACCGCTACATAGCATTGAAAAATAGCGCACAGACAATATAACACAAGCTACTTTAGCCGTAGCTTACGCTATGTAACACGTCGTCATGGTGCTGCGTAGTTTAAGTTAAATTGTTCAATGACTGAGATTGGTTTTTAAAGAATTTGATGGCTGTGATTGAGTTTGAGTGGGTGGAGCCCACTTTTCATAAATTAAAGTCACACCTAAAACCCTAATGGCTTGCTCTCGTCGCCTCCAGAACCTCCAGATCAAAACCCATTATCTCCGTCTTCTTCTTCGGTTCTTCCTTCAACTTCAGCTCATCAATTCCTTCGACTAGCCATCCTCGTCTTCATCCTTATCATCACCTCCGCTGCTCCATCGACTTTGTCATCATCTCTGCTGCTCCATTCAACTTCGTCATCATCTCCGTTGATTGTTAAGGCATACATGGTTGATTTTGTTGTGAAATCATGACGATATATTGATTTGTGATAGTATTTCAATGATGATATGTTTGAAAATTACGATGATTATTCATATTATTCGATTTTGAATGTTATGTATCTATAAAATATTTAACTAATAATAAATTATTTAACCTATGTTAAGAGTTACACTATTTTGCGTTTTATGTTAACCGGAGGTAAGCATTACGCTATGCGTTATCACTATTTTCAACATTGCTTATAAGTATATGTAATATATTTACATATAATATACGTATATATAATATATAGCTATGTAATAATATATAAATATATATTAGTGCATACTTATATAAATATAATAAGATTAATCTAATTTTTTAGTAACTTTTAAAAAAAAAGAAAAAGAAGAAAACAATCGAGCCGGTTCGGGCCTAGACCCGGACCCGATCCGGGCTAATGGGGCCCGAGTCTGGATCGCTGGTTATGCCCAGCTCTGACCCGATTTTCCACGTGGAACTGGCCCAGTTCGACTAGTCTCCAATCTTTCAGACTTTTTTCTTACCCCAAGTAAGGTTTTTATATATTAGTATAGATATAGTAAGGTTTTTATACATTTGTACAGATATAGATATCTTCTCAATTAACTATTTGAAGGTTGTACTTCATGTTAATATAATAAATTCTGAGGTGATCTCTTTTTCTTTTCTCTGCCGAATTGTAATGTTTAGCGGATTGTTTGCTTTGAAATCCCATGTTTATGCATCTCTTTTTTTCTGCCTAATTTTAAGTGGAGAAAACTATTAAAAAAACCTATAAACACGCCAACTCAATGTAGGATTATTTACTTGTAAAACACTCAAAATTTGAAACCATTGTCTAACCTAAAACACTAATGCCATGTTTGGATGGAGGGTAGAGAGGGGGAGGGGAAGAGAAATGTGGTTTTCAACTTGTTTGGGAGTTTTTTTAAGGAGTGTGGAGAGGAGGAAGGAAGAGGAAAGGAGGATAAAATTGTTTGGTTTTCTTCCCCCCCCCCCCCCCCCCCCCCGGATTTGGACGGTAAAGAAGGGTAAACGAGGGTAAATAGGTGTAATAACATTCTTACCCCTATCAAAACAAATAAAAAAACTAATATGTTATTGGTATAAAATCATTTATGTAAATTTACATATATTTACTTTCTTTCATCTTCATTCATCTTACCCAACTCCCAAACATATTACAATTCTCTTCCCTTTCCTTCCCTTTCCTTCCCGTTGTTTACCTTACCTTACCTTCCCTTAGTAAACTCCCAAACAAACCATAAAGAAAAAAAAACTAAAGAAGTTAAATCCATGGTTAAAACCAGGACAAACAAGAAAAACTTAAATTGCTACCCATGAGATTTAAATATGTACATGGTTCATAATTCCAAGCAAAAGTATGAACAAAGGCTAAGGTCTGAAAATAGCTATAACTAGAAAAAATTAGTTGATCTGAAACTCATGGGGTAAAGAAAAACGAATTTTAACATAAATAACTCTATCTTACAAACAATCACCGACATTAGACGGATTTAATTTACAGCACATTTACAGTGTGTGATTACACATACATGAGCCATCTCTCACCTCCACCCCATAAGAAAAGTCAGCAACCAAAACCATGAATAATTTACTGCGACATAAAGTTGCAAAAACAACAAATTGGGTGGAGACTTTTTGTAAAACGATAAATTACAGTTGTTATCTATACGTCATAATGTCTATTGTGTGAGATCAGAACCCTGACTTCAAAAGCTTTATTCTAGGGTTAATATTGACACAGTCGAAAGCTTTCTCTTGTTCAACTTGAATATAATCTTTTGTTTTCAGCACCTGGAGAAAGGAAGGGAAAGGAAAACGCAATCGTGATATTAGAAGTTTGAACAAAAAGGAAAATGAACTATTTGAGTTGCATATAAGTTTTGGGTTAATTGTGGAGAGACCCCTGTAATATCGCCCAATCGCAGATACACCTGCAGTTTCTGTTGCTGCCGGAAGACCTTCTGAGCACAACTTTTTTACTCTTTTACCCTCAAGAGATCTAACCGTCAAAGAACAATTTTCTCTCTAAAAGAGTCTAAAAGTTTCACTCAGGAGGCCTATCTACAACAATAGAACTACTAGGTGTCCATCCCCACATTGGGCTATAGTACAGGGGTTGTATAGACGCTATATGCAATTAACCATTTTGTTTTTAGCAAAGTCCCAACTGAGATAGTTTTAATAGGAGCAAATATCTCAAGGAAAAATAGTTGCTGCTTATTTCCCTAAAAGAAGAAAACATATAGCATCTATCACTGCTATAAAGATAAGAACAGAAAACCAACAAGATTACAAAATAATCGTTGACAATTCTAAATGCACAGGTGAAAACAATAAATGTATGGCACGGTGACAACAATTGAACAAAAGGATACTGAGATTGAGCTGCTAGCTATGCAGCACTATTGAGCATGTATGCAGATCAGTTTCGAATTGTAATACTATACAGTCCTCTGAAAACTTCAGGGTAATGGACTTAAAATAGGAAGTTTTATAATCACTAATTGCTCAAACTTTAGAGTTAACTTGGATCTTAACTTATGTCTAAGGCTCGTTAACTCTCAAAGAGGCCCTGTTACTCCCAAATAAATGGTATCAGAGTTCATGTTGTAACCAGGAAGATTGAAGTCCGATGCAAGTCTGATGGATGGTATCAGAGTTCAGGTTGTGACCAGGAAGATTGAAGTCCAATGCAAGTCTGATGGTTGAGTGATTGAGGTCTCTAATTAGCCCATAGAAGGGCATGGTTAGCAAACAAACAATAAAGATCCTTTGCATGCTGATAGGCAAGTTGTGGCCCATGATTGTCAATTTAGACCAAGCCAGAGCAGTAAAATCTTTGGTTAGACCATAGGGGATGGTGGAACATCCTAGTTTATGAGTTATGTTGTGTCCATGGTAGTTGGTTAGGACTAAAGCCATGTTTACTGATGTTAGAAAGATTTAGAAAGAGTAATGGACTCAATAGAAAGTTGAGGTCAATAATTAAAGATTAAACTTCTGGATTTATTTGGTTTCCGACCTATATAAAAGTCCCATTTAACTCCTCGGGAGGAATGATTCTCCCTAACAAATTGTAATTCAGGTGACTTATAAGACTGAGTATATCCAATCTTAATCCACCAATTTGACTCTACAGAATTACAGTCCTCACTTCAGGCCCATAATGCAGCAATGAAGAAACACAATCCTAGAAGTAAAGATTCTCAAGAAGTTGATAATTCTTAGCTTTAAAATCACGGATAACTATTTGCTAAATGATAGCTCAAGCAAGCTAATTAAGTTCTGTAAGGCTTAAGAATAATGACATACCAGAGTCTCAAAGAACATTCTAGATGCTTCTTTTCGAGTTTTACCGGTTAAAAGATGATCAATTGCAACAGACTTTCTCCCATGTCCAGATTCTTGATCAAACATATTTTTCAGATACCTTGCAACACCCCTACAAAGGTTCAATGCATTTCAGATGCCTCTTTAAACACCATTATATTACTAAGACCGACACTGTCATATACAAGTGCACATGTACACACATAACATAATGTATATATGTAAAGAATAATACAGAAAAATGCTTACCTTGTGCGTGAAGACCATCCAGTGTCCAAGGATTGAGGCTCGTGATTCGGCACATCATTATTTGTTTCTTCATCATACTCAACGTCATCATCTGCATTTAGAAAATCTAACAGAAAACAAAAAAGAAACAATTATTTAGGGGAAAACCACACTAAAATCTAGACATCCACTATAAATGCACACAAATCTCATGTACATCCAGAAACAAAGAACAGGAGACTCTAAACCTAATGCATTTTATTTATTACAAGCTTTGGAAAACTGGAATAAAAAGTAAAAGAGACAGCACGTGTTTGCCACACAAAATACCATATTCCATCTTTTTATAGCAAGTAAATACTCTGTGCTTTACATGAGGACTAAAATCTAATCTATTAAGAGAAATTGCCCTTTACCAAAATGGCCGCAAGTTTACTATTACCTAGGCAGCACCTTTAACTGAAATACACAAGCTTAATATTATGACAGCTACAATTGAATCTATTAATTCTTATGTTTGTACAAGAAAAAAAATATATAGGCAGTAAAGCCCGCAAGTTCCAGTCGCAGAAAGAACACTACCTGTATCAATGTCATCAATGGCACTACAGAAGTCCTGTTAAGGAATAAAAAGAAAATTACAAGAAAACCATAAGAATAGTTAGAAAGGTGACGAAAATAACATTATATAAATGATTGATGAATTAACAACAGACAAACCTAAAAGTATTAACATACTGCAGATAATGCTGCCATGAGGCTATATGCATCAGATGTATGCACAGAACTATTTGCATGCTGATTAGCACAGTAAATTAGTGTAAAGTTACTCATCGCAGGGCATCAGAGCCCTACAAGCTATAATTAAATTGGGTTAATTGTGGATAGAACTCCTGTAGGCTGTAGTATCTCCATTGCAAATAGACCCCCAGTAGTTCCATTTCTGCAGATATACCCCAAGTGAATATTTTACCCTGTTACCCTTAGATAAAGATTTTTTTTCCCTGACAAATATACCTCTTGAGGGTAAGGTAGTCAAAAACATTTCACTCAAGGGGGTCTATCTGCAACAATATAACTACAGGGCAGACTATCCGCAACTAACCTAATTCAATTTTATCTATATGCTCATCTGAAATATGGATCGTGTAAGAATTAACTAATTCATGTGACTTACACTAGACTCTCTTGTAGCAAGTTCCATATGAGCACTTTCCACATCCGGACCACTTTCTATGTTCATGCAGGAATTTTCACCAACCGCGGAGACAACACGTTCACTTTCTGATGTAGGCTTTTCTCTGCAAGAGACCACAGAAATAGGCCTTTCCTCATCCACAGCAGTTTCACACCCATCTGTTAACCTTCCGTCTTCAGATTCCTTCATGTCATGGTACTCTCTGGTATCTGGCCTACCATCAACTAATCCAATAGCTTGGACAGAATCCAGAGGGCAATCTAAGCTAGGTACAGGTATCATATCCACACCCATGTCTTCCACAGTGATGGATGCAGCCCTAGAGTTGGAAAAATTGTCCACTTCAAGCAAAATGTTATTACTAGTTGCACCAAGTACAACGTTGTTGTTGATCACCCCATCTCCAGCTGCATAATCAGAAGTGAAGTCTTCAAAAGAAGTGCTTTCACCAACATGTAGCGTGTTATTATTGACATCCACAAGTTCATGGTGTGAGTTTTGGTCAGGATCAGGACATATATCATCATGCTTCTCTTCAATTCTAGAATCGGTTGGAACTGCGCATTCATTTGAAGAAATCCCAAGTGCACCTAGTTCTGTTCTTGAAGTTGTGTTCTGTGATGGATCCAACTGATCAAGTGGGAATTCTGATCGACCTTGAGCATCAATATTGACAGCATTTTTGCAATTTTGTGTGTCAATTAATTCAGGTGTGCCTGAAGGTCCCTGTGATTCACCATACACTCTTTTTGGTACAACTGCACTCTGATCAGCCATTTCTCTACCATCATTATTCCTAACAAAACCTAAGCTCTTAGAAAATTCCAACTCGTGCTCTGCTTCACTAAGATGTTGTCGATTAGTTTGAGAATGTACAGTTCGACCCAGATCATATATTCGAGTGAGTAATCTATTTAACTCTTCAGATACACCTACAGGTAGCAAACAACCGTCAGCAAAGCAAAAATGAATACTCAATAAAGTAGTAAACTTTACCTACAAAACACAGATCATTAGACAAAGAATTTCTGCCACGCTTGTGTTGATAAGAAATAGAAAATTTACAACATGAGGACAGATATTAACAAAATAGGTTGACATGTTGGGCTCACCTGTGAATATGGTTTCACTGAAAAGGTCATCTTTTAGTAAACTTTTTTGAATTCTCCAAATTTCAGGACGTGTGCAAGGAACCTTCTTGCGCATCCGGCGTATGTCTTCAGTATTAATCAATTGTTGCCGTATTGTACTGCAAATGGGGGAGTTTACATCACAACAAAACATTAAAAAACAAATGCCAGCATATGTAGCATATGCCAGTTATAAAAAAAGCAGAGACATGGGGCTAGATACTCAGCAAAAAAAGTGTGGCGAACAACAAAGATATCAATTATTCCAACCTTTCACACAAAGGAAGACTCTCACGCCCAAAAGATTAAGCCACCGCACAGTTTCCTAGGCAAAAGCTCTTCATAGATCAATTAAAAACATATTTTTTATATCTTTTTCCTTCTAGTTATTTTTTCAATCATTCCACCAAGTAAACAAACTGATTTGTTGACATGATGGTTCATTTTCTGTCTGCCTTCAAACTATTCTCTTAAACTCTTACCGAATAGTTAGTAGTTTGAACTATTATGGTATATATGCAAGATCACCTTGACATCTTGCCTATCGGGAGCTTATCAAACATTTTGCTGGCACTATATTAGATAGCTTAACTATACTAAACCCGTCTCACACTTTAGAGCATGTTTGGCAACACACTTACTTTCACTTGTAAGCATTTTTTTACTTATAAGCACTTATAAGCAGCCAAAATTATATTTGGTGTGGATTTACTTATTACTTATTTTCAACTCATAAGAAAAAATAAGTTCACTTAATCTAACTTATTTTTTGGCCACTTATAAGTAAATTTCCTAATTGATGTTAAAAGACTATCTTGCCCTCTAACAAAACAAGTAAAAATAAGTAGCAAGTAACTTATATAAGGAATCATAAAATAAGTAGTAGCCAAACATGCCCTTAATAGGCACACTATCAGGCCCAGAGGGGAGACCTTATCTCAATTTTCACTCTTCAAAGAACTTTTAACTTGAGATAATATAAATAACCCCTATGATTCTCATCATGGATTGAATTAATGTCTAAGTTCCATATGATCTCCTTTAACAAAATACAATGGTTTTTCATCTTTATTCGTAATATACTTGAGCCAATGTTTTAAATATCAGCCGATAAACCGATATTATCAACGATTGATCAATTCTGGGGGCCTTCCGCTATGCTAAGTTTGATTCTAAGTCGGTTATCATTGTTGGATGTTTATCGCCGATAATGCAGCAATAAAGTGAGTTATGAGCCGATACTGTTAGCCCAAAAATCGGATTTATCAGCCTTTGATTTGAGTTTTGATTTCAGGCAACAGACACTCATTCAATGCACTTTAAACCCGACCCGAGTTTCTACCATTATTAGTGATCCTAAATATAACTATTTACATTTTAGTATGTTTTAAGTATGGTTAGATTACATTTTAGAATATTACATTATGTATATCACCATCCGGTAATGTCACTCCGATAAATTCTACTTATCCCTGATATATTCATGATATCTGCTATCCAATATGGATTTTGACTGTCCAATAAATTCCCGATAGCCGATATTTAAAACCTTGATTTGAGCTCTGTTCGTTGGAAAATATGTGGGCAATTAAGACACTACATGCGCAAAAAATGTGTAGCAAAAATGAGAATGTTACAATGGACGTATGGATAATATGTATTCAAGTAAGATAAGAAATGTGTAGTCATAAAAAATTAAAGGTCGCTCTTGTTGAGGATCAAATGAGCGAGAATAGCATGAGATTGATTGGGCATATGTAATAGACATCATTATGAGAAGTGAAAGACTGTAACTAATGGAACAAGGAAAAAAGGTAGGCCCAGAGAACCTGGCTGGAAATAATGATATGATAGTGGTTAATTCAATGAAGGAGTTAGCCCTCAGTATTAATGAACGGAAAAATGGAAGCATATGACTAACACGGGAATTTGGATTGACGACTTCGTTGTCGAAGTTGTTGCAAGGGCTGTACTTTTGTACTTTAGGAATTTACAGATGTAATATAATACAATACTGTGAATAAGCTTGTGCTAAGGAAGATCTTTTACAGACAATTTGCTTGGCTAGAAGTTGATGATCAAAGTAGAATTATAGACTAGTAATTAATTGCGAACTAATTATTTGCTGATTATTGCAATATGGGATCTAACTCAGTCCCTATAGGTGGATGAATAAGCATAGCCCACTAAATACCTTCTTCATAAGTTATAACATTTACAACTAGTACCATCAATCCCATCCTGGATAAGTAGCTAAGCTATAGTTAACTCTTGTATGCATGTGGTAATAGAGTAAACATTCTATGAGAAGGTGAAAGAAGAAAATAAAATATTCAGAAAGGATGCTAGCACTAAATTTCTTCCTCAAGGGCCCATAGATTTGATTTACTGTGATGCATTTGAAGGGCTGCAAGCTGAAATTTATGCTTCTAACTATCCTTGATTTATGAGCACTATTCTACGTTGTGCACATAGATGAACCAAAACCAGGATATTTGTAACTCATATATTTGTTACTGGAAGGCCACAAAGAAATAAAGGATGCACCCAGGAATTCCCATTATGGGGTCTAGAGAGGTTATATTGAGCAGTCTTATCCCTGCATTGCAGATAATGTTGCTACGGCCTGAACCGACTGGTAGACCAGCCGTACAAGACATAAAAATTAAGAATCATATTACAGAAAATTTGGGCGAAATTGGACTAAATATTGCCAACCGGGGGGGGGGGCCCCCCCCCAAGGTAAAGAAGAAGGATAAAGAAGCTTAAAGAAATTCAAGACAAATGTACAAAGGTAAAAGAAAATAACTGCTGATGGTTCACCAAGAACCCAAGAGATTACAGATCAGGAAAGAGATTTTCAATGACATGGACAGTTGAATTTCCCTAATAGTATGGATAAATTTGTTCCCCACTTTGCAGAAAAGATACATGCACATAGCTGACAAAATATGTTATCAAACTTTGAAACAATATGAGAAAAAAATGTAGAGCTACAAAAAAATATGTAAAGATGACATACTCAGCATGTAACACAACAGTATCATCTAGGAGCACCTTCCTCCTCTTGGGAAAGCCAACCTTGGTTGTCAAGCGAGGACGCTTTGAAGGTGGTGGTTTTGGAAGAGATGGAGTTGGCCCTATTATGAAGGCTGGTGTCCTTCCGACTGAAGAAACCAAATTTCAATTTCAATAAATCAATGGTAAATAAAAAAGTGTGAAATAGCACCAATAATAAGAATTAAACCAAATTCCATAGCTGAACTTTTCATGAGAGAAGCACAATCAAGACATGAAACATAAACTATTCTGTACCTAAAATTGATGCCAATAAATCATCATCATTGGGAATATAATCATTTTTTCGTTTCTTTTGTGGAATTCCAGAAATTTTGGGTGATATGACATTCTGCAGATCAGGCGTGATATCCATTAGATAATGCTTCTGTCCAGAAACATTGCTGATCCTGTCTACGCTTCCATCAGACTCAGTGACTTCTTTCTCCGTAGTTTGCTGCCCTACATCATTTAGAAGACCAACATTTCCGGATAGAGCAAAGCGCATTCTTTCAGGTTCTGAAAACTCAGAAGTTGAAAAGCAGTTCCCATGACCAGACTGCACATCTTTAGAAATACTACTACTTGACAGATCCATTGGATTATTAACTGAAGTCATCCCCAACAACATATCATTGGACTTTTGATGAACTCCTAAGTTAGTATCAACTGCAATAGCTGAGCCAAAAGCTGCAATTGAAATTAAATCATCATATTGCTAACCAATCCAACTAAATTTGTCTATAAGTGCAAACACAAAAAGTACTTAAAGTTGATAGAATAAACCTTGCATAGTCATTGAAGATCTGCTAAAATGCATTTCCTGATCCTCCACTGCGGTTTCCAAAATGGAAGGTTGTTCTCTGAAAGACATCCCTTGGTCCCCTTTCTGGACTATAACCTCTGGAGATATTAAATTTGTTTGATTGGACTCTGAAGTACAAGATCTCAAATGAAAATCAGAGCTCAAAGCAGAGAAATTGCTTGTCTGACAAGAGTGTGCATCTTCTATGCGGCCTTGATCGAGATTTGATAACCTGGTGATATCCTGAACTGCAATTCTGTCCATATCCAAGTTCACTCCTGACATCATTTTGTTCCCCACAGAAATTAGTCGAGCATTTTCTTCACTGCAAGTAATTCCATCATTTAAAGTATCAGCTGCCTTCGAAGTCCATCCTAAACCCGCAGCAGGAGCAGCTATAGTCTCACCAGAACGTTGAGGTATGAGAGAATCAGATACTAAGTTGGAGCAAGGCAACACCTGAGAAATGCATGCCAGCTTTGGATCACTTGTCTCAGAAGCTATGATATTACTTCCTGCTGCATCAGATCCAGGCAAAATCACGCCTAAAGTTTGTGATGCTGGTGGGTGTAATTCAGTCAAAACTGAGGTAGTGGAAGACACCCCTAGTACATTGTTAGCATCATGCTTGTGACAAGCATCATTTATTGCTAGAACAGAACCAGGTTTGAAAGGAAAATTAGCAGATTCATTGAACTCCGGAGATGGAGGATCATCACCAGCATACTCCATATCAGTATCATGCGCTGCAGATGGACCTCCAATATGATCATCAGATAAAAATACCTCATTAAGGTCAGGTGTTTGAATGTTGAATATTAATCTATGAGAAGAATCATCATGCCCATTTACATTTTCAGCATGGGAAAACAACACATGCTTTCCCCGCTTATTGCATAGAAGCTCAGATAATTCCATTGAAGCTCCATCATTCCTATACTCATCATGGCCATGTTGGCATTCCTCAGTGTCCATTTTAGTAAGATCAGTTGTACCATCTCCCTGATGCACATCACTAAGGCAAAAAGAAACTTAAAATTAGGAAAAGAAAAACAAGGAATAGGAGAAACACAAACAAAATAAATCTATAGTGGACAACTGTCTCAGGCAGAGGAAGTTCTGCATGGCTAGTTAAGAGAAAAACCATAATATAATTATCAGAAAACTCGTTTCATTATTTGTTCTTTATTTCTTTAATTGAAAATATATACAATTGTCATTTTATTTCCTTTTTGGTTCAAGGCGAAATTTCCTCTGTTTTATATACAGGTCATCACTTTGGCATCGAGTAATAAAAGACAATGTCTTATTTCTTATTCTAGTAAATGGTTCACTGTTCACATCATGTAGGTATTACAATAGCATAGAAAGAGAGGATTTAAGTCCAGACTCCAAATAGACTAGCTTTAACCATATTAATGGTCTCATACTATTGGTTGATCGATAGATAATCAAAGTTGACTTACCCATGAAGAACAAAATGTTGTTAT
>BQKN01065315.1:456803-553988 GCA_022839385.1 Asparagus kiusianus
CCCCTCTTTTTTTCACCTGAGAAAGAAGCTAATTAGTGGGTTAATTAAGTGTGCCAGCATAATTTAGTTCTATGTTGAAAAAATAACAATATGAAGGAATATACCAAGTACATTCTCTGACAGGGAAAATCTCAACTATGAAGATTTGGCAGTAAATTTAAAAATTATCATAGGTTTTGAGGGTATAGGTAAAAATACTTAATATAAATGACGTAGAATAAAATGAATTCATCTTATGCCTGAGATCTAGCATGCATACACTCCTTTCACGAAGAAAATTTTAAATAAATCAAATCAATACACCAAGCACTAAATGTAGGATATTTTGGTTAGGAGCAGCTGAAGTTGAAAGTGCAGTGTCCTCCTGATGCAGCGCTTTCTAAATATTAGACAGAAGTAGAAGAAAAAAATCTAGAACAAGTTCTGAACAGATAAAGTTAATATCAACTAGAAGTTACAAAGCAGAAGGAAAATCACAATGAATAAAATTTCAACTATAGGAGAAACTTTCAGACAGGAAGCACATAGATTACCTGTCCAAAACTTGAGCATCCTGAAGTGTGAGATTATTCTCCACTAATAATTCCTGTGTGTAACAAAGCAAGAAGCAGAAGACTAATATAATTCAAAATCAGAATTAAGTAACATGAGAGAAAAGAAAAGATTTTCATAGCCTTACTCACTAAGAGGTTTCTAAACTTTCACCTGTTAGGAGACCACCTCCAAAATGCTAACCTTATCAAACTGCAAACACTTAAGACAAAAGAAGAAGAAAAGTTTATACCTCGTCAAGCTCCAGACCAATCTGAGAAGCATCTCCATCACCAAATCTATCTGTGCAATCAAATATTAGCGCACACATCTCAGTGTAGTGTTGACACACAACATATATTCACAATTAAAGAGACATGATTAATAAAATAGTTACCATCTAATCCAAATTGTGATGTGGAGTATCCAGTGCCACCCACAGTATCCTGAAGTGTAATCTGCTCTCTTGTACTGACATGGCGGTCATCAAAGTTACTGCAAAGCAACATTTGATATGTAAGCAAGGACAATGGTTATAGCACTCTACATTACAAAATCCTTATTTCACCACACAGTCATCCATATATATATGCATAAAAAAAAGCAAATCCTACAATATGTGAAAGATACAAGAAAAACTTCTCCCAAAGCTGTACACATGTAATGAGTGGAACTGACCCATTGAGTAAAGCACTGTCAGGTAGCTCAAAATCATCAAGATCAAAAGTTTCTGGCAGTGTAATTGAATGATATGGTGCAGTTGATTCTTCTGGAGGAAGGTCGACTGCAGTTGACCGAAAAGCTTGCTTTACGTTGAGCAGTGCCTCACTGCAATCATGGAAGAGATAATTCACCTTCTTGGAATATATTCTGACCACACCAAGCAAAAGATGGCTTGACAATCGAAGCGCGATTGGCACATCAGGAAAAAGAATGGAATCTGCAAATAGGAATAAAATAGACAGCAAATTAGTAAGGCTGCTCAAAGTAACTACAATCTGATACAGGTATATTTATGAGATAGAAATTATGTAACAGTGACTTTAAACTTAAACTCCAGTGAAGCCGGCTAAATGTACATAAAAATATAACATTCAAACAAAGCCGTCATCATGATTTAAAATGGTGATAAGCTACAAATTTACAGGGATTTCATATGCCAATGCACTGGCAAACATGGTCATGTACATTTTACTAATAAGCAGGTGGACATGGTTTCTAATGCATGCGTTCTGACATTTTACAATAATTAACATTGGCATAATAAGTAAGAAAAAATAAAATATTTGTTATTTGAATTCTTCTAGGCCAAAAACAAAGGTACTTGGCTCCAAATATTTACAAGTCTCATCCAAACAATACATCTTCCTAAGCAACTTCTCACACGGAAGTAAAGTAAGGCAGTACTTAAATTGGAAAGAAATTAAGACAGAGAACAGGACAATCAGGAAAATTATTAAAGAAATTTGAAATGCAGATTCCTAAAAAACAAAAGTAGCTGGTCATAAATTTGGCTCACACAAATGGACAAGTAGTGCTATCCAACTCGATCAGTTGATTACAAGCTTGATTCTGTTGATAATTGTGTAATTTACGTGAAAACTAAGTAAATACATCAATCATCATTACTCAGTTGTCCATAACAACTTTAACTAGCACTGAGAATGTAACACCTTCTGATAAACATTATCCAATAAACTGACCTAAATATCACACTTCATTTAGGGCTTACCTCACAACAGGGTCCACTAACAAGACAATTGTAACAAGACAATTGCTTTAGGTACAACAGGTAATAAAATATATAATTTAGAGGCATGAAAATGGAAGATAGTGAACAACGTAATTATCTATATAATTTAGTCATTTAGTATGTAGGCAATGGAAAATGTTATGCATACAACGTAATTATCTATATCGAGACGAAATCCTTATGAAGTAATAATTTAAATATTTAATATATTGAAGATGGAAAGCAGGTAAATTGGCCTCTATATTGTTTTCAAGCCCAAGGTATGCCATAACAATATGGAAAAATAATTTGGTAGTATCTTTTTGACATATATCAACAATATGAAAATTATTTTGTATAGCTCATAATGAATCTCATTACCTATATGGGATTAACTGATGGATTGGTTGGTTTTTTGAAGTTTAAAAAAATATATATGCCTCAAAACCACACGTTATTATATTTTTACCAAACTAAGCCATAGTCATCAAATTTGATCTCCCGCATCCTAGTTTGTTTGCTTCTATACTTTGTGCCCTAATCAATTGTTCGCTCCAATTGATAATAAAGCAAAACCAGCATCAAACTGAAGTCAGACTGATGAGAAGAAATAAGTATAATTATGAAGCGCTAATCAAGATGAAGTGGTCCTACTCAAAGATCAGAAGCCAGCAATTTAATTGAACCAACTCAAGCCCAAATTTAATAGTATAAAGAATACCCAACCCCATTTCCCTTTACTGAATTTGCTCATTTTGTTATCCATTTCCATGGTTAGGGCTCAGTCCTCTAACTTCTTTATTCATTATTTTTTCTTTGAGGTTCAGCAACCGCATCTTGTGATACAACTATATAATGCCTATTACTCTTTCTTTTACTTTGTCTCTTTGTATCATGGTAGATGATACATAGTATTGTGTACTTTGCATTCTCAGAATCAAGAAATAATCATCCTCGCAGTACGGGGAACTTCAGCAACCACATACCATGACAAGTACATAGTGCATATAAAATTAATGAAGCAAACTTGAATGTTTGATGGCATAACAACTACTTGATAGACCTTTCTCGGCACATACAGGATGTTCATGAAAAACAAGCCAGGTAGCATTGCACATGCCTTATTTTCCAATACTTGCAAATTGTGCACAATGCTGCAAAATGGACCAGTAATACATCTACAGTAAGATTATACCAAACAAGGGATTAGGATTGTTGGATCAGAGAAATTAGAGTTGGGTAGAAAAGGTTTGTGCAATGCAAAAAAATGTAGCAATTGGTAAGAAGAAATAAAAAGGTTGGGAAATAGATCCATAGAAAGAAAGATGATCACTTTTCAGACAATGTATGGAAAAATGGAAAAAGAGATCAGGAGGCAATGAAGATTTCACAATTTTTACTTATCTTTCATTGTTGAATTAGTTCTTCATTCAATTTCAGACTTTTATGGGTTTTCTTGTATTGTCTACATGTTAATATCAACACTAGACTTTGGGAAGTGCAATTCCTTTATATCCAAGTATTTTAGCTGAGCTTTTGTTTTCTCATACCAAAACCAGGCTCCTGCTTATACACCCAGTTTCATGTTCATTGCAGATTAAATGTCTTAATCAATTTAAGTGAAGGTGTAAATAACATACTTTAAGACAAATAATGTATTCAGCACAAAGGCATGCAGTTCTAGCACCAATAATACTGTAAAAGGAGAGGATAAAAAGAAACATGAGAAACTTCTATCATTTTGATGCTAAAAAAGACTAAATTTTCTTAACACAAACATGAGGATAAGTACAAACTAGACCACTGCCCTCATTCCAACAGCATTTACCAAAAAAAGAAATTCCAAAATTTCTTTATGGCGAGTTTAATTCCGAAAAGAACATTAATAACAATAACAATTAAGTAGATGACATACTTTCAAATTTAATAGGACACTCCATTGTTACTGTTTAAACTAAACCATTACTCACATCAAAATAACATTAAAAAGAGTAATAATTTGTAACTAATGCTTCCACCAAAATAGCAAATTTAGGAACGTTCCACAAAAGTTCATCCTTTTTCTATATTTTCAAGTATAATACAACAACAACAAAAACAAAAACAAAAAACAAAATTAAGTTCATTTGTCACGCTAACTAAACTACAAAAACAGAAAATTCTGCAATAAAAAAGAATAATTCGAGAAACCAACCTACAGAGTCTCCAATATCAGTATCAGCGACCTGATTCTTCTTCAATTTCCTCTCCAGATGCGCAGCTATCCATATCGTCCCTAAAGTCCCCTTCTTTGCTAATATAAACTGCGAATAGAACATCTTTCCCAAATCAAAACCCTAAAACCCTAATTCCCCAATTTTCCAAACCCTAACTCCGCTCAAGCTCGAAAATCCCCAACTCCAAGCTCAGCCGACGGAAGTTTCACGGAAATCTCCTCGGATCTCGCTCATAATCCAAATCACACCAGAATCGCACAAATTTTCTAAGAAAAAGGGGGGCGAAGCAATAAGTAAGAGAAAAAGGGAATAGAGAGAAATTTTACTACGAAGACTTGCCTCGTTTCACTTGTGCGCTGGGAGGGGCCAAAAATTGTATAAAAATAATGCAATTTTGGGGGATTTTGAAATTTTGAAATTTCGTGGCGAAAATATTTGACCGCCTACCCAAAATATCGCTTAACTTATCGTGCCACGCTTATTTCTTTTCATGTGAGAGCCGTGACTGGGTTTGGTAGCTCATCTTGTGCCGCCGTTAGCTACTCGCGATAATTTTAAAATCGCGGTAGGTCTTTTTGGCGACGTGGCGTTTAGATCACAGTCAACTACGAAGGATGCGAGATCTGATTAGGTGCAAGGGCGCACGTGACACCGCCACACTTTATTAGGATGGAAGTGCCGTTGTTACCAATTTAAGGGT
This sequence comes from Asparagus kiusianus, assembly GCA_022839385.1. NCBI lineage: Eukaryota > Viridiplantae > Streptophyta > Magnoliopsida > Asparagales > Asparagaceae > Asparagus > Asparagus kiusianus. Next base: position 461,983 of record BQKN01065315.1, read on the forward strand.
ATTTTCGTCATTTGTCATGTGAAATGTCCCTGTGAGGAGCCAGTGATGCAGAATGGGAAGCGTCCACTGTTAAAGACCGAAGATGCCCTTGGGTTTTGTTAATTGGCGCGGATAATCTCGAGGGCGCCAACATTGTAGTTATTTTTAAATTGAAAAGTGTTTAAGGATTTGAACAATAGTACACCAAGGAAGAAGAGGATATTATAATTTTTTAACAGGTTATTAAACATTTTAAATTTAATTAAAATAACTGAAGAAACATTTACGTTAAAAACAGACCAAATCTTGTTAGCTGACCACAAGTTTGGTCCTTCTATAAAATTATCTTTTTAACTAATCAGAATTAACAAACTTGGATAACTAGCAAAATAATTAGAAAACAACCCGGGCTGCTAACTTCCCAGTAAAACCAATAACCCGCGAATTTTCGGAATTTGTCAGCATTTTGACGTTATATTTCTGAGGTTGTCAATCTATGGTTTTATCCTCATACAAGACAAGCATGATGCCACAAGATATGCATTCAAAACCGCACAATATATATACAAAATCACACACGACATATCGAAAAGTAATTTGTTCCATAAAAGATAAACATCGTCACCGAACATGTTATATTATGTCTCGATTAATTTGCAAATGAATGCATGTTTCACTACAATATAAATACTGGTCCAAAACAAAAATGAAATTAAGCTAGACAACCCAGCGTACATGTGATCCTTCCAGGTGTAGACACTGGACAACCAGACGCCAATCCGGTGGGTTGCCATTTTCTTGACAAGGTTGAGCTCTTGAACCTGAAAATTAGCCATCAAAACACAAGTTGGAAAATTACATTAGGCAAAACAAATAGCTTGAACTGAGATGAGCAAGTTAAAAATTTACCAGTCAAATGGATCCCTTGGCATGCAATTGATTGGCGCGGGGGAGTGTTCTGCCAAAATATCCACCTGCAAGTGATCCCTCGATGCAAAAGTATATACTCTCCTGGGGAAATCGCAGGATCTATTTGAAACTATAGGTGTTCAGCCCTATTGTTACATTGACCATCACGACACACATTTTAACAGAACTGAAGGAATTAAACAGGAACAAAAATACAAGCCATAATAATAGACTATTACTTCTGAAAAGGGGGAAAAAGAGAGGGGGGGGGGGGGGGGGGCAGTCCAAAGTCTCCAGGATGTAAATTAAACATAAGATTTGAGCTCATTTTCAAATGGAAAGAGTCATTATCTTGCCTGTGCTACCATTTTGCTAGTTTCTCAATTTTACGGTTTCATAACTTGAATGAAAGGGTTCTTATATCTGTGTATTTTTCCTATCAGATATTAGTATTTTCTCATAAAGACCAATATGAAATTAGTTCAAATCCTTAAGAGTGCCTCATAAGCAACAACTCTATATTTTCGAGAAAGAGAAGAAACGAACAATATATATTTTCATTCATTTATACATAAAAGAACCATTCCAGTTGATAATTACCAAGGATAACTTTGTATTATAAGCTTTGTTATAGTTGAGAGGTATCTCTCTTACATACAGCGGAACATTCAAAAGCAAACAATTGAAATGCTTCCATCATTTCCTGCAAGGATAAAATCATGTATTTCAACCTTAGGAACATTATCAAAACATAACATGAGTAACATATCTAAAACTGAACATTATATTAGTTAAATGGGAAGAAACCACGGTGTATTAGGATAAATTTCTAAAAGGAGAGATTATAGAGCACATAAATGATAGTAACTTTGGGATTTCTTGTCACTATAGTAATAGCTCGTAAAATCGAAATAGAAGAAGAAAAAATATCTGTTTACCAATTTGTAGAGTAGCATCAAGTTTTCCTATAGAAATATCCTGTTACAGAATCATATTATGAGAAGCTCGATTGGGGACAAGAATTCAAAAGAGCTACTGCTTAAGTATTCAGCGATTTTATGAGTTAGGATTGCATCCTAGCTTCTTATTTAAAGTAAAGAACCAGCTAGCCATGAATCATAGTTTGTACTATAACTACGCTAAATATATCTAACCAGCCAACTTAAGTTATAGAATTTTTTTTTAATAATTTGCCGTACTAGAAGCCTTGGCTTAAGGTTGAATGAATTGGAGATATATTCCTTTATTAACACTACAAAGAGCAACATAATAGGGAAGAGAGCAGGAAATGGGATCAGAAGTGCAATGTAAAGGTTGTATATCTTTTTAATAATTTGTGGTACTAGAAGCCTTGGCTTAGGTTGAATGAATTGGAGATATATTCCTTTATTAACACCACAAAGAGCAACATAATAGGGAAGAGAGCAGGAAATGGGATCAGAAGTGCAATGTAAAGGTTGTATATCCATGATTATTTTGACAGAAATTTAGAAGATTATCAATATATGAACTATATAGGTGTCCTATTTGGCAATTCCAAAAGTGACATTCACAGACAATGAAAGTACAAAAACAGAAAAACTCTTTTGACATTCACAGACAATGAAAGTACAAAAACAGAAAAACTATGTATCTTGGCATCGATGTATTTGAGCTATCCCACACTGAAAAATAATATGCCCAGTATTTAAGTATGTCGCAAGAATTTTTTTGATGGAAAAAGGAAAACCAGCGCTAGTTTAAAATGTTGAATTAATAGTTTCTGCATCCTGAGATTCCAATGTTTTCTATACGCTCATATGTTGCGGCTTAAACATGTTCTGGCTTGTCATACTAAAAGGATACGGGAATCAGTGAACATAAGTTGCAGTATCTTAAGTTCTTGGAACTTTGGAAACCAATCTAGAATTGAAAATTTTCCTAAATGCTGATGTTAGAGCCATATTTAATAGATATCTAATCAAGGCACGAGAGTTTCTAAAGATGGGCTGAAAATGTTTAATACATATCTGCTGTGATTATGGGAATTATTTTAATAATAGAAAGAGAAAAAAATTTATCAGAACTTAAAAAGTAAATTGAAAAGGTACTCTTTTTGAATTTTATCTCAAATTTTGAAGCTAATTATATTATATATTAAAACAAATCATCCGAAAATAGGCCTGCTTGCAACGACCAATAGTGCTTACAAGCATCATGATCAAGCAACAAAAATGTGCTCACATAGACGAGCCTTCTGATTTGAATAGATCTTAATTTACATAAATATCTACTAAAAGACAGAAACCCGAAAAACAGAACTTCAAAATTTTTCAACGATAAACTACAATTATTGTGGCTTTTCTCAATTGCTATCAATCATACAACTATAGCATTAGCAGTAGGCTCTCTAGAATTTGTTAGTCATTGAACTTCGAACTCTCTTAATAGAAGGAAAGTGATAATAAAAATAGGTTAAGAAAAATTCTCCTAAACATTGTGTGGAAATGCTATAAATCACACAATTTTACCATAATCAGCGGGTTCTCTAGAAATGATTAATCACGGTTTATAGCATACTATTTTGATAAACAGAAGATTTCAAAATTAAAACGAAGAGATTTTTTTCTACAGATGAATGAGAAACATACCAACGAATCTTAAAGTTATCCTTCCACCGCCCATGTTTTGCACAAGTGGCGTATAATTTCTCCAGTCGGATAATTATCTCTGTAAATGTTGGTCTGACTATAGGATCTGGGTCCCAGCACTCTTCAATCAACCTGCATGGACATCAAATTAACATCAAAAGGAAGTATGTTGTTGAGATGTTTATTTATCTAGTGACAACGCTAAATATATGCTTTGAAGAAGGAACAGGATAAAAAATAAGTGCACATCACAAGTACCAGCTTGTCTATGAAGCAAAAACATTTAACATTGAAATGAGATGGATAGTAAAGAAGAAACAAATCTTATTGAAATCAAACGTACATGATACTTGTTACAAGAAAGAGCAGTGCAATTTCAGTTATATTGAATCATAATTCACAATAAACATGAAATGTACAAAAATAAACATTAAAAGGTTAAACAATAAACATTAAAAAGTTAAACAACTTACTCCTTAAGTTCAACAGGATAATTTTTGGATTTGTACTTCAATGGAGGCCTCATTTTCTCCAAGCAAATCATTTTGAGAGCCGCTTCTGGGCCCTTCAAGTGAAAGGGTGCTGCGCCTTCATTCATCTGATTAACAATAAAAGGTATTGCCCGGTCAATGAGATTTGAAAAGTCAAACTGTAACATGCATCTCCATTTGATGTTTGGTAGGAAATACACAAACTGCTAGCCAGCTAGGTTTCATAATAAAAAGGGCTAATTGCACATACATCCCCTGTGTTATGAGGCTGTGCCAATTATTACCCCTGAACTTCTGTGCCCTTAGGGAGTCCCTGTGCAAATTTCTTTTATACTTGTCAATTATTGTGGGAGCCTATCAACCATGTACGATTTGTTTTAAATACCGGACTTCGTATTTGATTTCTCTTGTATCATTATCTAATACCGCTGGGATGACTTGAGACATGATTTTACGTGCTTGTAGTTGTAATGTTCGAGGTTAGAGGTACTTACAAGTTTCTCGATGATGGAGGCAAAAGGTGTCCCTTTGCTAAGATCATTCGAAGCATTAAAGCCCCTCTTAAGGTGAAGGCTTTTATCTGGTTAATGGTAAAAAATGTCATTGTTACCGTAAGTGGCAAGGCCTGAGCATGCATGTTTTGTGGAATAGCGAAGCAAAGATAATCAATCACCTCTTCTTTGAATGTCAATATTCTGTGAATATTTTTTATACTTCTTTAAGGTTTGCACACCACCATCCTCCATGCAGCAAATGTGGAGTGTGTGGGGAAGACAAAGCATCGGAAATCGTATAGAAATACTCTGGGATTTCAGTGGGGCTGCAATCATTTGGGAAATTTGGAGGAAGCATAATAATATAATATTTAATAATATTCGCTGCCATTATGTTTACACATATCATCAAGGCATGATTAATAGCATTCTCATTGGTCATCTCTTCTTTCAGGAAGGGATAAGGATCGAGCGGAACAGATTTTTCGCACATAGGCGCAGAGTGAGAGTGATGGTGTTTCTTGCGTTGAGCATCCACTACTAGAAAATGGATTATTGCCTACGGATGTTTAGCGACGGAATTTTCCGTCGCTATAACATAACTTATAGCGACGGAATTGCCGTCGCTATTTATCCGTAGGAACATACCTTTATAGCGACGGAACATTATATTTTAGCGACGAAAAATTTCCGTCGCTAAAATAATAGCGACAATATTAAATTCTGTCGGGATATCCAATATAGCGACGGAATTTTCGTCGCTAAAACAGTTTTTAGCGACGGAATTATCCGTCGCTAATACTTTTCGGTGGGAAAAAAATTTCGGGCGCGGGCGCGCAAAATTTTGGGCACCCCGCGCCCGTTTTTACCGATACCAACCCCCCCTTCTCTCAGAACCCGAGAACCCCCCCCTCTCTTTCCCCCTCTCTCTCTCCCAGATCCCGACCCCCCAACCTCAGACCCGCCTTCGCCGCCGCCTTCGCCGCCGGTTTCGCCGCACCTCAGACCCGCCACCCCCCCTCTCTTTCCCCCTCTCTCTCGATCTCCCAGACCCGCGCCCCCCCTCTCGTCGCCGCCACGTTGGGTGGAGCCGCCGCCGCCGCCGCCGCCATCGATCTCTCTCCCCCCTCTCTCTCAAGGTACCCCCTTCCCATCCCCCCTCAATCTTATTTATAGTTTAATTTTTGCAAAACCCAATAATTATGGAAAAATCAAAACCCTAATAAAAATTAAAACCCTAATAATAAATTAAGATTATAGTTATATAGTTTAATTTTTGCAATATCCAAAAATTATGGAAAAATCAAACCCTAATAAAAAATATTCATATTGTTAAAATTATAATATAAAAAAATTAGGGTTAGGGTTAGGGTTAGGGTTAGGGTTAGGGGTTAGTGGTTAGGGTTAGGGTTAGGGGAGGGTGAGGGTTAGGGTTAGGGGTTAGGGTTAGGGTTAGGGTTAGGGGAGGGTTAGGGTTAGGGTTAGGGGAGGGTGAAGGTGAGGGTGAGGGTTATGGTTAGGTGAGGGTGAGCGTAGGGGTCATATTGTTAAAATTATAATATAAAAAAATTTGGGTTAGGGTTAGGGGTTAGGGTTAGGGTTAGGGTTAGGGGAGGGTTAGGGTTAGGGGAGGGTGAAGGTGAGGGTGAGGGTTATGGTTAGGTGAGGGTGAGCGTAGGGGTGAGGGTTAGGGTTAGATGAGGGTTAGGGTTATGTGAGGGTGAGTGTGGGGGTGATGGTGAGGTTGAGGGTTAGGGTTAGGGTTGGTGTAGGGGTGAGGGTGGGGGTGATGCTGAGGGTTAGGGTTAGGGTTAGGGTGGGGGTGGGGGTAGGGGTGAGGTTGAGGTTGAGGTTGAGGTTGAGGTTGAGGTTGAGGGTTAGGTTGAGGTTTAGGGTTAGGGGATGGTGAAGGTGAGGTTTAGGGTTAGGGTTAGAGTGATGGTTACAATGAGGGTGAGGTGATTGTGTGGGGTTATCGTAACTATTATATCGCTAATTACATAAAAATTGCACACACTGTACACTCATATTTTCAAGCCGTAGAATACCCCGTCCAATAAATACTATATATAATCTCTTTATTTACTTGTCACATACGCATACAGGATTGTTGGCGGCGCTTACTCGTTGTTCTCCGTGTACTATAGTGTACTCGGAGAACGAATTGAGATCCTCTCCTAATGAATCCTCTTCTAATACCTACTAATAAGATCTTGGCCTTTGATTTATCAATCAAAGGCCAAGATCTTATCCTTATCTCCCGCCTACTTTTGTGCATGAGGAGATCTTGGCCTTTGATTGATAAATCAAAGGCCAAGATCTCATTAGGAGATATTAGGAACCCTCTCATTAGGAGAGGATCCGAATCCGATTAAGTACAGCGGGTAGATGCTGCCGAAATTTTGACGAAATAAAAGTACACTTGAACACACGTAAATACATATACACGCTACGTTTACATACCTAATGGGATAGAAGCCTTCCTCTGACAGCCGATCACACACACTTGTCCTATAACTTAAAATGATATATGTAGGGATATGCTCACTTCCATTAATTTTTAAATTCTAGATGCGGACAATTCCTGACAAATCGTTCATGGGCATACCACGTGATCGAAGACATCTAGACACTCGATACAAGGATGGGATAGAAGCTTTCTTAGCCTACTCTGACACCAACCCTCTACGGTCACTCAGCGGGTTGATTTTTTGTCCTTGCAAGAATTGTAGGAATGATAAAATGCTCACTAGGAGTGACGTAAGTTTCCATCTGTCAATCAATGGATTTGATAGCTCTTATGTATTTTGGAGTCATCACGGTGAAGGCGTCCCGGTGATGCAATTAGAGGAAGAGTTTACTGATGTCGACAATCCGACAATTGACACAACTGATATGTTAGAAGATATTCTTACCGTGCCGTCTTCGAGTGATGTTAACACTACTGATATGTTTCAAGATGTAGCCCGATTGATGAGACTTGTTGAAGAAAACGAGTCACCGTTATACGAGGGTTGCACCGAGTTCACAAGGCTTTCTTTTATGCTGAGGCTTCTTCATATCCAAACACTCAGTGGGATGGCTGTTACACATTTCGAGATGTTATTAGACTTGCTCAGGAAAGTCATTCCAGGTGGCGAGAAGAGCATCCCCGTAACTTATTATGAAGCTCACAAGATTGTTGATACCCTGGGTCTTGATTACAAAAAGATAGACGCCTGTCCTAATGACTGCATCTTGTACAATAAGGGTAATGAAGGTCTAGAGGAATGTCCGACGTGTCATGTATCACGCTGGAAAAAACATACGGGCACATCTGAAGGCATATCATCCAATAAACAGAGCAGAATCCATGTGAAGGTTCTCCAATATTTTCCAATTATTCCTAGGCTGCAGAGGTTTTATATGTCTGCCGAGCTGGCTGAGAATATGCGATGGCATTCAATGGGTCGTAAAGAGGACGGGAAATTGAGACATCCTGCTGATGGTGAGGCATGGAAGCACATCGATCGTATATACCCTGACTTTGGTAAGGAGTCTCGGAATATTAGGCTGGGGCTTGCTAGCGACGGGTTTAATCCGTTTGGAGTAATGAGCTCTGCTTGGTCTACCTGGCCAGTGTTGCTGACACCGTACAACCTGCCGCCGTCGATGTGCATGAAGCAGCCATACATGATACTGTCACTCTTGATCCCTGAAAGATATTCTCCTGGAAATGACATTGATGTTTTCCTCCAACCATTAATTGACGACTTGAAACTTCTCTGGGATGAAGGCGTCAGCACTTACGATGCTTATGGTAAGGAGGCTTTCCGTATGCGTGCAATGGTCATGTGGACAATTAATGACTTTCCAGCATATGCTAACTTATTTGGATGGTCGACGAATGGTCAGATTACTTGTCCGGTTTGCATGTCAGATTATGAGGGAAAGTTTCTGAAATACAGCCGCAAGTTCTGTTATTGGCAACACAGAAGATGGTTACCTACAGGGCACAAGTTCAGAAAGTTAGTAGGAAAGTTCGACGACAATCCAGAAAACAGACCGGCACCACCAAGGCTGACCGGGGAAGAAAATTTGAGCTTCTACATCCTCTACCTAAAAAAATATTTAGAAAGAAAAGATTCAACAAAGAAAATCCATTTGGGGTTAGGAGAAAAATATTGAAGCAAAATTGGAAGGGAAGGGAAAAGGGTAAGCAAAATTGGAAGGGAAATAAATCTCGCACTGTCCAATCGCATGTGCGTGTCTCTAAGGGTACTGAACTTCCGCATGGATTGTCAAAATTCAGCATATTTTATCAATTGCCATATTAGAGAAGTTTAAAAATACGTCACAACTTGGATGTCATGCACATCGAGAAGAACATATGCGAGAATCTCTTGAATCATATAACATGTAAGAATATGCCATGATACTCTATTATTGCTATACTTGCATGTTATGCCTTGTTGTTTTATAATTTGTTACTTTACTGCAAAATTCAATTTTTGATGATGTACGTATTGCTCTATAACGTTTTATTTATTTTTTTAGGCTGGGACTTCTCGACAAGGTGGAGTTGGTGATGAGGATGATGATGATGATGATCGGGACTGAGTTTATTTGTTTTAACATTAAAAACAATGGGTGTGCTGTATAAATAACATTTCTACAGTTGGGATATTTACTATGTTTTAGTGAAATAATTGTTATATATGCGTGAAATATGTGTTATATGTGCTTGTGTTGTGTAAATTTACTGTACAGGTTATTGTTGTGATATTGTACAGGAATTTCTAATTTTCAAAAAAAAATTTAAAAAAATTTCAGATTATTTTTAGCGACGGACTATCCGTCGCTAAAAGGACTTTTAGCGACGGAAAACTGACACACAGATATGCACTATTATAGTTTTCAGCAACGGATTTTCCGTCGCTAATATATATTAGCGACGGAAGGTTATATAGCGACGGTAATATGGCGACGGAAATACGGTCGCCTTAAGTATAAATTGGCGACGGATAATCCGTCGCCAAAACATATAGCGACGGTTACGTATATAGCGACGGAAAATACCGTCGTCAAAAAATTATAAATAAACGACGGATTTTCCGTCGCTATATATCCGTCACTATAAATTAGCGACGGATTTGCCGTCGCTAAAGTCTGATTTAACTACCCTCACAATAGTGACGGGGTTTTAGCGACGGAATATCTTTTTTTCCGTCGCTAAAAGTTTTAGCGACGGATTTTGGACTTTTGGCGACGGATTTGTCCGTCGCCAATAGTCCCCTTTGCAGTAGTGATCAGTTCTTGATTTGGGACTTTCTTTTGAGACAATCAGCTTTATGTATTATACCCTTTCTTTTTCTGGATAGAGGTTTTAGTATTCCTCTTTCTCATACTTTTGTTTTCTTTTTAGTATACTTAAGCAAACTTTTGTTAGCTTTCGGGAATGTTTCGGTAAATACTTATTAATGAAAAAATGGGGTAGGGGTATGTTTGTATCCACCGTCTTTTCTCACGAAAAAAATAATAATATATTATTATTTGTGCACGACACTGCTTATCTCTCTGGTGTAGTACAAGGGGGAATACCCTCCCTGCAGTCACATTCCTAGCCAAGTAGCTGCATGCATTTTGAATAGCCAGAGGTGACAAATAGCCACCAAACCGGGGATTGTCAAAAACAACTTTTGCCTAAAAGGTTAATTATAGGATTGAACATTATTAATGCATAACATCAAACTACACTCCTCCTGGGACTTTGAACCTTGTTGAACAGCTTCAAACTTTTAAACCGTGCTCAGAAAGGTACAGTCTAAACAGTAATGGGTTTTGAACTCTGAACTGCTAATACCTGGATTAGTATGCTATCACACAAATAACCACTTTACCAGTCAACCAACTGCTTATAACTGTTGCGCTGTGGGTTAACAATTCACATCATCAACCTAACATAATTCTTAACAGGATACAATGTTGGTCCAGGTCCAATGACCTCTGCATCACAACTTACTGCACGGGACCCAACTAAACTGCAAGTTATCTTCAACCTACAATTATTATGCGGTACAAACAAGTTCCAAATAGCCTTGTGCAAGCTAACTCCTAAAAGAACAACAGCCATGCACTTCAATTGCTTGTGCATATTTTATGCAGCTATGCTCAAGAACTGTTATCTAAGCCTTTCCCTGATAATGCACTATCGGCACTAAAGCTCAGAACAAAGAGAACCATAAGCGAGAGAGGGCATGGTCACAGAATCAAAAGATCTTGTGGAAGAAGCTTGATTTGTAAACTGCTTGCTATGGCATGTGAATTGACCTATGCCAAGAGGAAAGTCTCTTGAGAAAAAGATACCAGACACTTATTATATATGGACGGACACTCATGTCAGAAAAAAAAATTTAGTGAATGACGCTGTATTGTTTGGGAAAACTAAAGACATCATTTTTGACACTTAAGGAATACTATAATGATATGTTTCCCTTATTATTTGCAACTGGTAAAACCCACCTCAGAATGATACTCACCTCAGAATGATACTCTAACTACATTGTAACATGTTAGCAAAATCTTTGTTTTAAAATTTATTGAGAAATGAATAAATGAATGTATTTTTCTTCCAATATACTTTGGCATAATTAGTTTGTTTTACATGGTAAAACTTCTAAAAGAACATATATTATGTACTAAGTAAACTAAAAGAAAGTTGAATTAAACTGATCCTATATAGAAGAAAATTGCGTAAAAATAATTGTTCGTTGAAGAAGAAATAAAAGATCACACTAGACATACATACATATATGTACAGACATATAATCTTGTTTCTCCTATATCTCAAGGGTTGTACTCTCATGTACTATATCCTACTTCTGTGTCTCGTCTGGTGACTATGGCTAAGATTGCTATAGGCAGTTGTATCCAGATCCGCACCAAAAAAATAGAAAATAAAAAACTTAAAAAACAAAAATAAAAATATAAAAAAAATCAAAATTTAAAAACAAAGAGCACAATGGAATAACCATCGAAAGTAACCTACGCTTGATCTTGAGAATTAAATTAAGATATCAAGGCAGTACTTCAGAGAATGAAAAGAAGAATTAAGATTATAAGAATAACATAAGAAGCAGAAGCAGTCACTAAAGTACCATGATTGGCAATATGTTCTCATGATGAAAATAACAAAAATAGAATGGTTTAATAAAAGAAGCACAACTATTACAGTTCTGCAAAGAAGGAAACTTGTCCCACACTGTGTATAAATATATTTGCTGCTTGCCTTCTGTGCATGAGATAGATATGCATATCGATTATAAAATATTTCCAGAAGAGAAGAAATCTAACTACTTGATAAAAGATGAGCTCAAGTGGCAAACCTCATAAAGAATAAGACCAAATGAGAATGAATCAACCCTTCTGTCAAATATTTCACCTCTGTAAACTTCAGGTGCTATGTATGAACCTACCAATAAATATAAGAGGATTCTGAAATTTAGGCATGAAAATGTATATCAGGAATTCACTTCATGATAAATAATCAACATATATTCAGTCAGGAACAATCTTATTAAATGAAGGAGACTATAATATTTAATATGCTTGCGGGTTTCAGACCTGATAGCCCACAACAAAAATAGATACATACATCTAACAGCAGAAGGATGACTGGCTAAACTTTCCATATGGAAATCCTAAATAATCAAATTGAAGTCCCCTGCCCAGCTATTGGAGACCATCACTATTCTAAATGTCACTCACTATGGCCATTTTCATCTTTTCTGAAATCCTAAATAAATCAAATGCAGTCTTCATTTCAGTTCTGATAAATGATCTCAATCTTTCAGAAATCCTGGCTTGAATTATTTTATTTTGAATAAAACCATAAGAGTAATCAGTTACGAAGACTTAGAAAATCTAAGCAGTGTCAACTGAACAAAAAATGTTCACTCTACAATGGAACTAGAGCCAATAGACTAGAATCATATGACTTACCCAAAGTGTTAATTTGGCTTGCGTGATGTGCTAACTTTGCTTTATCATGGGATAATTTTGATAGCTTGATCAAACCAAAGCCTGCTACCTTCAACTGGCCACTATTATCCAGCAATATATTTCTGGCACCTTACCAAAAGTTCGAATAGTAAGTTTAAAACTCAATAAGTACAGATAAAATTCACTGTGAAGTTCATGAAATGAAAAGGCTAACTTCAATACTCTTCCATCTTACTTTGGCTTTAGATCACAAAGAATTATCGGGTCAGGTTTACACTGGTGGAGGTAATTTACTCCTCTGCATAAAAACATTCAAATTATCAAAATTATAATTGTAATCATGTAATTATAATCAAAGACTGATGCACATTAGATGCATAGTAATGATCGAACGTACATCTTTATGCAATATCACTGTTAACTATGATATGTAAGTTTACAACATGACTTGAAATGAAACCAAAATGGGAACTTAATGAATCAGTTGATGACTGAAATAATTACAATAAGTAATTTCATAAGCAATGCAACAAGAAAAGCTGAAAAGTAGACCATTTAAACTGTGCCGAAAAGAGGCTCTTCATGCTGGAAAACAGGAGGGAACTTTATCTATCCAAATAATCCTTTTAAATAAAATCAACGTTGAAGCCATGGGTCTTCATGTGAACTAAACCATATAGACAACATGTTTCAAATAGTGCGATACATGCCTGGCAATATCCAGTGCAAATCTAAGAGATTTATGTGGCTTCAAACGTCCTTTCTTTTGTAAATAGTTCCCAAGATCGCCCTGAGTTGCAAAAGAAGCATATAGTGAGCATGTTGACCTCATATTGTAATGATCTATATAAAAGTTCCATGTAAAACTATCTAATGGGCTAATTAAAGTGATCAAATTTCCCGAAAACTATAATGATGTATAAGAAATGAAAACCCAAAGCAAATTGTCATTAGAAATGAAACAGGAAAATGGAAAGGTGAAATCACTAAAAGAAAGTCCCACCATTCCGGATGCCTAATGAGCATAATTTATACTGCTATGAATCCCTATTCGAATTAGAAAAGCAAATGTAAAACTTACATTCATAGAATACTCTGAAACAATCATCATCGGTATATTTTGGGTAACAGCTCCTACAAACTGCACGACATTGGGATGCCGCGCCTTTTCTAGTAGAGTCAACTCATTCTTGAAAGAATTTCTGTGAAAAATAGGAAAGAGTAAACATAGTTCATTAGGTAAAAGAGTTATAGTAGTCAGAAAAGATATTGTATCTCAGGTATTCTATCTCAGGTATTCAGATTCAAGGGCTTAGAAATGATTTAAACGGGAAGGTATAAACTTGCAATCAAGTGAGCTCATAACCCATGGAGGCTATGATCTATTTGGAAGTTTAATTAGTGTACACAAATGAAGAAAAAAAAGCCCAAAGCACTTGGAGTTCATACGTAATGTGCAATCCTTCCAGTCAAAGTACCTTTCCTACACCAGAACTTGAAGTTGTGGTGAGGGTTATAATTTTATACAGTAATGCCCCCGCAAGGTTGATGGCCCTTTCATGGGCTGAAAATTAGATTCATACAGCAAAGCAATTTTTTAAATCTGCTTTTAAATTCATCCCTAGTAAGATTCGGACCAAGGTTGCTATGATGCCATGTCAAAGGGCCCTTCCACTAAGCCAAAACTCCAAAGTTGTGGTGAGGGTTACAATTTTATACTCTTAACACTTACATAATGCACGAGGACATAATCAATATGCCAATCAATAGGACTTAGCTTCATCTCATAAGATAACACCTTAAGCTAGACAAATAGATTGTCACCATTTCAGATGGATATCATTAAAATGAGCCAAACAAGAAATAAATTTTCATAACTGGTTCACCTTTACATTTATGCAGATAAAAAAGGGAACTTTCTCTTACACGCTATCTGGATCTGAATAGCTTTCCTTGCCAAGTATTTTCACTGAGACTTTTGTTCCATTCCATTTAGCTACTTGGTATGTGCCCTGTGAAGTATTAGCGATATACTGTTATTAACAGGACAGGTTAATGAGAGAGCAACTTCAAATATCAGCTGGAATGGTATGCTATGGCAACATGAACAGACGAAGAAACATTTGCGCTGATATAACCTTGAAAATATTTAAACTGTTATAGTGCAAGTAGCCCAGCGTGTCTTGCACTGCTAGCATGAACCCACTACATAAATGGTACTTGGGAATGACATGCATGTGTATTGCACATGCAATATAATATACGAAATGAACTGAGAACCCAAGAGTGTAGCAATTATGTTGGTTGCAAGAAGTATAGTATTTACTTATTATCTGAAAACTATAAAATACCATGTGAATAAAACTCTATCCATTTATTCAGAATTGGTTTTACTAAACTTCATCATACAAAACTCTTAGCCTTTTTCTCCACCATATGCGATCAGTCTGTCTGAATTGAAATTCATTAGTTGCACCAATTATGCAGGTCCTGCTTTCTCTATCTACAACAGATTGATAATAGTGGGGCACAATAAAACTGAAGCATTTATTAGAAAATCTCAAAGAACAAATAATGAAAGAACTTGCCACTGCAACTTCATCACCACGGCGAAACTGAAGCTCTCCTGGTTTCAGCTCATATTCTGGAACTTCTCGAGGATTTGAAACAGTCATAGGGGTTTTCCTGGTTTTCTGCAAGTTGAGTGTATATGAAAAAACTAAATATGAAAGCTTTTCCAGCAAAGAAAGAAAAGAATCACTAGAAAGAGATATACAGTATACACGTACAGGAACTGTGGCTCCTTGAGCTCTCAGTACACTGTAGACTTCGCAATTGCCATAAAATTTAGCATCTGCAGCAGCCTATCAATTGGTAAACAAATAAGTATGCTAAAATTCTCTGTTGGATTCAGCTCGAGGGGAAAATTCACCTACTTAACTGTATAAGAAATATGACGTCAACAAGTAATGCTTTTAGAAGGAAAGTAAGCTAAAGTTATGGAATTCAATTGCAAATAAGTACTACCAAAATTCTTACTTTTAACCTAACTATTTCAGCTTAATTATGGGTTTTAGCATACATGTGGTCTCTTTTGATAAATAATACCTTATGCAGAAATATCCTCATGAATGTTTCTGGATTGTTTTGCAAATAGGCACTTCCTCTAACAGCGAACTAAATCAATTAAATAACAACATTTTGGGGAAGTAAAATATAGTTCACTTAACTCTTGCACAATAAAGGTATAAAACAATTCTCAATATTTGATTTAGCCATTGGATGTGGTTCGTGATATCTTAGAAGACGGCACAATGGATGTTGATATGATTGGAAGACAAGGGGAGCATACCGATTTTGACAAGAATGATTAGCACTGTTGGTTGGGAAGGTGGAAGAATGGATTTTATACGAATACCTCTTCCTACTAGTCTTGATAGTTTCTCTTTCTGTGAGTCTGTTTTGTTAGTTTGTTTCTTTTCGAGTGTCTATATGTAGCTGTTGCAGCGTTTATACATGGTAATACTTACTAGTAAACTTTTGGGCAGTTTGTTTAAATTCGTAATGAAACACTGGGTTAGTTACTTACCCATTCACTAGAAAAACTACTCTTGATATTTGTCCCAATGCCATGTTACCGTTACAAACCTGGGCAAGTTAAACGGATATGCATGCCTTCCTCTTAATGTTGGTTTTTATGTGGTGGAATATAATAAATAACTTAACTATCATTTAATTTGATAGTTGCTGTAAAACAAAAAGGTATACCTGTCGCACGCACGGAGAGACATTCACACATATAGGTCAAGTAACATATGTAAATTTTCCAAAAAAACTTAAAGAGTTTATGTGCTAAATACCTTTAAGGTAACTATATCATTTAACAATTATATCACGATATCACAAAATAAAGTAATATCCTCGATGCAAGAAAGGCTTATATGAGTAGGGAGATGCTATGTAAATGTATGTTCATACAAATTTATTTCCAAATATTTAGGAAAGGCTGTTATATTTGTATAGAAAATAATACCACAGGTCAATATTGTATATAAATACTAATGACATCCAAATATTTGATACATACAGATCTTGCAAAAAATGCCAAATGAATGGTAAACATTCAAATACAAAACGAAGTCATGATTCACAAAGTTGCAGAGGACATTCGAGGGTGAGAATCTGATAATTAAGGTTGCAATGTGCTATAACAGCGCTCATTGTTATCTTCAACAAATCAAAACTAGCAAAGAGTTTCTTAGGAGAAGAGAAAGATGTGTGGTTACTATGCTGCATGCAACTACTAATTCCCTGATATTATGAGATAAATACTATGCAGTTGCATCTACTTAACTTTTAAAGTATCATACTTACACTTATCAAATAACTTTTACAGATTCAAAAAGGCTATCGCTAATACAAAAAGAAAATGGCAAAGCTTCATACCGTGCTTCCCCACCGATCCCTGGCATCGATATTGACCTTCCAGGATAGCAACAACTTGACGACATCAAGGTTCCCCTCGCAAGAGGCTATGTGGAGAGCAGTCCTCCCATCAAGATCAATACTATTTACATCAACGCCCTCCTTCAAGAGCTCCTCCACACCATCTACATCCCCTTTGCTAGCCAAAAAGAGCAGCTGCATAGTGGAATCAAGATTCTCCGGCACAGTCAGATCCTCCTTTATCTCCCCTTTCAGGAGCTTTCGCCGGGTTGGGTCAAGAGATGATTGGCGTCCAAAAGAGAATCGAAGGGCCTTAGTGAATCTTGGATCGAATGATAACTGGCGGTTGAAGCAGCGTGATCCGCTCCGTTTGATGGAACCAGTGGATAACTGGCGCCTCATGACTTTCTTTACTTCCATCTTCTATGCTTAATATAAGCACTGATTGCAATGTTAAGAATAGACCATGTCCTTAGCTGAAACCAATGGAAAAAAGTGCGATAAATAAGAGACATCTAAAGAAAACTATCAATTGTTAGGTACTAATTTATCGTGCAAATCTCTATGAGTTTAAACGAATGATAACTGATTGTAATGTTTATTTTAGCTAAATTTTGAAGCAAACTAACAAAATGAAAGTTATATCCACTTAATTTAAATTTTGAAGAAAACAATCAAAACATTAGATATGAATGTAATGCACAAATCTCTCAAGATCTTTAAACAAATTCGGACAAGACGTTGGAATTCTGGAGAAAATACGAGAAATCTTTTCAGCAGAAAAGAGAAATAGATAAGACCGCGAGAAGATTGGATATATATTAAGGAAATATTTTGGTAACAAATAAAACTAGGGATGCAATGCGTAGATAAATTTGGTGAATTGCATCAAGTTTTTAAATTTACAACTTAAAAGCATGTGATTTGTAAGAAAAAGAGCACGAAATTCAACAAAAATCACTAAAATTGTACATAGTTCAAACAGAGAAATTTCTCAATTACAAGTTCAGAAACTTACCAAAAAAAGTGAAAGCCCAAACTGAGGAAACACTGGCTCTGCATCCAATATGCTAAAGATGAATTACTTATTGCGATCGAAGGCGGTGGCGTCTCGATATCCGACGAGACTGGAGATGAGATTTCTGGTCTCGAATCGAAATTAGGGCGAGGGATTATGATTCTCAGCGCTCCTCTACCCCTGATTTCGATCGAGAACCAGCGATCCGATGGCGGAGGAACGCAATTCTTTTTCCCTCGAAAAAAATGATGATATGAAATAAAATCAAGAATAAAACCGAAGATGAAGAAGGAAAGGGGGAAATTTTTGTGGCTGGGCGAAGAATTTGGATGATTTGCTATTTGTTGGCTATTATTATGCTATTTATAGTTTGGAAGCGAGCGAAACGAGGGAGAGGTTCTTAATTTTCAAACGTTACAGAATGTTTTGCAAAAGCAAAAATTGCTTCAACCCCCAAAATTAAATAATTTATTTGCTTACCTTTCAAGACTTCACAATATCTTCACCTCTAAAATCAACTTTTTTGTTTGTAGAACCCCTTAGAGCATCTCCAACAGCTTCCCTAAAATTTTCTCCAAAATTGAGAAACAAAAGTCATATTCTCCAAATTATTTTTGCTCCAACTCCAACAGCTTCCCCATTTTGAAAAATCGCATTTATTACAATAATAAATCTCTCCCCAAAAATTTGGAGAATGCTGCAGATTTGGGGAAGGCTCCTTATTTTTTCTCCTCCTTCCCTATTTTGGGGAATGATATGGGGAATCTGTTGGACCAAAAAAAAGCCCTATATTCTCTAAAATTGAGTATTTCAAGAAGATGGGGAAGCTGTTGGAGATGCTCAATATCAACCCACATCCACTCAAAAAAAAAATATAAAATCTCAAAACTATCTTTGACTATACACGTGACCAGTCTTTTTTTTTCTTTTGGGATTTTTGTGCCTCACTCTCTCTCATCCCTTCTCTCTCCCCTCTCCTTCCCCACTTTTATTAAACCCAAAGCCATTAATTTTTTTCTCCCTCTTAAAAAATTTCTCTATATTTCCCTCTTCCCCTCTCAAATTAGGGTGATGTTCAATTTTCTCTATAGTAGCTAACAAAAATTCTGTATCAAGAGGTCGGTTGTCATTCTCTTCTCTAGTTGTGATCTCGGATCCGCCATTGTTAGGGCATGAGATCTGGACATAAGGAATCATTGTGAACATTGGTGGAGAGTATAAACAGAAAGATTGAGATAAGAGAATTGTTGTTGAGTTGCAAATTGTTTGAATTTTGAAGAGATACTCTCAACTATTTGAGAGTCTGTAAGCAATACTATAAATATTTACGAATGAAACTGTTATATTTTATTTTATTTTTATTTGTAAGTACAATTGCGGGATTTATACATACTTATTCATAAAAGCAATACTAGAAGGGAATGAAGCTTACACCAGATTATTATACGACATGGTTGTTAAGCTTATGCATTTGTATGTTAAGCTTTTTAGTCAGTTGTTAAGCTTACACATTGATTGTTAAGCTTTTTCGTCAATTATTAAGCTTATGTGTTGTTTGTTAATTTTTCATTAGTCGTTAAGCTTATGTATTGGTTGTTAAGCTGATGTGTTTGTTGTTAAGCTTTTTCATCAATTGTTAAGCTTACGCATTGGCTATTAAGCTTATGTGTTAGATGTTAAGCTTTTTCGTTAGATGTTAAGCTTTTCCGTTAGTTGTTAAGTTTATATGTTGGTTGTTAAGCTTATGTGTTGGTTAAACTTTTTCGTTAGTTGTTAAGTTTATGTGTTGTTTGTTAATCTTTTTCGTTGGTCGTTAAGCTTATGTATTGGTTGTTAAGATTATGCGTTTGTTGTTAAGCTTTTTTATCAGTTGTTAAGCTTATGCATTGGTTGTTAAGCTTATGTGTTCATTAACTTTTTTATTGGTTGTTATGCGTTGGTCGTTAAGGTTTTTCTTCAGTTGTTAAGTTTATACGTTGGTTGCTAAGGTTTTTCCTCAGTTATTAAGCTTATGCATTGGTTGTTTAGCTTAACTTTTTCATTGGTTGTTATGCGTTGGTCGTTAAGATTTTTCGTCAATTATTAAGTTTATGCATTGGTTGTTAAGTTTTTTTCCCTCAGTTGTTAAGTTATGCATTGCTTGTTTAGCTTATGTGTTTATTATTAAGTTTTTCATGATTAACAACTGATGAATATTATTTAGCTATTTCCTCTATTCCTCCTCTTTCTATTACTAGATGAAAAAACTTAACAATAAACATATAAGCTTAACGACCAATGCATAAGCTTAACAGCCTACAAAGAAGTTAACAACCAATGCATAAGATTAACAGCTAACGAAAAAGCTCAACACATAAGTTTAATAACTAACAAAAAAACTTACTAATCAATGCCTAAGCTTAATAACTGACGAAAAAACTTAATAACCAACGTATAAGCTTAACAACTAACGAAAAACTTAATAACAAATGCATAAGCTTAATAACTAATGAAAAAACATAATTAGCAACTACATAAGCTTAACAACCAATGCATAAGCTTAACAACTGACGAAAAAGATTAACAACTAATACATAAGCTTAACAACTGACTAAAAAGCTTAACAACTAATGCATAACCTTAACAACTAACGAACAAGTTTAACAACAAATGAGGAAGTTTAACAACTAACTCATAACATTAACAATTAACTCATATGATTAACAACTAATTGCTAAACTTAACAATTGACTACAAGTTTATAACTGTATTCAAATTAAGGTATGTATCTAATATAATAACCACCACTACAATATAATATATGAAGAAAAACATTTACAACTATTTTCAAAACAAACTACATTATAAAGTTCGCAAAACAACCCACAATATGACATCTAAACATCTCCTTTGAACTCTATTGTTTCATTCTCCACTCGTGAAAAAAATTATCATGGTTCACAATGATCCTTACATCCAGATCCCAAATCCAGCAACGGTGGATCCAACACCACAATTGGAGAATAGCAATCGACCTCTTCACAGAATTTTTGTTTGCCATCATAGATAAAATTGAACCTCATCTTAGTTTGAGAGGAGAAGAGAGAAAGATAGAGAATTTTCAAGAGGGGGAGAATAATTAATGGCGGAAGGGGTCATATGTATAGTAAAGGGTAGTTTTAAGTTTTTATATTTTTTAAATGGGTATGGGTTGGCATTATACTTAAGGGGGTTCATGTTTGTTTTGGGGTGAAGAGATTGTGGACTAAGTCTTGGGAGATAAGTAAATAAATTATTTAATTTTGGGGGCTAGAAGCAATTTTCCCTTTGCAAAATGACCCTTTAACTTTGACTTATTGAGCAAAATTTTCACAAAACCACCTAAATGTTAAATGTTAGAGTTTGTCGAGAAAGAGAAAATAAGAGGAAAATGTCAAAAGTTTAGGTAGGAGTTTTGGTTCACGGTCATATATAACGCATGGAACCCGGTTGGTTCCGATTCAGAGGATGGGTATGGGAGTATGGTACGTCAATAATTTTGAATCGGGTACGAGGGGTTAGGTTTATTCAATATGTTATAGTACATGGTTGATTTAGGTTTGGTTCTTAAATGTAGGAATCTAAGATTTTGCAAGAGTTAGTTTTAAGAAATATGCTAGTTGATGATAGTAGCATTGGTAAAAGAACCTTGAGAATAATGTCGCGTTTAAAGGTATGCATATACTTTATTTACTTAATTTCTCTTTTTTGTGTTCTCTATTTTTTGAAAAGAGTTATTATATTCCAAATTTTAATTATTTGGATAGAAATTTAAATCGTGGTTCGCTAGATCTTGTGAATTGGATGTTGTTCCAGGATTTTACAATTGGAGATTATTAGCTTCTAAAATTGTGCTTCAGTGATGTAATTTCTTTAAGGTTAGAGATGATATTAAAGCTTGGTATCTCAGAGGTTAAACTTTTTGGAAGTTTAGGAAGGTTTTCGTAACTCCCTGAAATTTAGATGGTGTTTTCCTAATTTTAAATTCCATGATAGTTTCATGCAAATCGCTCCAATCGTTAGTTATCTGGAGTTAATTTCATAAAATTCCCTAAACTTTGTGGGGTTTGAACATAGCCACTTTGGACTTTTTATCCTAGCTAATCACCCCGAGCTTTTGCGGTGGCCATAATACACCCCAGCCCCCCCCCCCCCCCCCCCCAAAAAAAAAAAAAAAAAAAAAAACATGTCAGTTAATATTGTAAGAAAGACAACTATATCACTTTAAGAATATTATATATATCATTAATAATGATAAAATCTCCAGCTTTTTCTACTGTATGAAAGAGAAAACATACATGTATAGTTTCTGCCTCTAACTAATAAAAGGTTCCTCTGAGGAAAACCTTACTCTGAATTACTGAAACATAACAAAGCTACGCAACACAACAATACTTTAGACATCACAACTATGTAATACATATATAAGTCCATATATAGATTTTTAGGGCGCTCTTTCTTCAGTCATATTACAGGCAGCTAGGCGGCTGGACAAGCCCGGATGCAGTTCCGATCGCATTTTTACACGATGATGCTGCAATCTTTCCTTCATATGTGAGCTTGACATCCTGCAATTCGATCCCACTACAGGGATTGCTTGCGCTGCACGTGAAACTCATCGCTATTTCTGTCGCCGATGAGCCCTGTATGTCGTTGTAACTGACTTGACTTATCTTCACCCCAGAATTCTGCACCAACATAATCAAGAGATAAAAGAATTAGTTCACTACTATGCTACCTAGGGTTAGCTGCAGATAGGCCCCCTGTAGTATCGCTAGTTGAGGGTGAACCCATGTAGTTCTATTGTTGCAGATAGACCCAATGAATTTTTTGTCAACGTAACTGGGGGTTTATCGCCAATTAACCTTGTTGCATACGAAAAAGTTTGGTGGAAATTTTTACCTGATCAGGGCAACCTCTTTCATCTGGGCAGTAATTTTGGTCAATAATGATGGGGTGCTGGACATTCTGCATAATTGAGTGCTCAAATGCCACTCCCTTAACAAAACTATCACTGGGCCTTCCCCATGTTTTAATCCTAAGCCCATTTTCAGTCCCTACGAACATTGTTGTTCTGACTGTCACATTCCGCACCCCCTTCTCTTGGTACTCTTTGCCCAAGCTCCCTATGCTGTGAACAAACATTCTCTCACATTAGAATTTGAAAAAATAAAATGCTAAACAACAAGAAAAAATTTTATAAAATATATCATGTGGAGACTTTTACTTTCTTTTTTATGATACTTTTTCCTAATAAAAGTAGTATCTGATGATATGCAAAACATTAATAATTCATAGGATATTTAAATTTTACCCTTTAAAATAAATTGCAAATATCTCAAGCTTACATATATAGGTTTCTAGTCTAGTTTCCCCCCATATATATATATATATATATATATATATATATATATATATATATATATATATACACACACACACACACACTATACACATATATATATACACACACGTAGGTAGGTAGGTACGTACATACCCCTAAATCTATTTTACCTGCATGCACTTGTACCCTTGAATATGAATATTTGCTAATTTATCTATGCATACTCTGACGTTTGATAAATATCCTTCTCATTTAACACCATCATATATAAATTCTGAAAGAGAAAATTAAAAATGATAAAAATACATCCCACTTTCGATAATGGTTCTTTTTTAACGCAAATATAGTTCATCTGCAAAATTGTCTTCAAAATCTGCAGATTTACTAATTTGTCCCACAAATTAATGTTGGGGTTGTTAAACGAGAAGAGTACGTACTATAAATAAAAAACTCCCATGTGGAAGAATTAATGTAGGATAAACTTAGATAGCAAATAGAATGGATCAGGAAAGGATATATGAAGGCAAAGGACGTAATCAATAGTCAAGATATATTTGTAGTGAGATTTAACGTTTCTAGGCTATCTAACCTGATGCCGTGACCGGGACCACAACTGACTTGCTCAATCCAAAGGTTAGCCGTGCCCGGTCCAACGGAGATACAGTCATCACCCGTCTTAATGCTAGCTCCTCTGACGGTCACATCGGTCGACATCTGAACATGGATCCCGTCGGTGTTAGGGCTGTTGCCGGGGGCTGAGATCTTGACGCCTTGCAGCGTCACACCTTGGCAGCCGTCGATAACGATGTGGTACAGTTCGCTGTTGACCGATGTCAGGCCGCTGATGAGGATGTCGTTTGAGTTGCTGAATGTCAAGGACTGCATGCATGAACAGAGGGGGAAATAAGTTAGAAGTGCATATATTGCTACGATTGGATTCAAAATTAGTATTTCGAATAACTTCACTTGACCATAAATTATTAGTGCATGTTGCATAAAAGTATCATAAACTAATTTGGAAAACAAATATAAACTTAATTTCAAACCAAAAAAAAAAAAGCATATGCTATTAAAAAAAACTACTTATGATTACAAAACCACCCTCATTTTCAGATAAAATCATTCAACTACTAGAAAGTTTACATTAATATTGTCAACTCTTTTCTAGTATGGGATATCTTTCTGTTGATTAATTATTCATTTTTATGGAAGAATGATAATAAGTATATGGTTCATGATAGCTTTGTGAAAATTGCCCTAATTAGAATAACATTGGAAACTCCAAAAATATATTCTCAAAAAAAAAAAAAAAAGATATCTGATATTAGAATTTTTTTAAATATTTTCAAAACCTCAACAAACTTACAGTGGCGCCATCAGGACAGTTATGGCCGTTAGCTTTGCAAGCCCACAGCGAACCCCCGCTTCCATCAATACTCCCGCCATAAACTGACACTCCTTCGACGTGATCAAACACGATCCAGTCTCCTTTCCTCCCAAACTCACTGTAATCTGACCGAGAAATCAGAGTTCCATCGATCTGAACAGTGATTTTGTTACTCTTACAAGGCCCAAGCAGCCTAGCTTGGCTCACTAAAAATGTGCCTGTTGGTATGTAAATGGTTGAAGGACTTGATGAGCTACATGCAGCTGCCCATGCTTGGATTAGAGGCTGGGCCGAGTCGGATTGGCCATTGGATTTGGCACCAAAGGATGTGATGTCAAAGGTTGCGACCGTTGGATTGAAGTGGAGGAAGAGAGGGAGGAGGAGGAGAATGAAGAGAGCCATTGAGATATATAGTTTAAAAGAAGGTGCAGAGGTAAGTGGTGTGCATGTTGGAGGTTTGAGGGGGTATTTATAGGAAATTTGTGGAGTTTGTTATTCGTTGGATATAGAAGAGGGGGTCGTGTAGCCGAGATTTGAGACGATGGAGGGTAGAGAAGTCATGGGTTTTTGATGTTTTTATGGGATCTTGTTTCTTGGATTGGGGCTTAGACGTTGGTGGCACATGCTTCAAACTTGTTTTAGACTATTAAAGGTCTTTTGCTTCTCAGCAAAGAAATGTTTTGAAATTTAGGTGATCCGACCGCTTTTGAAGCTGTTGATGCGTGAGGTCTCAACAGCAGGGTTTAGGGCTGATATTGAAGAGATTAGGGTCCCTTAATCTTTTAGTGGCTGAACCTCTAATAGGAAGAGAGTCCTACAAAACTGTAACATGTTAGAGGATTGGAGTTGGGTTCTCCGGTGATTCCTCCGACGATCAAGTTAGTTATGCTCTGAAGGGGATTAAGGAACTGAATGAGTTCTTCCTAAATGTGCAGAAATTGCGTACCTTTGGTCAGTAGGTGGTGTGCCTATTTATACCCAGCTAGGGGGTGTTTACGTAACTTTGGTTGAGTCTAAGCAGGCAGCTGAGTCGGCAGATACTCTATAGGTGTCGGCTACAGATGAGATGAGCCACCTATGAGTTTAATGTGATGGTGGCTATGGAGGCACGGTGCTGACGGAGGGTGATGAGTCATGAAGTCTTCGGCGGGGAGTAATGATGACTCCGACCATGCATTCACTGTGATGGTGACTGACTGTCGGTAGAAAGTTCGAGGAAAAACTGCCTCTTGATTCATCTGTGTGAGTGTGCTGACAAAGGACGCCTTTCTACTCTCAGACCGTGAGGTTCTCGACCCTCTCTTGCTAAATGAAGAAGAATGGCGTCGTCCTGTGCTATTGGGGCTCAAGGGAGGGCGTCTTTTGACTCGGCCCTTCCTGGTAAGGGTCGAGTGATGATGTTATTAGACTCGTCTTGCCTAGGATCGAGTCGAGATAAGGCATAATTAATTCAGGACACACGTCGACTCTTGGGGAAGGATTAACATTTAGGTCATTATATGGCATAACACTAGCCCCTTTGACTCGAACTCGGGTGGCTGAGTCCGAGTAAAATTGAACTTTTGTTGGTCGGGTCCCGAGACACATTTATGAGGGATAACTAATGGATCACGTCTGATGTTACATTTTAACATCAGAGAAGATCATGCGTCGTTGTCTCCTAGGTTCTTAAGCGAAGATTGTGGGCCATTTAAGGCGAGTGGCGTTTTGATTTTAGAGTGGTCACCTTGAATTCTGGGATTGATTCCAGCCGTCCATCAATAATTAGGTCGGCCATTGTGATCTTGCCACCTGGCGGCTCTCTGGCTATATATACGACCGTTTTGAGATGTGGGGGGGGGGGGTTGTTGCTTCAGAAAACCCTCAAATCTTCTTCTACAGTGCGCAATTTTCGGCCAATCTTCGCATTCTTCTTCGGTGATCATCAGACTAATGGCGTCTTCGTCTTCAGTGGCTTAGAATAAAGGCCCGGATAAACCATCTTCGAAAGTTCCACCCTAGGTGCTATCAATGCTGCTTAAGACTTATTATGATAAGTTTGACATCCCTAGAGCATTCACCCTATCAGTGCCGGAGCGTATGTAGGCAGTGTTTGACCATGGTGGCAACATAGCTTTAGTGCATCTCAAACATCTGGAGTATGGCCTGCATCTGCTGTTGTGCCCTTTCCTCCGTTGCGTCTTGGAAGCCCTAGGAGTTTTGTCGTCACAGATGAAGTCAAACTCCATTACTACTCTAGTACGGTTTGTGGTCATCTGTAATTGGCTGGGAGTTGACCCTACTCTGAGAATTATCGGTCATCTTGTTTGCATGAAAGTGAATCAGCGTGAGGGCCACTACTATCTCCGTATCTTAGGGGCCCACAAATCTGTCTCTAATGCCCCCGAGTATAACAAGGATTAGATGAAGAGGTTTGTGTGGGTCTTTGGAGGTGATGCTACCTTGGCCAACACCCATGTGGTCTGAAATCAACAAGGACGCATTGAGGCCGGGTCTATTATCGAACGAAGAGAAGTGTGCGCTCGACAAGATGAAGTTGTACACTAGTTCTCGTCGGAGTGAATACCTCTTCAACCACTCGATATTATGGATTGTCGGCATCTTTTTAGTTCCTCCAACCGAGGATGATGAAACACAATCTGCTGTGTTAGTGCTAGGCTCAGAGGAACCCGAGAAGTCGACAATAGTCCCCTCAGCTTGACCTTGAGGAGGGTCATCAGTGAGGCCAAAGAAGCATCTTCGTTCTGACTTAGCCCCTGAGGTGGTTGAGAGGGTACATGCCAATGCAATCGAGATTGTAGCTTGACTGGCTAGGTGGATCTCTGTTATTGTTCAAGTCGAGAAGTTTGAAAAGAAGAAGAGGAGGCTAAGGAAGGTGGGCAACCGAGGCACCTCTAGGAGCGTTGGGACTCCTAAAGACCAGGTTGAAGCTGCAATGGAGGCGGATACACACTTTGTTGCTCAGAGGGGTCTAGTGAGCCAGCCATTAGGTAAGACCCTGCTCCTCTAGGAATCTATATAGGGTGATGCTCCTACCATCCCTACACAAGAAGATTCTACGTCCATGCCTACGGGTATCATCGTTGTCGACAATGGGCCCCATGCTGGAGAAAAGGAGACCGAGTTCATCACGGTCGAGTCCGAAGTGATCGAAGCCCCCAATGGAGAAGGAAGTGGCCCCAATCAAGCCTGTTGAGTCGGCCCACCCGCATGGAAAGGATCCAGCTGCTGAAGAGACATCCCCTGCTCTGGGATTTGGATGGTCTTTGAGACATCCCTTACTCTGGGATTTGGATGGTATTTCTCCCACTACATCAATGAGCTCGACAAAGAGAAATGAGGTGAATAGAATATCCTACTAATGGGGTTGACTAGAGTCAGCCTCCGCTATGATAAAGAGCAATCTAAGGAATTCAAATTCAACCCTGGGCACCATCTTGACAAGAGAAGGCCTGTTTTGGATTCCCAGCTCACCTTGACCAAGGCTTTGGAGCAATTCTTCTTACCTCAGGTGATGAGATCCTCTCGACCATGTCAGATGTCGACATTCACCAGTCCCTCAAGGGATACTTGCTTTGAGGGTCCTTGGTAGAGCTAGAACTATTTTCTCAGCTTGAGCATGCACGAAACCTCTACCTCAAGCTCTAAGAAGAATTAGAGGCTCTGAAGGCGGCTTATAAGATGATTGTCCTGAAGTTGGCTGCCAAGGGAGATGAGCTAGTGTCCTGGAGGAGGGGCAAGGGCAAATGATGTCAGGAGCTGGAGATGCGGAACAACATGGTTAAGAGCCTATAGGCGTCCAACAACAAGAAGTCATCTAAAATCAACAAGCTCCAAGACTTCGACCATCTCGAGCATGAGCTTTGTGAGCAAGATGAGAGGATCAGATACTTGATCTAAGAGGTCAAGGTCAAGAAGCGAGAAAGCGCCGATGCCTATGAGCTAGCTCGATTGGCTCGTTAGAATGCCGAGGCTCTACAGGACCAACTGAAGGAGGAGCATGTTGCTCACGAGAAGCTGAGGCAAGAGGCCACCTGAGCTACATTAGAGGTCGAGTGAAAACAGGAGGCGTCTCTCATAGAAATACAGGCATTGCAAAGTTGCCTCAACCATCTGGACTTTGAGGCCTACCGGTTCAAGATCATCGAGAACCATCATAACAATACTCTTGGGAATGTGGAAGTGGCCCTCTCTTGCAAGGTTGGCTTCAACTATCTGGAGATGCAACTTCCGCCTGAGCTCAAGACCAAACTCGAGCGGTTCCATTATCCTCCTCGAGTGGATAATTACCTTGGTGCTCTGTCAGATATAGAGAGGAAAGGAGGGGGGGCTTGTGCTCAGTGCCGGTAGTGATGAAGAAGATGAAGATGAGTAGGCCTAGGGAATAGGTGAGGGCTCGGCCCATGACAGCTGGGTGAGCCAACCTAAAGAGGAAGGGGGGGTCAGGTCTATGCTTCAGTCGACTCCTCCACCAACTTCCACTATTGTTGCCTCTCCATGCTCGACTTCTGCTCCTAGTCCCAGCGCCACTCCTCCTAAGCATGCCCAAAGTTCCAGTGTCACTCCAGCTCTAAGTCTCGTGCCTTCTCCGAGATTGGCCCCTTAGCTGCTCATATGTATTTCTTCTCACTTTTTTAAAGTACTATAAATATTTTGAATATATGAATGAAAAAAGATTTACCTTTGTCAATCTGAACTGTGTACGTTTGTGATTGCATTATTATATCTTGCTTTTAGACATTTCCAGGTCGAGATGACTTGGCTTCGTGACTTGTGCTGGGAACGACTCGACCTCATGCCTTGGGTTTACTCAAAATAACACCAAGATCTTGGGTACAGCCTTGGAAAATATTTATGAGAATGATGGCAATGTCTTTTGAACCAAAGTCGATCAAAATTAATGATGTGCCATGGTTTTATCCTGAATGGGTACCAAGGTCTTATGTGTCAAATTCAGCTATGTTAGGGATGGCTCGTTTTCACGCCTTGGGTTTACTCAAAATAACACCAAGGTCTTGGGTACGTGCCTTGGACTTATTCATAAGAATGATGCCAAGGTCTTGGGTCTTCATTATCAAGTCGATGAAGATCAAGTGGTGAAGACTGCATACAAGTTAGTGCACAATACAAAATATTTCTTATTTATGGAAGGATCTTTTTAATTTGACCACATCTTGGGTAGATATCCTCTAAAAGGTTTTACATTTTATGTCAAACTTGTCGTTTATTTAGCCATACTATTCACTTAATCTTGGGCTGAATTTCTTGACTGTCGTAGTATTTACACAGTGATGGCAGCTTCTAATTCTGAGGTCCAAACACAGGGGATCGCCCCCTTCCTCAAAAAGAGATGAAGAGGCCTCATGGTGGATGCTAATGTTGATGCGTGAGGTCTTAAAGTGGGGTTTAGGACTGATATTGAAGAGATTAAGGTCCATTAATCTCCTTTGGTGGTCGAACCCCGATAGGAAGAGAGTCTTGCAAAACCGCAACACCTTAGGGGACCGGAATTAGGTTTTCCGGTGATTCCTTCGACAATCATGTTAGTTACGGTTTGAAGGGGATCAAGGAGCAGAATTTCTTCTCTCTAAGTGTGCAAAAACTGCGAACCTTTGGTCAGTAGGTGGTGTGCTTATTTATACCCAACTAATGGGGGTGTTTATATAACTTTGGTTGAGTCTAAGCAGGCAGCTGAGTCGGCAGATACTCTATGGGTATCGGTTGTAGATGAGATGAGTCACTTATGAGTTTAATATAATGGTGGCTAGGGAAGCATGATGCTGACGGAGGGTGATGAGCCATGAAGACTTCAGCAGTGTAGTAATGATTACTCCGATCATGCATTTATTGTGATAGCGACCGGCTACCGACGGGGAGTCTAAGGAAAAACCACCTCTCAACTCGGCTTTGTGAGTAGTCCGACAAAGGACATCTTTCTACGCGGCCATCTTAGCATTTTGGTGAAAAGTTGGTTCTTTTATTAGTGGATTCATTACAACTTCAGTTGTTACAATGAACTCAACCAAAAAAAAAAATATAAACAAAAGATTACAACTCTCTTAAAACACACGCAATAGACGTTTATCACCTGCTGTTTGCATGGGATCTTGGCCTGTGTCAATGTTTATCCATGGACCACCGACTGAACAGATCTAATATAGATTTCATTGCCTCGCAAAGGAGATAAGAAACTAAAGTAACTATCTCGGCAAAGTGAGATAATCACTCTTCTCGAGAATCACAACTAGGTACGATCATAAGAAAATGGATGAATGGATACAGATCTCTCGAACTCTTCCTCTTTATGCTGAATAGCTCACCAAGATCTCTTCCTCCTCTCTGAAATCCATGCTCCTCACTCTTCAGTTTGACAGGGCTTCACCGACACTCGAGAATTTTAGATCTGTACAAATAAAGCCCCTAGGGCTGTATTTATAGGCTTCAGAAGCTTAATTTTTAGATAAGAACGGCCGACTCCCTCTTATCTTCAGTTGTAACCACTTAACCACATTCTAAGATAGCTTCAAATCAGTTGAAGATGCTTTGGATCAGAATATACCAAAATCTAGGTGGTTAACGGGCAGAAACTGTAAAAAATAATGTTTTCGGGGACTGAGATAGTCTTTGTGTCTTGGCTGGCCGAGACACTGGCCGAGACACTGGCCGAGACACAGTGTGTGTCTCGGCTGGCCGAGACACAGTTTGTATCTTTGCCTTGTTTTGGCTCTAACTTTCACGTTTAATCTCAGAATAAGGTGATCTAAGATGAGTTGGAAATATAATGAAGAGATCTACAACTTTTGTCTTTTTACCTTCTTTAGATTCTAATCGCATCATGGCCAAAATGTGTAAGACATCATTGGTGTCCTGCAGGTATGAAACAGTCTGGACCATCTTGGTTGTTTTAGCTTTAACTTTCACGTCTGATCTTGAAATAAGGTGACCCAAGATATGTTAGAAAGCTGATGAAGAGATATACAACTTTTGTCTTTTAAGCTTATTTAGATTCAAATTGTATCATAGCTAAAATAGCTCTATCAGACCCGAGACACAGTTTGTGTCTCCGCTGGCCGAGACACACATTGTGTCTTGGTTTTGTTTTGGCTCTAACTTTCACGTCCGATCTCGGAATGACACGATTCAAAGTATGTTGGAAATCTGGAGAAGAGACCTATAATCTCCCATGGGTGAATCATATGTGGAGTGGACAAGACACGAGTGAGGCTTCGTGTTTTGTGGGTGAAATGTAACTCCCGATCGAATCGTCTTTTCATCATTCTCCCATCTCATTGATTCGTACGATTCGTCGACTCACTTCATGTGCTTTTATATATCAGATAATCTTCCATGACTTAGATAATAATATTCATTATCTTTTTTCCATCTTGAGCTGCGTGCATGAATCCATAGGCAATTTTTAACGCCTACAGATACTCCCTCCAAAGTATTTCAGTCTTGTTTTTTATAGAAGAACCTGAAATACTTTAGATGTGATAGGCTCAACCTTCAGCCAGTGTAAAAGAATCTATAATTGGATTCAGTTCTTAACTTCTATGATTTTTAGTCTATTCAGTATTTTGTTGAATAGCTAAAATTCTTCCGGTGTTGTGTTTATCGTCTGACCGTTATCAAAGTCTTGAATTGAAACCGGTGTGTTGATTTATGATATTATCTCATGTCGTTGAGTCGACACTTGAACTGACTATCTTTATCGGGGATTCATATATGAAATACAGTTGAAATCCTTAGGATCATTCTTTGTTCTGGAGTTGATCTGAGCCTTGTTTTGGCTAAAAATTATCGACGCATTGACCTTCATCACAATATGTTGACTGGCATTGACTCAAGGCTACATGCTGACCGGCATTGACCCAAGGCTACGCGTTGACCGACGTTGACCCAAGGCTATGTGTTGACTGGTATAAACACAGTTTATACTCATACGTTAACTGGAGTCTACACAGTTTAGGCTCTTAAGACGTTAGAATGGGAAGGACCAGTTTATACTCATATACTCTTGGGAGTTTTAGGAATCAGTTTAACATCGTGTACCCATTGGAGATTCAAGGAGATGCAGTTTATACTCAAATACTCATCGAAGTGTCGGGAAGAGTGAGCTGAGAATGATTCGGATGCTCGCCAGGTGAGCCCTTTGTATGAGATTTTATCGTAGGACTAGCTGTTGGTACTGATACAACTACTATCTCTAAAGTTGCTGAACATCTGAAGTTACTATCTCAAAGCTTCAGATGGAGTTGAGGTTAGCTCGGATGTTCAATTCTCGAGACCAACTGGTGAAGCTGATGCGTTAGTGACTTTTATCCTTTATTATGATTACCCATTCCATTTTGAATAGATAAGTATAATACTCATAGGATTTTTAACAAACTCTCAGCCATCAACGGGTTTGAAGTGCTTTTACTGACTACCGTTTGAATCGGGCTAGTATGCAAATTGTTTAAGTCCATTCTGTATGTAACATTGTGCTAAGAGAGTAAACTCTCTTAGACTTGGTGTTATGATATTAAATACATAGGCTTAATCATCCCTCACGGGATGCTCATAGGATTTTTGGCAAACCTTCAGCCATCAACGGATTTGACTTGCCTTTACCGATTATCGTTTGAATCGGGCTAGCATGTGAATTATTTAAACTCATCTCACATGTAATGTTATGCTAAGAGAATAAACTCTCTTAGACTTGGTGCTATGATATTGAATACATAGACTTGATTATTTTTATAGGAACGGACCACCCGACAACGCGTGTTAGACGTAGGCTTATCTCTGATTAGGGGTCGAGATAAAGTTCCCCATGCATGTGAAGCATGGATTCTGGTGTTATTAATAACAACTTGCCATGATGTCGAATACGTGTGTTGTTGTCCTTTTCACGATAAAAGACTAACCAACAACGCGTATTAGGCGTACACTTATCTCTATTCAGGAGTCGAGATAAAGTTCCCCATGCGTGAAATGCATGGATTTTAGTGCTGAAGAGCTATGTTGTGTCTTCTCTTGGGGCAAAGACGAACTCTGTACCGGAGAGGAAGAATTTTATTTTCTATCTCTAGATGCAAAAGAAACTCAATGTAGGATCTCCACTTCGAGAATCTGAAGGATGAAACAAAGAATGGGATCTTCACTTCGAGAATAGAAAAAATTTAGATAACCCTAACTGTTTAAAGGTTTAGTTCTCCAATCTGAAAATGAATTTCTCGTTTATCAAGATAAAATTCCAACTTTAGCCCTAACTATTTAAAGGTTTGGCCAAAGGGGAGATTGAGATGATCCTAACTGTTTAAAGGTTTGATCACTCGATGTGGGTAGAAACCTCTCATTTATTGAAATAGGATTTTGGTTTTGGTCCTAACTGTTTAAAGGTTTGATCAAGATGGATTTTGAGACGACCCTAACTATTTAAAGGTTTGATCATGCAATTTGAGGACCTCTCATTCATGAAAGGAATTGAGAGAGGATTTTGACTTTGGTCCTAACTGTTTAAAGGTTTGATCGAAGGGAGTTTGAGACGATCCTAACTGTTTAAAGGTTTGATCGTTCAATTTGGGGACCTCTTGTTCATGGAAGGAATCGAGAGGAGATTTGCCTTTGGCCCTAACTGTTTAAAGGTTTGACCAAAGGGAGTTTGAGATGATCCTAACTATTTAAATGTTTGATCGTTCAATTTATAGACATCTCGTTCATAGAAGGAATCGAGAGGGGATTTTGGCTTTAGCCCTAACTGTTTAAAGGTTTGACCAAATAGGGGTGAGGTGGTACAAATAACAGTGGGAGTGTCGATTTGCACAAATCAATGTGTCAATATAATGGGAGTTTCTGGTGTTAAGTTGCAAGGAGTTTAACACAAGGGGTTTGAAACTTTCAATACAGTGTCCATACTCTAGAAATGGAAGTGTTGAGTGTACATACACAGCGGGAGTTTGAGTGGATCAAATTAGAAATAATTATTAATGGACCCACCATCAATTGATTTGGTCAATGAGGAATTAAGCACTCCACAATTAGACTGTGGGGGTTTTGTGAGGGAAGATTGACCGGATAAAGTCATTGAATCTCATCTCGACGAAAGAGTACTTGAGAAGTCACAGAGGGAGGGTTTTAATCATCTTAAAAATGATTAAATAGCCAGAGTGGGAGGTTCTTAATCATTCTTTATCATGATTAAAAATTTATTGGTTTAGGGTTATCCTTAAGAATACCATGTGTAGTACTCTCCAGGAACTTTTCATCAAAGGTAGGGAATAGTTTAGCCTCGTGTACCAGTTGGAGGTTTGGGAAACAATTTAGCCTCGTGTATCAATTGGAGCTTTATGAAACATGTTATACTCATATACTTTGTTGGAGTACAAAGGAGGAGAAGTTTATACTCGTATACTCTTTGGAGTTAGGGGAGATAGTTTATACTCGTGTACCCAGTGGAGTTTAAGTCGTCTTTATTTGGCTTGTTTTGTCATTATAACACCGGAGTCAATTAAGGCTTGGATTTTGTTTTTAAGACCGAAGCAAGCCTTGGTGGGATAAATAACCTTCCTGTGGTATGCACAATATTTTAGATTCGTAATCCTCTTAGCTCCCTGTTTGGTGGAAAATTTATAGTAAAAAGAAATGAAGGAAAATTGATTTATATTCCTTTAATCTCAATTACAATTGGATTTCCTGATTACAAAAGAGAAGAGAATGATCTGGATTCTCTCCTTTGTTTAAAACTAGGTTCTTCACGGTAGCGATGGAGTGCCTCCTTCGAATGCTTGCGTCGAATTTGCTCTCCGTTGACGATCCGACCGTCTTGATTCATTGGAATGGTATCACCTCCTCACGATTTGACACTGTGGAGAACTTACAAAGCAAGTTTTAGAACTCTGGACGAGTTGATAACTCCGAACGAGTTTGAAACTCTATGAAAGAGTTGATTTAACCAAAATCGGTTTATAGCCAAGGATGAAAGCTCTCTGTTGTCGAACGTTGCTGAAGGATGAACGTCGATCTCCCCCTTGCTGCCAAGCCGATGATCTCCTCTTTGCTACCAAGTTTAAGATCCAAAAACCCAGCTAAAAAGAAGCCCCCAAACTCAGTTGAGTTTACTCATTTTTTATAGGTGATTAAGGGGGTGTAACCGCCCATTAAATCACTCTTAAGTGGGGTGTAACCGTCCCCAAATCGTGGGAAACGGTTTTGGAACCGTTCAGCTCATGTTGAATGAGTCAAACAACGCCAAGTTGGCGTTCAGGACCCTAACTCCGCGTTTTAGACTGGAGACGTGGAGTTGGGCACCCGCTGGATATTGAAAAACGCGAGGGTCACCCGCTGGATGTTGAAAAACACGAGGGTCACCCGCTGGATGTTAAAAAACACGAGGGTCGCCCGCTAGATGTTGAAAAATGCGAGGGTCATCCGCGTTTTGTTTACTGAGGGTTGGAAACGCGGGGGTCACCTACGTTTTAAGAACTGAAATGCGAAGGTGAATTCCGCGTTTTAGAATGAGCTAATGATTTATAACTTCTTCTGTAGAGCGTTGTAAAGACCATTGTTGAGTGATCTTTGCCTTGGCTGTTTTGGGGTGTGAAAGTCGTTAGATTGTAACTTTCATCATCAGTATTTGATGGGGGATCAGCTATCTATTATGATTTTTAGACAGCATACACTCCCTCATGATCTTTAATAGGTGGTAGCTTGATTTTGTCGTTGATGAGGATGTACTTCAAGATGACTGGAACTTCCTCATCTTGGAAGGAGTACTCTTTTTGGAGTCTCGGATTTAGAGTCCTTCGCTATTTCTAAGGTTGTTGTTGAGACATGTGATTAACATCAACAGCAACCACATGCGTTATAGGTTGGCTTCTCTCGGTCTTTTTCCTTCTAAGAAAGCGCTCGACATGTTCTCCATGCAGTTTTAATTCC
Source organism: Asparagus kiusianus (assembly GCA_022839385.1). Classification (NCBI taxonomy): domain Eukaryota; kingdom Viridiplantae; phylum Streptophyta; class Magnoliopsida; order Asparagales; family Asparagaceae; genus Asparagus; species Asparagus kiusianus. Next base: position 498,598 of record BQKN01065315.1, read on the forward strand.
TTCCAGATGGTTGAGGGGATAACCCCTATAACTTCAAGGAAATCGAGGGAGAGATTATGATGGTAGGTCTGGAGTATGAATGCCTCTGTGACTTGATCTTGACAATTCATTACCTTATTTTGAAAGCATTTAACGAAGGTGTCAACTGATTCTCCGTCTTCTTGCTTCTCATCCAGAAAAGCTCCAATTGACACTTCAGTGTCATCATCAAAGAAATTGCTGAGGAATAAACTTTCCATATCGTCTCAGTAGTTGATGCTCCCTGGCTTGAGACGTCGATACCAATCGAAGACGTTCCCGCGAAGGGTGCCTACGAATGACCAGATCATGAGTGGTTCATTCCCAGAGATCACTCCCAGATGAGACTTGAAATAGATCAAGTGTTAAGTAGGCGAGCCTCTCCCGTCAAATGGCGTGAAGTTAATTAGGGTGAACTTCATCGAGTACGGGATTGAATCCCACTCTCTTGGATATGAGCACAAAATGCTCGTTTTCCTCACTTCTTGAGCGGACATTAATGCATTAGCCTTATTCTCCAGCTCTTTCATCATTTCGTGATCGCTTGTATCTTTCTTTGGGTAATTTTGAGGAGGAATGATGGGACCGCCCCCAATGTTATCATTAGTGATGGGACCACCCCCAGCATTATCATTAGTGATGGGGCCACCCCTAGTGTTGGTATTATTGTTGGGGTCATCCCCAGTATCTTTATCATTAGGAGGAGTATCGACATTGATAGTCTCCTCTACCTCTGAGTCGCTATCTACCTGATTGGTCGTATGGTGACGACTAGATTCATCGTACTGATTTGACAACTCTTGAAGTTGTTGAGCATATAAATCCTTGACCCATTACATGGTCATCTCCATTTCGATTTGAAAATCTTCTTTTTGTTTGGCCAGGGCTTCTTGAAGAAGTTGAGCCACTTGTTTGCTAGTGATCATGAATACTTCTCGAGCTCACCCCATGCTAGATATTGTATCATTAGAGGCGATTATGGAGTGAGTATCCAAAATTTCATCTTCTAAAGATGGTCCTTCGTGCATACTTAGGTAATCCCCATGTCTGACAGCTTCTAGCTGGAGCTAAGACACACATCGGGCTATTCCTGAATCGACTTTTATTCCTGGAGAAAAGTCAGGATTAGTGTTATTCGAAGTGAACACAAACTTTCCTTTGTCAGCCATATTGATTGTGACTTCTAGGAGTTCGTCATCTTGAATGGCTGATCTTCTTTTGGGGGAGCATCTTGATTTAGGTTTTGACGCTTCAATGGAAAGCCTTTGGAATACCGAGACTCTCTGTGGAGTGGTCTTGGGCCAGCTACACTTTGATAATACTAACCTGATAAGCCTCTCACATGAACAATGAGAGTTAGTTTCTCGACTATCCTCCTTTTGGGATTTTTTTCACACCTCCAGGCTGATGGTGCAGCTCATTAGAGTAATCCATCTCTTGTTGGTGTGATACGCCAAGTATAACATTGTCTTTTGATGGACACGTCTTCTTTTGGGGAAGGAGAACCTTGTTGATATTCTCATGATGATTTGTTGTTGTCTTTGAATGATCCAAGGTTGCATCAGGAGTCGCACGTTTAGGATCACCCCCTTGTGAGCATGGAACCTTAACGAGCTCCTGGGTTTCAATACGAACCCCTAGGCGATCGATGACAGGAGTCTTCTTGTACACGGTGCACGAATATGTACAATGAGGTGCCCCGATATCTTTAGAGGCGGCGGGACACCTTTGAGTGGCCTTTTGGCTTGATGGGAGTGTTTGCACGACCCCCAGCCTGACGAACTTCTCGGGTTTTATTCACCGGAGCTTTGCCTCGATCTTCGTATAGATGATCCAAGCGATCCTTCATCGGAATCATAAATTTGGATAGATCCATGTTGTAGTAGGGCTTCACCAGTGGTGCGGGAGTAAGAGGAACAAGATTGGAGGCTGATGGAGGCTTGGAAATGCTCATGGGGTTGGAATCAGGTGTGAGACATGAGTTGTGTCTCGCCCTAAGCGGAAGCGTTTTGGCTGTTTTTGATGCTATTTTCGCCTTCAACACCCAGACTCGTTTGGATTTCAGTGATTCTTTGATCACCTCTTTCCTCCTTATGCCTTGTGCCTTTCACACAAAGACATGCCCATGTGCGGCACGTGCGCGTCATTTTTGGATGCGCTCCTTCAAGGTTGAACGATTCCTTTTGACAAGGATCTATTCTTCCGTCGATGGCTTGGAGGATTTGTCAGCAACTTTCTATTGAGGCGGCTGGATTAAATGATGCTTCCTAGACTCCAAGTCTACATAGTAGCAAACTCCATCGACTTGTTCTAACACCTTGGCTATTTGATGAGCTTGGCGTTGGCGTCGCCTCTGATGAGCCCTCTTTGTCAGAGTTGGCGTACCTTGATTGAACAACTTCTTACCTAGGGAGAAGTTATGGTGAGCGGAGTCATTTATAGCCTTCATCGGCGAATACGCCTCCTTCAAAGACGGGATCTCTTCAAAGACGGGATCTTTCCGCACTTGTAGGGAGAGGAGGATTTTGATGAAGACAAGGAGAAATATTCCTCGAACTTGACTTCGTCGAACTCGTACTCGACTTCTGAATCAACCGGGATCTTGATCTTCGGTTGTAGCACGACAACCTCGGTGATAAGTCTGTTGGCTCCCACTGTGGTCGCCAGTGTGTTTTGGTGGAAAGTTGGTTCTTTCATTAGTGGACTCATTACAACTTTAGTCGTTATAATGAACTCAACAAAAAAATGAAAATAAAAGATTACAACTCTCTTAAAACACACGCAACGGATGTTTATCACCCACTGTTTGCCGGGGTTTATCCGTGGATCACCGACTGATCAAATCCAATATAGATTTTGTTGTCTCACAAAAGGAGACAAGAAACAGAAGTAACTATCTCGGCAAAGCGAGATAATCACTCTTCTCGAGAGTCGCAGCTAGGTACGATCTCAAGGAAATGGATGAACGGATACAAATCTCTTGAACTCTTCCTTTTTATGTTGAATAGCTCACCAAGATCTCTTCCTCCTCTCTGAAATTCTTGCTCCTCACTCTTTAGTTTGATAGGGCTTCACCAACGCTCGAGAATTTCGGATCCGTGAAAATGAAGCCCCTAGGGCTGTATTTATAGGCTTCAGAAGCTTGGCTTTCAGATAAGAACGGCCGACTCCCTCTTATCTTCAGTTGTAACCAATTAATCACATTCCAAGATAGCTTCAAACCAGTTAGAGAGACTTTGGATCAGAATATACCAAAATCTGGGTGGTTAACGGGCAAAAACTACAAAAAATAGCGTTTTCGGGGCCTGAGACAGTCTTTGCGTCTTGGCTGGCCGAGACACAGTTTGTGTCTCGGTCTTGTTTTGGCTTTAACTTTCACGTCCAATCTCAGAATGAGGTGATCCAAGATGCGTTAGAAAGCCAATGAAGTGATTTACAACTTTTGTATTTTGAGCTTCTTCAGATTCGAATCGCATCATGGATAAAATGTGTGATACATCATTGGTGTTCTGCAGGTGTGAAACAGCTCACCAAGATAGCTATGTCAGGCCCGAGACACAGTTTGTGTCTCTGCTGGCCGAGACACATATTGTGTCTCGGCTTTGTTTTGGCTCTAACTTTCACGTTCAATCTCGGAATGATGTGATTCAAAGTGAGTTGGAAAGCCGGAGAAGAGATCTACGATCTCCCATGGGTGAATCATACATGGAGTGGATGAGACACGAGTGACGGTTCGTGTTTTGTGGGTGAAAGGTAACTCCCGATCGAATCGTCTTTTCGTCATTCTCCTGTCCCGTTGATTCGTACGCTTCGTTGACTCACTTCATGAGCTTGTTGGCATCAGATAATCCTCCTTGACTCGGATAATGATGTTCATCGTCTTCTCTTCATCTCGAGCTACGTACAGGAATCCATATGTAATTTTTGACGTCTACACTTAGACTATGAGGTTCTCGACCCGGTCTTGCTAAATGAAGAAGCATGGGGTCATCCTGGTTGCGGGGGCTCGAGTGAGGACACTATTTGACTTGGCACTTCCTAATAAGGATCGAGCGATGATGTTATTGGACTCATTTTGACTAGGGTCGAGTTGATATAAGGCATAACTAATTTGGGACACGTGTCAACTCCTGGGGGATGATTAACACTTAGGTTATTTTATGGCATTACATAAGCTTTTTTAAAAGGGATTTAGCACATATTTAGCTTTTTGAAGAGATTTGGGAGATGTTCGGTTGTCTAAATGTTATGACAAGTCCCCAGTAATAGATTAATATCAATCATATTAAAAGCACTAAAAATATTAAGAACACACGAACACAAAGATATATGTGGTTTGGTTTGTAGCTTATGTCCACAGGAATGAGGATAATAACTTTACTAAATTATGAGGAATACATAAGTGAAATCTCTCAACTACTCCGTCCAAATAACACCCTAAGATTCATCTACAATCTCTCTAAATAAAAGAAGCAAAAGAGAGATAATTCACGACAAGGAACAAAGGAGAGATAATTCACGACGATGAGATTCCAAACAAACTTTGTTTCTCTCTTTATTAGTGCTACAAATAGGTGATGCAGCTTTGCCCTAGAACCCTTCAGGACTCCTCCTTTTACAGGAGCTTCTTCAAGTCATCAAGCATCAAATATTTGCTGGAAACCTTGGCCGATAGGAAACAAAATAGGAGTACAATTTTAACGTGAGTCCAATTCATGACAAACCAACTCCTGTCAACTCTTGGCCATGATAACTCATCCACCGAGGAATCCAATTCAATTGGAACCAAAAGACCTTAATCTACCAGGATTAACAATTTATACTTAATTAAGATGCCTACACCAACTCAACTACTAAATGACTACTACATGCACTCATGATTGGAGATTCCAAACCAAATTACTTCTAGCATCGGTATCTGAGTCACATCCTAACACTGAAAATAGAGCTCCAAAAGTAAACATCGTAACTGTATTTACATTTCAATTGTTTGGCTTGTAATTATAAAATTCATTTCAAAGAAATATCGTAATTAGAAAAGAGAAATGAACAAAAGCTACAACCTCTCTAAAAATGGAAGTGAAAAATAACTAATAACTTTACGTCATTGACAAATCATTCTTATGCAAGTAGAAAAACTCTCTGTACATCCACATTTCCTTGTATAATAAAATCATGTATTTTGTGAAAATACATTTCACACTACAGAATTGCATATATCCAAAAAAAATGTATTCGAAGTTAAGTAAATCATATATCCAAAAAAAAATTGTGTCCGAATTTACTGCAACATATATATGCTACATATGCATTGCTATTGTAGCAGTTGCTGAAATTTATTTTTACAACGAACCAGACAACCCCTTTATACGTACGGAAAAATGTTAGTTATCTTTATTATTAATGAACCTCCCCTTGAGAAAGTTTCCTTTAAAAAAATTTAATGTATATTCATGTTATAGTTGCTACATGTAGCAGGATATTATTCTTACGCACGCAAGTATTTGTCGTGGCAGATGACGCTTGAGTTCGTGGTACGCAAAAGAGCTTGGGAGTGGCTTTACTTTGTCCCACTTTTGGCAATGTTTGCAACTAATTAAGTATTGATTTCGCCATATCTGAGCTCGGTGTGAGTCTAAACCAGTGTCTTTGTCAACCACGAGATTGCACCCAAAATGACACGGACCTTGTTTTAGTGTTCACTGTCCAAAGCTAACACGGACCTACAACATGTATTGTAGACTGCCCATGTTCTTCATAGAGTGTGGTTGAAGCTAAAAGACAGCTTCACGTGTGAAAGACTTGCAAGAAAATAAATGGGTTACAAACATACTCGAAAAAGGAAAAATGGGACCTACCACCTATTTGTCATGAGTCATTTTCTATAATTAAATTTCTGAAAGATTAGCCAATTACAAGCTTAGAGATTGTGTTTAGCCCTAATGCCAGGTGTTTATTTTCTTCTTTCTTGTTCCTTTTTTTTGTCAATGAAAACTTTCATTCATTTACCAATTGTGAATTGTGTATTACATTGGATACATTCTTTCTCATTCCTTATCCTCTCCTTCCACTAGTAGAAAAATGGACAAACTAGACGGAACAATCTAGACGGAATTTTAAGATACTTGGGCTCCATGAAATACAATGTTCGCAATCGAGCTCGTCCCGAGGGATCGATAGCTGAAGGATATGTGGCTAACGAAAGCTTTATGTTTGCCTCACGTTACATGCATAAGAAAAAAACCACATCTCAAGTACTTGATAAGGAGAGGAATCGTGAAAAATATCCGAGATGTCTCTTAGATCAAATTCATGCATATGTGTTGGAAAACCTTGATATGTTCGAAGACTATCGAAGGTAACAAATAAAATCAGTAATATTGAGAAGTATTCATTGTACATATAGTTTATCAATAAAAACTTATATATTGTTTATATAGGCGACATCTGGAGAAGCTTAAGAATGAAATAAACGGTAGGAATGCAGCGCATAATATTCAAAAAAGACATAAGAAAGAATTTTCTGACTGGTTCAGAATTGATGCAAGTGTTTTACAATTAATTGTTGAACATTCATGATATAACATCACCTAAATATTCTCAAATTATTTGGCGTAGGTTGAAAAATCACTTCTTGATGGCACTACATTACCAGATGAAATTATTTTCCATGCACAACGCCCTTATCACGAAGTGAGACGTTATAATGAGTATTTGGTCAATGGATATAAATTTCGAACGCTAGAAACTGATGATATGAGGGTAACCCAGAACAGTGGGGTAATGAGTTTATTTGCTTAAGAATGTTTTTCAAGTAAAAGAGATCAGAACCCTATTCAAGCTGACATACTATATTATGGCCAAGTAGAAGATATTGTTGAGGTAATTTACGGGTTTGGTAAACCAAAACAATGTAGTTACACGATGTTCAAGGTTCAGTGGTGTCCTACAAAAAAGCAAAAGGATCATTCTGGATTTACACTAGTCAATCTCCATCGAGAAGTATATACAGATGAGAAATTCATTTTTGCAGAACAAGCTGATCAGTGCTTTTACGTGAAAGATCCGAATGTCATGTCTGATTGGGTAGTTTTGTACAAAGAGCCAAGATCTCTTGTTCTTCCTAATAACAATAAAAAAAATATTGAAGAAAGTGAAGATAATTATAGTGAACCAATTGGGTCATCTGATAATGTTTGGCAAGAATTCTCAAACACACAGAATGTGACCCGTGATTTTGGTATGAACTATATATGTTATACTGCATTACCGATTTTCAGATTATCATATTAAAAACTATGAGGAAAATTATATTTTCAGATGAGGAGGCTCTTCAGCCCGGGGCGTGATCGAAGACGGAGTATCATACCGGGTACTGGTGCTGATGATACACCACCATCTTCGGATGCAGGTATAAAAATTATTTCAATATTTTTTGTAAATTATTAGTTAGCAGAAAACTCATAGTGTTTGTTTGTTACAGATGTGGGTTATTCATCATCCAGCCCCTCTGATACAGTACCAGAACCATCCTCCGATGAAGGTATTCATTATTTAACATTTGATAATGGTCAATTTAAAATTTATATTGATGATTCTCCTTTCTTATGTAGGTCCTGCTTGGACCCCGACATACCCTTCATATACATTCCACACTGACTTGCGTCCGAAGACGCAAGACTATCTCAGTTTACCCTTCCCTCCGGACTCTCATAAATCAAAAGCTGACTTAATGAAGTTCCACTCACGTGCTGCGAGAAAGTTGGAGGAAATACTTCCTATGTTTCAGATCAGGAAAAATGTTGCACTCGCAGCAAAAGAAAGAGAGAGAGCGAATGGTAAATTGCATAAATACTTTTAATTTCAGATTTATATATTTTATGATATATTATCATGTTGTTATTATTGTAGGTGCTAAGTCAGATCGCATAGAGAGCCAACGTGACGGAGGTAAGCCTGAATCTAAATAACCGCCAAGAGGAATGAGGGCGGTAATTCGGTGGAATAGTTATAATTTGCCCGCTGGTCCTTGGTTGATAAGATTGAATGCATATATTGGGGTTCTCATGCTAGAGCGAGCATTATCAACCCTTATTTTCACTTCAGAGAACTACCATGGACCGCGTACGAGGCGATATGGACTGAGCTTATGGTAACTGGATATTGCTTTAGCTTTTTATTTATTAATAATTAGTAATTGATATTAAATTATCCGAACTAAATGTGTATGTAAATCTACAGGAATGCTTTTGCCTTGAGGACTTTGAGGGGGCTTGGAATTATGTGTTTAATGTCAAGGTTGAAGCAGTCCTCAAACAATGTAGGCATGAGATCAAACACTTTACTTATGACAGGTATGAGGAGGACTGACAGATGTTTTTAAACCTTGATGACCGAGTTGACGAGCTTCATTTCACGGCTCTCCTCATGTATTAGGACAGCGATGCCGCCAAGGTTAGTTTCATAAAAACTACTTTATAAATAAAAGATAATATTTCATTGCATATTTACTAAAATATTTTTTTAAAAGAATAAATCCATGAAGGGGTCAGAGAATAGAAGGAAGAAGCTGTATGATCACAACTGGGCGCACACTCCTATACCAATCTGGAGGATGTTTATTGCCATGATACGGTATATGTCATTTAAAGATTAAAATGATCTTAATTCTTAATATGATTATGAAATCTCATAAATGTATAATATGACAGGGAAAATTAAAAATGCCGATACACTTGAAGGCAAAAGCGGCGTATGGTAATTTTCGTGATAGGTATATGGGTGAGGAGAAGAATCAAGAAAAGATCAAGGCAAATCTCAATTTGGTGGTAAGACTTATATATATCTTAAGTAGTATTATTAACTCTATTTCGTTGTTAATATTACGAGAAAACTAGAACACAAATAATATGATCTTTACCTTGAATTAACTATATATTTGTGCTTTAGGCGGGATTTGAGACTACATCCAAGGAGGCTACATCAATAAGGTTGTCGCAGGAGGGGGAACAAGGCGAGTCAGACCCTCATATGCTTTCTACAGAGGAGAACATCATTCTTACGCAGAACGTAATGGGACATAATAGGTATGTATGGTAAAAGATCGATTCAATTTGAATGCTATGTTCCTATTTATATTTGTTTATATTATTGATTCGAAAGCAAAATCTAAATTTATTTCTCCCTAATAATAAGAGAAGAAGATATTCTCTGCATGGTGTTGGAGCTTCACCCGACATACGCATAAGATCATCCACAGCATCCTCCACGCCATCTATAACAACGAGAGCAACCCCAAGCAGTTTTTAGGCCATGTCATTTATCGCACGCATCTCCACGTATTTGTTTGACAAGATTGACCCAGAACTAGATATTCAGGTGACTACTGAGATGACTAGAGTTGTAAGGACGACCAACTCAATGGACGATCTTATGGGGTACGCTATGGAATATTTAGGTAGTGTGATTCCCCATAACACGTACAGTGGAATCATACGGATTATAAGCTCGATTGGCGATAATTCCGGTGCTAGGCAGAGCAGCGTTCGGGTACCTTATTTTTTTAATATGTATAAATTCATTTTTGTTTACTGTGTTATTAAACACCACATAATTATTTTTCAATTGGACCTTCAGAGTGGAGATATTAGAGGGAGCAGCACTCGTTCTCGTAACCGGGATAGAGATGCTACTGATGACGACGAGAGTTGAGGTTTTTTATTTTTTAATGTAATAAATAGTTTTATTTATTATAACACTCTACTTTTATTCATGTTGTGTACCCTATCTTAATCATATGTATTGTTAGTGAACATGTGGTTGGATGTATATATTGGTTCGAATTGATTGATGTATATTTTGGATTAGATGGTTGGATATGTGTATTGCGTGTGATGGAATTGTTGGATATGTGCATCGGATGGTTTGATAATATTTGGTTATTAATGTAACTCTTATGAATTTTGATTATATTTGGATGATTGGATGTATTCATGTGTATAATGTAATTCTACAGGAAATTAAAAATTTTAAATAAATTTTTTTGTTGTAAAAATATCAACCTGGATGGAATTTCCGTCTAGGTTGCCGTAACCTAGACAGAAATTCGTCTAGGTTGGTTTTGTACCTAGACGAAAAACCGTCTAGGTTGCACCAACCTAGATGGAAAACCGTCTAGGTTGCTGCAATCTAGACGAAATTCCGTCTAGTTTGCCAATCTAGACGGAAATGTAATAACCCGTCTAGATTGTTTTCCGTCTAGATTGACAAACTAGACGGAATTCCGTCTAGTTTGCTCCAATCTTGACGGAAATATTCTAGACAGAGCAAACTAGACGGATTTCCGTCTAGGTAAACTCTATCATATTACAAGCATTTGGAACTGATGACCAAAGGATCTTGACCTAATAATACTTAGCCCACTCACCAATTTTCACCCAAAAACAGAAGTTTACAAGGTTTACATATATTAAGGGTTTAATTGGATCATTGGCCACTATAGCTATATGTTTGGGGAGAAAGTCGATTTCATTGATGAGTTCATTTACAACTTCAAGCGTTTACAACAAACTCAAAGAAATAGTCTTTTTATAAGACTTTCAACAAAAATTACAACTTTCTTTTGAACAAACGCAATGGACGTTTATCTCCCAATGCTTGCATGAGATCTTGGCCTGTGACGGGGATATTGATATCCGTGGACTACCAAACGATCAGTTCGATCTGGAGCTTCGTTGATTCGTGAAGGAATCAAGAAACCGAAGTAATTATCTCAGCAACAGCGAAATAACCACTCTTCTCAAGATCACCGTAACGGGGCAATCTTAAGGAAATGAACTAGGAACTTTAGATCTGACGAACTCTTCTTCTTTATGCTGAAGAACTCGATTTGATCTCCTCCTCTCTTCTAAAATTCGTGCACCTTCAGTCTTTAATTTAGCAGGGCTTCGCCGACGCTCGAGAATTCCAGCTCCTAAAAAATAAAAGCCCTAGGGCTGTATTTATAGGCTTTGGGATATCTGTTTTTGGATAAAAATGACTAATTCACTCTTATCCTTACTCATAACCACTTTATCACGTTCTAGGATTGGTTCAGATCAGTTAGAACAAATCCAGGTGGTTAACGTCGAAAAACGGCTTGAAACTGCAAAAAATTAGTTTTCGGGGTTGCGGACGCCCATGGTGTCTCAGCAGTGACCGAGACACTAGTGGGTGTCTCGGCCATGGTCGAGACACTAGTGGGTGTCTCATCCAAGGCCGAGACACCTATGGGTGTCTTACCGAGGCTTGGAACATTGTTTCGCGTGTTCTGTCAGTTTCCGCCGTATCTTTACCGTCCGAACTTGGAATTACGTGATTCAAAGTGCATATGAAAGCTGACGAGGAGATCTACAAGCTCCTATAGTTGGATCATATGTGGAGCAGACAAAATATGAAGGGTGCTTCATCTTTTTATCAGCGAAGCGTGGCTCCCGATCAGTTTATATCATCGTTATTCTGCAGTTCCATTGCTTCACACGGTTTGTCGAATTACTTCATGCGCTCTTCAACATTAATTAATCTTACGTGACTTGGATAGTGACGTTCTTCGTCTTCTCTCATCTTTGAGATGTTTGTGGGAACTTATAAGCAATTTTTGATGCCTACAGATATCCCCTCCAAAGTGTTTTAGTATCGTTTCTTTTATAGAGGAGCCTGAAATACTTTGGATATGATCGGTCTAACCTTCAGTCAGTGTAAAAGGACCTGTAGTTAGCTTTGATTCTTGACTCCTTTGATTTTTAATCTATTTTGATGAATAGCTGAAGTTCTTCCGGCGCTACGTTTATTGTCTGGAGGTTAATTAAGTTTCAAATCGAACTTGGTAAGTTGGTTTTGGCTCGTGTCATTGAGTTGACTTTGAACTGATTATCTCCATTGCAACACATTGACCGGTATTAACTTTTCTTGCAAGGTGTTGACTGGCGTTGACCTAGGGCTACGCGTTGACCGACATTGACCTTAGGGTTTCACATCGATCGGCGTTGACTTTTTATCACAACGCGTTGATTGGCGTTGACCTAGGGCTACACGTTAACCGACATTGACTTTAGGGTTTTTGCATTGATTAGCTTTGACTTTTCATCGCAACATGTTAACTGGCATTGATCTAGGGCTACGCGTTGACCGGTATTGACCTTAGGGTTTCACATCGATCGGTGTTGACTTTCGTCATAATGCGTTGACTGGTGTCTACATAGTTTATGCTCTTAAGGTATTAGAGCATGACGGTCCCAAATGTTGGGGCTACAGGACCAACTGTTAAGGCTGATTCATCTGTATGACTGGATCTTATCCTGAAGTTGTCGGATCCTTGAGTCACGAGACCAATTAATGGAGTTGGTGCATCAATGACTATTGCATATACAGAATTTTTGGTAAATTCTTAGCCATCAACGGGTTTGATTAGCCTTTACCGACTACCATTTTAGTCGGGCTAGCATGCAGGTTGTTCAAATCCGTTCCGCACATGATGTTGTTGTGACACCCCTGGGTTCACACAAGGCTGCAGTCCTAGGTGAAACTAAGAATGTCAAACCTGCCATGCACCACACCGTGCAATAACATGTTTCACCATCACAATTCTATCACTCTAGAAGAGTCAATAACAGGTGTAGGTGCGAAAAGCAAGTAAAAGATAATACAAGAGATAACTGATGAAATGATAGAGACCAAAATAATATTTCATCATCCAACATACAGAAAATACAAAGACAATGTCTGAAATGAAAATACTGAGGTTCTTAACAAGCCTCAAATACAACAAGTCTGAATGAAGGAAATAAGGCATACAGCCTTGACAACATCTATAGAATAGTCCTCAAATGTCTAATACCAACTACAGTGGAGCCCAAAGAAAATATTACATAGCTAGAATGTAAAGCTGAACACTAAAGTGGTCCGCTATCAACCTACGGCTCTCCGTGCTCCTGGCTCGTGACCTGAAAGGGGGAGGGACAACGAACGTCAAGCGTTAGCGAGTAACATCACAACCAACCCCAAGGGAAAATGGCTCGTTGTATATGAAAATACAGATAATATATAATAGATCTAAAATCATTGATCTTACGAAAGAGGGTTTTAGTATTTAGGAATTTACAACGCGAGAATAGGTACGTCGAGCGAAATAATCCAAACAAGGAAACCCTCATGTATATACCTTATATCTCAAATTTATAAACTCCTAAATACCAAACCCATGGTTCTAGTACAGTAACAATAATAGAAGAAATACAACAAACACCAGAGTATAATTACAGTGCTGTGACATAGCCAACATGAACATCATGTTATTACTTACATGAATATCATGTCAAAATCTACATAAGTGTTATACCAAAGTCTACATAATTATCATGTCGTGAAATGCTGTATAATAGTCACATGCAGGGTTAAGAACTATGTCCGAAACAGGAACTAACTATTGTAGTTTTCCAAACTCATGGAATAGTTGACAATTGTCCAACACGAGGACTGAGAGGGATTATAGTCCAACACGAGGACTTCTAGGGATTATAGTCCAACACGAGGACTGTGGAAATAATCAAATATCGCTATGATACATGTAGTGAAAACCACTTATCAATCTCACCACCAAATCAGCATATAAGTCTCAAATTTATACCCCAGGTCATCTATCATGCATGGACACATAGTGGGACTAATAACCCAGGTCAGATAATCCAGGCAAACTCTCGAACAAGAGTAAAATACTCAAAATACAGAAAACTAGAAAATTGCAACAGAGAGTTCGGCGGTCGACCGCACCGGTCGACCGCACTCTGATACACGGCTGGCGGTCGGCCGCTGCGGCTTCGCGGTCGACCGACAGAACGTCGCGGTCGACCAACAGAATGTCGCGGTCGACCGCAGCCCTAACACGAGCTCAGCGGTCGACCGATCCGGTCGACCGCCAAGCGGACAGAAACCCAAGTCTGGGTTTCTGTCAGCTCGAAACCTGAAACAAATTTTTTGTTAAACAAAACCTAACTTATAGAGGTGTCATGAATCAGTAAAAAATGCGAATATAAACCTTTAAAACTTGCCACCAAGATCCCATAAATGTATAAACATGATTTACTCATCGTTAACAATAAAAACAGGGTTTTTACTCCTTTCCTAGGTATTTTCAGATCTAGATCTGTTAACAGAAAACATTGGTGAGTTTTTTAAAACAGATAAAATCCCAAATCCATATTCTATGCCATAATAATCTATTAGCTATTCTAAAATACAAATTTGGCTCCATAAAAACCAATAAAAACTCAGTTCTTGACATGAAAACAAAAGGGGTGGGGGTTGGGCGAGAAATTACTCGCCTTGGATGTTGACGAAAGCCCTAGATCTGCATGAGGTTGATTCTCTACGCTGCAAATCCAAAATCCTGCTGAAAAATCCTCCAGATCTCCTCCTAAGCACCAAGTCCAGCTAGGGTTTGAGATTTGAGAGATGGGGGCTAGGGTTTTGAGCCTGAGGTGAAGAGAGGCTCTCCTGGGTTGAGTTGGTATATATACTAACTCCCTAACCCGACCCGAAACCCAAAAGACCCAAAACAAAACCGCAAAGAAAACAAAACCTGGAAGCTCTCTGACCGCTGTGCGGTCGACCGCGTCGGTCGACCGCCACGGTCGACCGCGTCGGTCGACCGCGCAGCACAAAAATGCCTGCTGCTGGGCATTTCACACGCTGGCCATAACACTCGATATCTCTCACTTATAATCACTTGTTGGGTTCTCAAACACAGATAATTACATTCATCTGATATATATATGTATATATATATGATTATTCATCATAAGGGAATTATTTACTATTAATAATTCACATATATTTATTATAGAAATTTTCGGGGTTTTACAGTTGTGCTAAAAGAGTCAACTCTTTTAGTGTTATAATATTGAATACGTAGACTTCATATTTCTTACGAGAATAAACTACCCGGCAACGTGTGTTAGGCGTTGACTTATCCCTTCTTAAGATTCGGGATAGAAGTTACCAGACTTGGATTCTGGTGTCTTCTTCAATCGGTGAAAGACTAAACCGGCAACGTGTATTAGTCGTTAAATTATCCCTACTTAGGATTTGGGATAAAATTCCTCGTACGTGTGAGGCATGGATTATGGTGTTATTAATAACAACCTACCACAATATCGAATATGTGGGCTTTTGTCCTTTTATGGTTAAGGACTAACCGGCAACCCGTGTTAGGCGCTGACTTATCCCTAATTAGACTTCAAAATAAAATTCCCTATGCGTGTAAGGCGCGGAATTTGGTGTTATTAATAACGGCCTACCACAATGTCGAATATGCGGGCTTTTGTCCTTTTTACGATTAAGGACTAACCGGCAACGCGTGTTAGATGCTGACTTATCCTTACTTAGGCTTCAGGATAAAATTCTTCAGATTTGGATTCTGGTGTCTTTTTCAATCGGTGAAAGACTAAACCGGCAATGCGTATTAGGCGCTGACTTATCCCTACTTAGGCTTCAGGATAAAATTCCCCATGCTTATGAAGCACGGATTTTAGGAGTTATAATGTTGAAATATTGTGTCTTCTCTTGGGGCAAAGACGAACCCGATGCGGGAGAGGAAGAATTTTATATTCTATCTCCCAAAGCTGAAGAGGAAGAATTTTATATTCTATCTCCAGTTGCACAGAAAACTCAAAGTGGGATGTCCACTTTGAGAATCTGAAGAGTGAAACTAAGAGTGGGATCTCCACTCCGAGAATTGAAAAGATTCGGATAATTCTAACTGTCGGAAGGTTTGATTACCGAACTAAATGTGAATTTCTTGTTTATCAAGAGTGAATTGTGGTTTTGGCCCTAACTATAGGAAGGTTTGACTAAGTGAGAGTTTGAGGTGACCCTAACTGTAGGAAGATTTAATCACTCGATTTGAAAGTGGACCCCTCGTTCATGGAAGAAATCGAGAGGGGATTTTGGTTTTGTGGTCCTAACTGTAGGAAGGTTTAACCAAGTGGAAGTTTGAGGCGACCCTAACTGTAGGAAGATTTGATCGCTCAATTTATGGACCTCTCGTTCATTGGAGTAATCGAGAGGGGATTTTGGTTTTGTGGTCCTAACTGTAGGAAGGTTTGACCAAGTTAACAGTAAGAGTGGGAGTACAAATTACAGCAGGAGTGTTGATTCGTACAAATTACTCAAAGGGGGTTCCTAGTGTTAAGTAACAAATACTTAACATAGAAGGGTTTGACAATTGTCAATAATCAGGAGATTAAAATTCCGAATACTATATCCAGACTCTAACAATGGGAATATTGAGTGTATAGACGTAGCAGGAGTTTGAGTGGGAGTTTCTTATTCATCACCTTCTTGTAGTGACCGGGTTATCCTTAAGAATACACTATATAGAATTCTTTCGGGAACTTCCCGTTACATAAATCATCCACCCCCAGCTTTCTTTGTGAAACTGGGTCTAACATTGTACTTAGTTGGATGATCGAGTTATCCTTAAGAATACCAGGCATGACACTCTCCAGGAACTTCTCGTGAAAGAAAGGAAACAGTTTAGACTCATATACCTATTGGAGTATTGAGAAGCAATTTATACTCATATACTCTTCGGAGTGTCATTCGGCTTAATTTAGCGTTATAATGCTAGCTTCAACTAAGGTTTGGATGCTATTTTTGAGAGCAAAACAAGCCTTGGTAAGATGAAGGACCCTTCTGTGGTACACACAGTACTTTGGATCCGAAGTATTATCAGCTTCCTCCTGATCTGCGATATGTGGTAGCTTGATCTTGTTGTTCTCGAGGAGGGATTCAAAAATGGCTGGAATGTTTTTGTCCTTGAAGGATTACTCTTTTTAGAGTCTTGGATCCAAAGTTTATATTGTCTCCGGGATTACTGTTGTGACGTTTGATTAGCATCAACAGTAGCTGCAGGGACCTTCCCTTTACCACGGGAGACAAAACTTGAATTTGGAGGGTTAGCCATCGATTGACTTCTCTCGTCTTTCTTCCTTCTGAGGAAGCGCTCGACCTGCTCTCCACGCACTTTCAACTCTTTTCAGGTGTTGGATGATGTTACTCCCATAACTTCCAACACATCCAAAGAGAGGTTGTTATGATAGGTTTGGAGGATGAAGTCCTCTGTTATCGGATCTTGACAGTTTATCGCCTTATTCCGGAAGCGCTTGACGAAGTCGTCGACCGTCTCGCCGTCTTCCTATTTCTCATCAAAGAGTGTCCTGATTGACACCTCGGCATCATCATCAAAGAAGTGAGCGAGGAACAGGTTCTCCAGGTCATCCCAGCTATTGATGCTTCCCGGCTTGAGATGACGGTACCAATCGAAGGCGGGCCCGTGAAAGGTGCCAACGAATGACCGGACCATCATGGATTCATTGCCAGAGATAACCCCCAAGTGGAACTTGAAGTAGATTAGATGTTTAGTAGGCGAATCCTTCTCGTCAAACGGTATGAAGTTGACCAGGTTGAACTTCACCGGATACGGTATCGAATCCCAGTCTCTTGGGTAAGGACACAGAATACCGATCTTCTTCACCTCTCGAGTTGACATCAGAGTGTTGACTTTGCTCTCGAGGTCTTTCATCTTTTCATCCTTGCTCGTATCCTTCCTTGGTTGATTTTGAGGAGGAACAATAGGGCCACCCCTAGTGTTATCATCAATAATGGGATCACCCCCGGCGTTGTTATTCTCAGTGGGGCCACCCTCAGCTTTTTGATCAATGGGAGGGTTATCTGCGTCAAGGTGTTTGTCCATGTCTGAATCGTCACCTATCATGTAGGCATTATTGTGACGACTAAATTCACCAATTTGATTAGACAAGGTCCGAATCTGTTGGTCATGCTCTTCCCTTATCTGCTGCATAGCTATTTCCATTTCGATTTTGAATGCTTCTTTCTTCTTGGCTAGAGCATCCTCAACCATTTTGGTTATTTTCTCGGTGTTAATCATAAACACTTCACGGGATTGTCCTGGACTAGATACCGTTTTATCAGAGGTGACTGCAGAGTTGGCATCTGATTCTTCATCATCCGAGGATAATCCCCTCTGTATTCCCTGATAATCTCTTTGTCTAATGGTTCCCGATCGCAACCGGGTTAGACGATGAGATATGAGTGGGTTAGAACTAGAAGGTCGAGCCAACTTTCCCTTATCAGCCATGTTAATTATGACTTCTGGAAGTTCTTCATCTTGAACAGCTGATCGTTTCTTACGGAGACGCTTTGGTTTGGACTCCGCCTTTCCGTTAGAGATTCTCTCGAATACCGAGACCCTCTGTGGAGTAGTTTTGGGATAGCTACACGCTAATAATACTGACCTGATTAGTTTGACGCACATACAATTAAAGTTCGTCTCTCGGGTATCTCTCTTTCAAGATCTATTTGTACCCCCATCCTGATAGTACAACTCATGACCAGAGCAATCTATCGTGTGTTGGCACGACTTCTTAGGTATAACGTCATTGTATGACGAACACGTTTCCTTCTGAGGATTCGTTGCCTTATTGGCACTCTCAAGAGTCACACGTTTTGAGCTACGCCTTCGTGAGTGTGGGACCTTAACGGGCTCTTGGAATTCGACACACAGTCTAAGGCGGTCAGTTATAGGAGTTTTCTCCTTACGAGAAGGCTCAGACTTGTTGCAAGGGCGAATACGACCCCCAGCTCGAGGAGTTGCTTGGGGTTCATTCACCATGCCCAAGCTTTCTTTGACTACAAATCTGTTTCAATCTTCATGTAGAGGACTCAGGCGATCCTTCAATGGAATTATGGATTTGGAGAGATCCACGTTATCGTAGGGCTTTACCGGAGGTGCGGGAGCAATAGGATCGGGATCTGAAGTTGATGAAAGCTGGGGAACAGCCTCGGATCTGGAATCAAGCTAGAGACCCGACTGGTGTCTCTTGTCGGGTAGAGGTATTGTTTTGGCCTTCAGCACCCAAACCTGCTTAGATCTTGGTGGTTTCTTGACCACCTTCTCTTGCTGCAATTTGCATGCTTCTTGTGCGAGAATCCGTGCGTGCGCAAGTAGTGCGCGACATTTTTGGATACGCTCCTCGAGAGTAGAACGGGTTCGTTTGACACAAACCCATTTGTTAGTTGACGGTTGGGAGGAGGACCCTGATGCTTGTTGTGGCGACGGCTTAGCCACTTGGCGCTTTCTGAACTCTAGATCCGCTTGATAGCGGAGTCCGTCCACTTGCTCTAAAGCCTTAGCCAATTAGCGAGCGAGACGTTGGCGACGCCTCTGACGAGCCCTCTTTGATAAGGTGTCCGAATCTACAACTTTGGCTTTATCGGACGCCGACGGATCGTTACGAGGTGCAACTGTGGCAGCGGTAGCGGGGAGATCGCCTTCTTGGGTGTTCAGATCTGAAGACCAGCAGATCTTTCGGGAGGAGGAGGCCTTCCTGCACTTGAGAAGAGAGGCGGATCTGGAGGAGGAGGAGGAGATGTACTCCTCGAACTTTTGTTGGTCGAATTCGTATTCGACCTCTTCGTTCACCGGGATCTTGATCGTTGGCTGCAGCACAACAGCCTTGGCAGTTAGGCTGTTGGCTCCCACTGTGGTCGCTAACTTGTTTGGGGAGAAAGTCGATTTCATTGATGAGTTCATTTACAACTTCAAGCGTTTACAACAAACTCAAAGAAATAATCTTTTTATAAAACTTTCAACAAAAATTACAACTTTCTTTTGAACAAACGCAACGAAAGTTTATCTCCCGCTGCTTGCATGGGATCATGGCTTATGACAGGGATGTTGATATCCGTGAACTACCAAACGATCAGATCGATCCGGAGCTTCATTGATTCGTGAAGGATCAAGAAACCGAAGCAATTATCTCGGCAATAACGAGATAACCACTCTTCTCAAGATCACCGCAACAGGGCAATCTCAAGGAAAGGAACTGGAAACTTTAGATCTGACGAACTCTTCTTCTTTATGCTGAAGAACTCAATCTGATCTCCTGCTCTCTTCTAAAATTTGTGCACCTTTAGTTTTTAATTCAGCAGGGCTTCGCCGACGCTCGAGAATTCTAGCTCTTAAGAAATGAAGGCCCTGGGGCTGTATTTATAGGCTTTGGGACCTCTGTTTTTGGATAAGAATGACCGATTCACTTTTATCCTCACTCATAACCACTTTATCACGTTCTAGGATTGGTTCAGATCAGTTGGAACAAATACAGGTGGTTAACGTCGAAAAATGGCTTGGAACTGTAAAAAATCAGTTTTCGGGGCTGCGGACGCGCGCGATGTCTCGGCAGTGGCCGAGACACCTGTGGGTGTCTCGGCCATGACCGAGACACCTATGGGTGTCTCGCTGAGGCCTGGAACATTGTTTCGCACGTTCTTTCCGTTTTCGCCGTATCTTTGCCGTCCGAACTCAGAATTACGTGATTCAATGCGTAGGAAAGCCGACGAGGAGATCTACAAGTTCGTATAGTTGGATTATATGTGGAGCAGACGGGATATGAAGAGTGCTTCATCTTTTTATCAGCGAAGCATGGCTCCCGATCAGTTCATATCCTCGTTATTCTGCAGTTCCGTTGCTTCACACGGTTTGTCGAATTACTTCATGCGTTCTTCGACGTTAATTAATCTTACGTGACTCGGATAGTGACGTTCATCATCTTCTCTCGGCTTCGAGCTGTTTGTGGGAACTTATAAGTAAATTTTGATGCCTACACTATCACCTAATTGGGCATCCATACGTATGTTTCAATTGTTTGGATGATTAGTCATGTAAATGAATACTAAATGGATCGTTAGTCACTTTTAATGCTTTTCATCAATTATTATAGCTGATTATTGTGACGTGGAGTCTCAATCATTAGACATAACCGATTTATTATTATATGTAACATCTTAATCTCTTATGGAAATGAAAATCTACAACTTATCGAGCAACTTGTACCGAGTAATTCTATTGCATTTGACATTCTATTCTTGAAAATATTGACTTAGGATTTATTGAGTAAGTTGTATTGCTTAAACATGAATGAGAATATACAATTCAAAATGACAAAAAGTGTTAGAAATGACTAGCAATTTAATTAGCATTTACTTATATGACAGGTCATCCAAGCATTTAAAACATAGATATGAACTTCCAGTTAAGAGATAAATATAGAGACCAATAATCCAATTAACCCTCAATTAAGTATAAGATTAGAATGTTTCAACAAAAAAATTTGGCGGCGCTTAAAGAATTCATAAAATTAATGATTTTGAACTTCATCATGTCAAATTGCGGCGAGCACCCTGAGGTTCTGTGTTCGGTTGAGCCAACGGTGAGCTGGATGCAGTAAGCAAGTGTTGACTTGTAAAATTATCAAAATGGAGCAAAAGATTTATGTGATGTTGATGGTCTCAACTATATAAATATAGGGTTTTTTCGATATTAGTCCCTTACATCCTTCATAGTATGAGTCTAGTTCCTTAGATCATAGAAATTGCTACTACATCCCTCAAATCTTAAGCGATGTTCAAATTAGTCCTCCAATCAAGTGTAAAAATAGCTATTAGAGGGATTAATTTGAAATGTATTATGAGAATTTGAGAAATTAAAAGCGATTTTAATGATCCAGGGAACTAATTTCCATCCAATTGCTACTTCCACGCTTGATGTGAGGGATTAATTTCAAAATAGCCTAAAGTTTGAGGGTCCTGACACCAATTTTTAATGATTTGAGCGACTGAATTCAAATTATGAAAAATGTAAGGGGCAAATGTCAAAAAAGCCCATACACACACACCTATACATAAATAGAATGATTTCAAGGAGCTATGTATCATCTTAGCACATGCTAAAGCACGGATGTTCCGCCGCACATTCCTCTGTATAATGGAAACTATATATATACACGCTTTTATAAAGGTATCAAGAGATCAAATTGTCAAATAATTGCGCATATATATAATTTTTTTTTGACGAAAAAACAAGGGTTAAACACTGTTCATTAAAAAAAAACCAAAAGTATCAATGTATAGTTTAATTATAAAACAAGGACATGAACTGTGTCCAGATGTTGCAGGATAGAAAATAGAATTTCTACTAATAGTGATGTATAACTTTCTTCTTCCAAAGATCTGTGAAGATGAAGAGTGAGTCTTGCCGACATTCATCATTAACACAGATTTAAGGAAGAACCAAAGCCAGCTATACATATACTTCGCAGAAATTAAACTTTCTATAATCAACAAGGAATGATAAAAAAGAGCTAAAGGCTGGATTATGTACAAAAACTACCCAAGAAGCATAATAGTAAAATGAAAACTGCTTCGTACTGTCTTCAAACACTAGTTCTAGATATCGGATGGTCATGCAGCCTTGCAGATAGATGTCTTGTCACCAATCCCCTCCCAGCACCTGACCAATCATATAACCCAAAAATAATCTGGTTAACAATCATCTTATAAGAGAAGTTAAAATGTTCAAACAGAGCTTTGTTTCTAGTAATCCATAGGTTCTAGCAAACATTTGAGGAGATAGCACGCCATATATATCATTTACTTCCTCGTAAGTTCTCAACTATTTGTATTAGATCTTCAAAGGAGGTTGGCCATAGAAAAGGGAGATAATATTCTTTGAAGTGTTTCCATACTTGATTAGATATTGAACAAGAGAAAAACAGATGGTCTCTAGTTTCTGAATCCATTCCAGAGAAAATGCACAAAGGGTCACCTTGCCATCCTTTTATCAAAAGATTATCTTTTGTATGCAATCTTTTGATGGATAATAGCCAGGTAAAAATACTAACTTTGCTAGGAATGACATTTTTCCATATAACTTTGAAAATGAGAGATAAGATGCCTCTGGAGTTTAGGAACATGTAGAGAGATTTCACAGAGAAGATATCATTGGTCGTAAGAGACCATATGGGAATATCAGATTGATTAGTGATAAGAAAACTCCCTATAAGATTCAAGAGGTTGGCTTTCTCTGTTTGAGACACAAAAGAAATACATCTTTTCAACAACAGACTCCAATTCCAAACAGAGCCTCTCAAGATGCCTTGACTACAGACAGTCACATTTGAGGATAAAGCTAACTGATATAAAGATGAAAATAAACTAGATAGAGAATTAGAACCAGTCCATTTGTCCTCCAAGAACCTGATTTTGTTACCAGAACCAAGTGACCATGAAATGTTATAAAGAAACTCATCTTTATAAGATATAATTGCATTCCAGAAAGATAAATTGGATGTATTAGAACACATCATTTGGATTGGGGATCCTCTGAAAGTGTAAAGTAGACAAAGAAAATCACCAGTTTGAGAATTGCAATCAAGGCATTTTCGAAGCCATTTTGCTAGAAGAGCACTTTTAAAAGATCTGATATCTTTGACTCCCAAGCCTCCCTCTAATTTGCTTAAACATATTTTTTTTCCAATTAACCAGACATTTAAAACCACTGGTTTCAGAAACACCTATCCAAAGGAAACTCTTTGTGATTTTATCAACCTCTTTGATAACCCAGATAAGTAATTTGTAGAAAGACATGAAGTATAAAGGAATTGATGTGAGAATTGAGTTCAAAAGAACTAGTCTTCCTCCAAAAGATAAAAAATTCCTCTTCCAAGTAGCTAGTTTTTTGTGAAATTTATCTAAGAAGATGCTCTACTTGGCAGGACAGTAAGTTTGAAAGAGACTGATTAAGAATAATTTATGCCCAAACCTAAAACCTCCTCAAAGATATAAAGAATAGTTTTCAGAACAGAAATATCATTAGAAGAGCTTTTAACAAAGAGCAAAGTATCATCTGCAAATTGGAGAATTCTCAACTGATTAAGAGGTACCTTGATACCAAGTTAGATAAAAAACCATCTTCAACATTGTTGTGAATCATTTTGTTTAAGACATCAACAACTATATTAAATAGCATTGGAGATAGATGATATCCTTGCTTAAGGACCCTCTTGCAAGAGAAGAATTTAGATGGAACACCATTAACTTTGACAAAACAATTTGATGAGGAGACTATATGATATATCAATGAACACCATCTACTACCAAATCCTCTGACTTTGAGCAAGCTAAGAAGAAAGTTCCAGTTAATGGAGTCAAATGCTTTTGTGAAGTCAATCTTTAACATAGCAACTTCTTTCTTCCTCTTAGAACAACAGTGAATCATCTCTTTGGCCATAAGAACTGAATCAAGAGTTGATTTTCCTGATTGAAAAGCTAATTGAGTAGAAGCAACCAAATTAGGAAAGTAGGTTGTATAAAAATTACTACAGGTAGCTGATCCCCATCAAACACCAATCTGACGACTTCCACAATAAAAATTTCACAATCAAATCAACAAATGAATGTTACAATTAGAAGATTTTTATGTAGATCGAGAAAGGATACAATTCGACGACCTTCGCGACAACCGATGAAAAAACCTTGATTCAACAGTCTTCATAATCAACAATAAGAGTTATAATCTGACGACTTTCACATTTCAAGGAGTTAAGGTGGAGATTACAAAATGACGATCTCTGCAAATTAGAAGTCAACAATCTCTTTAATTCTAGAAAAATGTGTAGAGTTCACTTCTGTATTTCCGACTCATAACGTGGTTTAGACACTACGTTTTCAGCCTTCAGCATATGCCTAACTCTGCATTTCAAATCTAAGACGCAGAGTTCGGCCCCAGAATGCCAATTTTAGCATTTGACTCGTTCAAACATGAGTTGAATGATTCCAAAATCGTTTCTCTCACATTCTGAGGGTTTCTCGCCCATTTAGGAGCAGTTTAAGGGGTTAGTTGCAATCTCTTACCCCCTATAAATAATAGAAAACTCAACAGAGTTAGGGATCAGATCTTTTTGGATATAGACCTTGATCTTTTTCAAACAGAAAAAGAGAGATCGACACTTAGAGAATTTGAAGCACTTTTCAGCAACGACGATCTTGGGGTTATTATCCTTGGCTTATTAACCGATTTTCGGTTTAAATTAACTCTTTTACAGAGTTTAAATTGGTTCTGAGTTCCTTAACTCATTAAAGGTTATTTTTTTAAACTTGCCACACAAGTTTTCCACGACATCAAATCCGAGAGAAATAGATTTTGTTTTAGCAAGGTAAAACATCGGATCGTCAACGAGAAGAAAACTTGACACGAGATTCAAGGGAGACATCTTATCGATACCAAGAAGAACCCAGGTTAAACAAAGAGAAGGATCTCAGTCGACCCTTTTCTCTTTTGTAAATCAGGAATCCGATCGAGAAGATTTGTAATTTATTTTCTGAGTCTGTTAGAGAGAAGTTGTAGTGAGAGAATTATAATTAATTCTTTTTCTGAATCTTTTAGAAAGAATAATACAAAATTTAATTCTTAATTATCTTCTTTGAATTTTTCCACCAAACAAAAGATGGCGACTCTGCTGGGGACGAGCTTCATTGAGGAAGAAGTGGTGGCATTATCTGACATCAACCTTATTGGAACAACGGTCGAGACTCTCGTCGTGGAATTCGACCAAGCCAAGTATGAAGAGGTACTTTCCTCCGAATTCCTTAGCCCCAAGGCTATGAGCAAGATCCGCAAAGTCTCCAAGGAGACCAAAACTATTGCTGAACCATCAAAGGAGGCCCTTCCCTTTGAACTATATGTCTCGGACAACCCCTCCTCTGAAGGAGTGGGCTCGGCCTCTGTTAGACTCGTCAAACGAGTCAAAGATCTTACAACTACATCAAAGAGATGTGTATCGGGTCAGAAGAGGCCCATTGCCACGACGAGCTCTATCAACGCAAGAACATGACCCTTGTGTTCCTGCTTCAGAACGTGACGTGATCCGTCGTGTCCAAAGAGATCAACTTGGATTCAAGATCCATGTTCAACAAGAACCGATCCTGTCCACTGAGGGATAGGGAGTTCCATCTCCAACCCCACGTTCTGTGAGAGAATCTCCTCAGGTATCTGACTTAAGGGAGTTACTTTCAAGAGAAAAGACCAGTGCAACGAGCTGTCCATTCATGTCATTGTGAGTGACTTATCTCTGTATTCCTCTCAGCATGCCCATGCTACACGTCTGAACCAAGGCGGTTAGTATTTGCCCGATTGACGAATGTCGCCCGACCTACCAAACGATGAAGACACTACAAGAAGAAGGCTTTAGAGACTGAATATCCTATGGTTACTATCAATGTGAACGACTGAAGGAAAGCTCCTAGCTCTGATGACTCCGAAACAAGCTGCATGCCGACTATCAGAGAAATTTGTGATGAGTTCGAAAGAATATATCAACACACTCGAACTCAGACAGGAGACATTCCTCCTATCAATTATAAACGACTGGCTAGAGGAGCAACTTTTGATGAGGAACACTCGACCATCGTAGAGTCTCAGTCCTCAAGTTCTTTTTTAGCGCATGTGAATCCTGTTTACGTGACAGAAAGCTCAAAGACCTAGCGAGGAGGGTCGATGAACATCAAGCCATGCTCTAGGCTCAGTAAGAGACTCTCAATCAACTGTGAGATCTAATGACTCAGCTTGTCACAGAAAAGGTCTAAAAAGCCGAATCTTCTCGAAAGACGAAACCATCAAAAGGGAAGGATAAAGTGAATGAGAATTTGGACCATGAAGCTCACAGTATAAAATCCATCTCTGAAGAAGAGAAAGAGGGTGAGAACGAGCATAATCCTCAGTCAACTAAGATGGAGGAACTGGAAGCCTACCTCAATGCAATTGCCAATAGGAGCGAGCTCCAAAATGATAGAGTAGTGCTGTCTTATCCCGCGGAATGAGACATAGCTCCATATTCTCCAAAATTCAAGGCCACGACTCTACAAGCTTTTGACGGCACAAGATCGCCGAATCAACACATCTATTACTTCAAGTTGCAGACTGGAGATGTGATAGAAAATGATGCCATATTGACACGTTTGTTCATCGGCACCCTTAAGCGGGTTGTCTTCGAATGGTTCATGAAGTTGCATACTGAGTCTATTCAGAAATGGGTAGATCTAGAAAGGCTTTTCTTAGATTCTTCGAAGATGATTTAGAAGTATCTATCCCGACCCTTCTCTCCACCAAGCAGACGAAGGGAGAATCCATAAAGACCTTTGTGGAGAGATTTGAAGTATGGCCCTACGATGCCCATCAAGTATGACACAATCTACTTTGGTGGAAACTTACATGCACAACTTGCAAACCCATCTTCTAGCTCAAATAGAAGTAGCAGAATGTTACTCCTGGAAGCAGTTGGTCTCACAAGGAGAGAATATAGAAGAGATCATTGCCCGAGTTAGAGCTGAAGAAGTTAACAAACCAAAAGCTGCAAGCGCAACGCAACCAAAGCAATGCTCCCAGACACAAGGAAAAGGAGACTCTGGCTGCTGATACTAGCACCCGAGCGCCATCTGTGAAGTAGGGCAGGGCATCAAATCAATAGAGGGTGCCCAAACAATACTCTTTCAAAGAGGAACATGTGAACACCCTATTTCAGCTACTTCGGAAGAACAACATGCTAAAACTTCCTGAAGTGAAGAAACCTGAAGAAGCATGGAAAGTAGATGATCCTAACTACTGCTGATATCATAGAATACTAGGACATACAATAAGGAGATGTTATATCTTTAAGGATATTCTGCAACACTTGGTCGATGCTAATGTACTCAAGCTGAAACCAGAATAGAAGACCGTGTCCACCAATTTGATATTGGTCCAGTTCAGAGATTTTCCTCCAGCGGACGGTGTTATCCCTATTCCTAAGGGAGAAATACACATGAAGAATGTTGACCCGCATGGTCAGAAGGATAAAGGTTTAGTATCCCTCACTACTTCAAAAGGAGAAATCATGTAGGTCCATCCTGACTTAATTGAAGACTAGTAGTGGACAAGTGCATCAACGAAGAAGAAGAGAGGCAAGGTAAAGTCATCTAATATGATTAACCCCTTTATAAATGAGGATGACGATCATCTCAAACCTCTCACGGACTCAGAAGAAGAGAGGATTGTCCTTGCAGCAGATCAAAGAGATAACCCTAGCACCCGATCAGGGAAAACATATTTGAAAAACTATATCCAAGATACTCAAGGAGCAAAAGAATAAGCCCAGGATACTGGGGGTTGCTCCTAAGAAGACAACCGATAAAGGGAAATAGAAAGAGCTTCAACAAGAATATTCTTCAACAGGAGACTACAAGATCAAACACTCTCTTCAGATTCAACATCATGGCGCAATTAGCTAATATCCATGTGAGGATCACCTTGTATGAGCTCCTGCGATTGTCCAAGACCACAAGGTAAGCTCTAATTGAAGCTCTAACAAATATGGAGAGCTTTATTACTCAAGTTGCTCTAGTTCCAAAAGCTTCTAAAGGACAATCTTGTGTACAATGTCTACAAGCCGCAAGAAGTCTACCGTGCATATTATTCACTCAGGAAGATATGCAGATTAAACATAAGCATGATAGACCTCTATACTATACGGGGTATATCAGCTCTTCTGAGATCAGTCATGTACAAGTTAATCTGGGCTCGACACTCAGCATCATACCATATCGGGTCATGCAAGTTCTAGGGATTCCTCTGCACCAGTTGAGCTCTACTCAGACAACCATCTTCGGCTTCAACACTAACAGCACATGACCCTTGGGTAAAATCAAACTCAGGTGTTAAATTAAAGATCTCAAGTCCGAAGTGACTTGTTACATCATAGATACGGACACATCTTACAATTTGTTGTTAGGAAGACCTTGGATTCATGCGAATAGGATTGTCCCATCTACTCTTCATCAGGTCATGAAATATGCCGATGAGGAGGGAGAAGTCAGAACTCTAATTGTCGAGAAATAACCTTTCAGAGGGGTGGAGAACTTTCACACCAATTCGGTCTTCTCCCTAGATTCTCAAGAGCCAGAGCAATCAAACGACGCCCCCGACAATGGCAATGAAGCTGACATCGAGCCCGATCCTGAGAAAGATTATCCATGGGAATTGAATTTTGATGTAATGGGTCAGAATGAAGATAATAACAATATACCGAGTGAGGGCGAGTGGTACATTAATGAAGATTTTAATTTGACGTACTTGTTTGTTGTGTCCTCTGAATATAACCAAATAGAGATTGACACAGATGCATGTACTGATTCATGGTGCACCTTGTACACCGAGATATCACTCACTTTGCCTCTAAAATCATCCTCCACCACATTCGAAGAGATGGAGGATGTGTAGAAGGATTTCTTCATGGTCCCGTCTAAAAGGAAAGGGCAAAGGCGATCTACTTCGGTAAGGTCAAAACTAAATTACTCAAGCGAGAGAGTTCAGAGGAAGATCGGGGAGTCCCCTAATTCTATTATCATGAACCTAACTCCATCAAATTGATGAGAAGGGTGGGTTATGACTTTGGTAAACATGAATGTTTAAATTTTGGGAAAGGAAGACGAGCGCCGATTCGAATTTCTACTCTAGAAGGAAAACCTCCTGATTATTATCATAAAACTAAAAGAGGGTTAGGTTATGTCTCAACTCCTCCCCTTTTAGAAGACAAGATCGACAACTGTCTGTGTTAAGATCATTCATCTAGAACATCCTCAAGGGAATCTGATGTAAGTGTTAGAGCAATATTTAAAAGCATGTCCGTGATCACGGCTTTAGTTAGTCATCCGGTCGAAGATACAGAGGATGACTAAGAATTGATCGAATCAACCAGCGATCCTTGGATCAAACACCTTAACATCTTGTGGGATACACATTTCGAACAGCGTGAACCTCCTACTGAAGATAAGGTGATCCAGGTTAACATGGGCATGAATCCGATCCTAAGCCAATCTTCATAAGCGAGAGCTTATCAACTCCTAAGAAAGAAGACCTCATATCTCTCATCAGAGAATATATAGATGTCTTCGCTTGGAATTATGAAGACATGCCTGGTCTTGATCCTAAAGTAGCCATGCATCATCTTAACATTGATTTAGATGCAAAACCCGTCAAATAACAACAACTCCAGTTCCGTCCAGAGATCATGGAAGCAATTGAGTCGGAAGTCAAAAAGCTTATCGACTCAGGCTTTATCAGAGAGGAACAACATCCAGACTGGGTTGCTAATATCATTCTCATGCCCAAGAAAAATGGCAAGGTCCATTTTGCATTGACTTTCGTGACCTAAACGTTGCATGCCTAAAAGATAAATTTCCACTCCCCATCACAGATGTCATGATTGACAATACTTGTGGGTATGAGAGGATATCTTTCATGGATGGATTTTTAGAATATAATCAGATCAAAATGTACCCTGAAGATGAAAAACACACCGCTTTCAAAACACCCCTGGGGGTGTACTTTTATACGATAACGCCCTTCAGACTAAAGAATGCTTGTGCAATCTATCAACGTGCCATGAATATAATCTTCCATGAACACCTGCGTAAAAAGATAGAGTGTTATGTGGATGATATCATAGTAAAGAGCCAAAATAGAGGCGACCATCTTGCAGATCTAAAGGCGTTGTTCGACATCATGCGAGCACATCAACTGAAGATGAATCCAAGCAAATCGTTACTGGGGGTCTCTAGCAGTAAATTCCTCGGATTCATAGTCACATCTAAAGGAATTTCTCTCGACCCAGAAAATGTTCGTGCTATCTAAGAAATACCACATCCGAGAAATATTAAAGAGCTCAGAGGTTTGCAAGGCAGATTGGTGTACATCCAGAGATTCGTATCAAACCTCGGGATGCTGCCAGCCCTTCACCAAGTTGATGAAGAAAAGAGTTTCATTCATTTGGGATGGAGATTGCTAAAAGGCATTTGAGGAGATTAAAAGATACCTTACTAAACTACCTGTTCTTGTTGCCTCGTTATCAGGGAAACCTTTCCTGTTATACGTGAGGGCCATAGATTATTCCCTTGGAGCGTTATTAGCTCAGAATAATGACCAAGGATATGAGCAAGCAATCTACTATCTTAGCAGAATCATGATTAGAGCCGAACATCGGTATAATCTGGTGGAAAAGGAGTGCCTTGCTTTACTATTTGCAGTTCAGAAGATGCGATACTATTTAGTCGAACAATTGATTCATGTCATCTCCAAAGTAAATCCTTTGAGAATGCTCATGACGAAGCCGTCTTCTCTGAATTGTTGTCTAGCAAAATAGGTGATCCTCCTATCATAGTATGACATGTAATTTATACCCCAGAAGGCTGTTAAAGGTCAGGCTCTAGTAGATTTCTTAGCAAACCATCCGACATCTGAATCATCTAAATTATATGAAGATTTACCAGATGAATTTGCCGAAGCTTGTGCAACTCAAGAAGTTATACAAATATGAAAATTGTTCTTTGATGGTGTGTCTAGAGCAAACCCTAATGGAGGAATCACTGTGGGTGTGGGGATGGTACTTGTATTCTAAGGCGGTCATGTAATCCCAAGAGGGTTCTCTCTAATCGAGCAATGTATCAATAATATAGTAGAGTATAATGTTTTGCTACTGGGGATGCAATTGGCCAAAAAGCTCAACATTCGACACCTCAAGGCTTATGGTGATTCTTAGCTTATTGTGAATCAAGTCCGAGGAGAATATGAAGTGCGTAATGAGGATTTAGTCCCATATCACTTCGCCATGTTAGAGATAGCTTAGAAGTTTAAAGGTTTCTTTATTGGATACATTCCAAGAGTCCAGAATACATATGCGGATGCTTTAACATCGTTGGAAGCTTCTTTAGCGTTGCCACCAAAAGAAGAGACGATGATATTCATCATGGGATGTGATTTGTATCACCCAAAGCTTCCCTTAGAGCACTGCTTAAATGAGACAACAACATATCGCCTGTACAACTTCAATTGAGCTGGAACCAATGGATTAGCGATTCCCGTATATTAACTACATCTTATACGTGATACGGCCTGATGATGCTAAAGAGGCAGCCGCTATCAAATGGAAGGCTTTTCGATTCTATTATGACGCAGTCTCTCAAACCTAGTACTGTAAATCACATGATAAAGTCTTACTTCATTTTCTCTCTAGAAGAGAAGCACAGGAGGCTCTCAGGGAAGCTCATGATGGGATGTGTGGAGCTCATCAACCTGGAGCTAAGTTAGGAGACCGTCTTCGATCAATTGGCTACTATTAGCCAAAGATAGTTTCAGATGCCATTGACTATGCTAAATGTTGTCAGCATGCCAAATCCACGGTGACTTCATTCATCAGGCACCAGGGAACCTGCATCCAACATCAGCATCTTGGTCATTTGATATGTGGGGAATGTATATTGTTGGACCCATCACTCTACCAATGGTCAAAGGACATCGGTTCATCTTGGCAGTGACCGATTACTTTTCCAAGTAGGCGGAGGTTATTCTGTTGAAATAAGTCAAAGCTTTAAACGTGATCAAGTTCATTAAGCATCACATTATCTACTGTTTTGGTGTACTGAGACAAATAGTCCATGACAATGGAGCTCAGTTCGTCAGTCATGATTTTTAGAGATTCTGCGATAAGTTTAGAATCCAAAGTGTCGCATCAACGACATACTATCCGCTAGCTAATTACCTTGTAGAAGCATTCAACAAGACTATTGTGAAGCTTCTCAAGAAGTTTTCTCCAAGAGTCGTTGCGATTGAGATGAAAAACTTGGTGAATATTTATGGGCTTACCGCACAACAGTGAAGACCCGTACAAAAACCATCCCATTCTCTTTGGTATATGGATGTGAAGCCGTATTATCGTTAGAAATCTAGATCCCATCTCTAAGAGTTGCCCTTACGACCAGGATGACAGATAAAGAACAACATCGATTGCGTCTTCAAGAACTTGAAGTATTAGACGGTAGGCGACTTTAGGCTCAACAACATATCAAGTTGTATCAAGCTCGAATCTCCAAAGCCTACAACAAGAAGGTCAAAGAGCGAATCTTCAAAAAAGGCGATTTGGTCCTAGCTGTCATACAACCCATGATGATGACACACAAGACTAAGGGGAAGTTCAATCCCAAATGGGAAGGACCCTTCATAATAGAATCAGTCTATTCGAATGGGACATACCGTCTCATCAACCAAAAAGGTGACAGACTAATGATGCATATTAACAGGAAATTTCTTAAAAAATATTACCTGTAAGCCATGAAGTCCCCTTCTCCTAATCCCCAGCCAAGTCTAAGATAATGAATTAACTTTCCTTAGGCTGGGGGTTGGTTATTCGTGTTTCATTGACTAGAGAGTAACAAATCATGTTTATTTTCTCTGGCAAAGTCTGAGATGAGAAATCGATTTTATTTAGGCTGGGGGTTGATTATTCGGAATTCATTTGAATGGAGAGTAACAAACCATGTTAAACCTTCCCCAGCTTGTATGTCATCAAGTTAACATTACACCTCTGACAATTAAAATTTTCTAGAGTTATTCCAAGTGATAATAAAGAGAATTTCTGATTCATGCTAAGTTAACATTACACCTATGATATTTTCAATATTTTCATTATCTCAAATCAAAACATAACAAGGAAAAGGCAATAAAAAGTATTATGATATCACTTTTATTCAACATTGTTAATCTAATACAGAGTGACAATACTTGGCATGAAAATGATACAAAACAAAAAATTCCTATCCCCAGCTAAAAGCAATATAAGATTCAAGTGCCAGGGCTCATCAATTTGAGGGATCTAAGCTTGGACTTAAGCACAGACAACTTCTTCTCATGGGTCGCTCGAACTTAGTCAGCCACTTCGTTCTTGAGTTCTTCATCAGTAGGACCAATGGTGGAAGTGGTTAGTTCAGCTTGGAGTTGATCACGTTGCTTCTGCAAAATCGTGATTTAGGTCTCTGTTTCAGATAAGCTCTTGCGAAGGGCTTCTCGATGATGCACTTTTGAGATGCGAGCCATAGAAAGAGCTTGCTCCACTTCAGATTCCAAATCGGCATGCTGTAAATCTACAAAGGCCCTCAATTCCACTTCTAAGAGGATAATGTTGGCCTTCTTGTTTTGATGATGATTTACAAACAATTTACTACTAATGTTGTTTGTCTAGTATTTGTGTTTTGGTATTTATTGTAGACAAATAACGTAGTTGGAGGATGGATGGAATTGTGCTTCAACGATGATATCCAATGGAGGTTGGCGGAATGTCGGGTTGAAGCCTATACAATTCAAATTAAAGATCAAGTTCAAGCTTCATCCGCACGTGTACCAAGTTAAGCTACAATGAAGATCAAGATTGCTTGGGTAATATAGTTTAGGAGTTTATATTATGTGTGTTAGATACTTTAAGCTCAATATTATACACACACATTATATTGGTTTTCATGTATATATATAGTTTCATATATACATATATGTTTGGTTTCCATGTATATATATAGGTATATATATATATACATAGTTTTTGAGTTTTCATGTTCATAAATATGAGATTACACATTTCATATTTATTATTGTGTTTTGGTTTAGCTATATAGATATGAAACAAATTTACATTCATATATATAATCATATGTTTCATACTCTATTGTGTTTTTGAAAACATTGCATAGAATATGCAATTTTGTGAAAATATTGTATTCTTAGTTTGTAGACTTCAATATCAGTTTATACATGTTTTACTAAGTCTATAAAAACATTTCACAAAGTTTCAAAAGTTAGTTTATGTCAAAACATCAAAATTCAAGTATCTCATATTTTCATGTTTTGGACTATTTTGTAAAATAATGATATTTTTCATTTGGGAGGTCCTTTTGATAACC
Source organism: Asparagus kiusianus (assembly GCA_022839385.1). Taxonomy (NCBI): domain Eukaryota; kingdom Viridiplantae; phylum Streptophyta; class Magnoliopsida; order Asparagales; family Asparagaceae; genus Asparagus; species Asparagus kiusianus. Next base: position 533,323 of record BQKN01065315.1, read on the forward strand.
AGTCGCTGTAGCATGTTTATTATCATGTCTACAATCATTCCCCAAAGTTTTATATTTTTTGGAATTTATTTGATATTTTTAAACAGAGTTTTAAAATCAGCAAAACAGTTTTCTGGAATGTCAGATTTCGGTCGACCGCACCGGTCGACCGATCCTGTATTCATGTGTTCATTGGGCGACAGAGAGTCTGTCGGTCGACCGATCCGGTCGACCGAGAGCTCCCATCGGTCGACTGGTGCGGTCGATCGACGAAGTCTCTGTTTGTTTTGTTGTTTTCAGATCTGCTCGCGGTCGACCGGATTTTCCGTCGGTCGACCGAATTCTTTCCATCGGTCGACCGACGAGATTTCCGGTCGACCGACAAAAGAGCCGTTGGCTCCTAACGGCTATTTCTGAGCTGATCTGTCTGTGGCTTTTTTGTCTTTTTCTTGGGTGTTTTTGGCTGAGATTTCTAGTGGGTATATATACCCCATTGCTGATGTCTTTTCAAACTAATGATGAGAGTATTTTAAACAAGTTTAAGAAAGTTTTAACAAGGGTTTATGGTTTGTTTAAGGGTTTGGTTTTAAGCTGTTTTGGTTTTCACAAGTGGAGGAGATCATCTTCTTGTTTTGGGCTTCAATCTACATCTCTCCATCTTGTTATTCAGAGAAGAATCTCTAAACTCATTTCTAGCTATTTATAATTTTGTTTGTAATTTCTATATGCTAGATTTTAATTGAGTTTAGTTTTGATTTATTGAATCTCATTGTTACACACACCCACTTGAGCTTATTGTATTTTCATACATAGTATATTAGGGTTGTGAGAGATTGTAACATTGAGTTATGCTTAATTGAGTTCTCATCTATTTTGTAGAGAACAAATTTATATTTGTTACATTATGAGTGCTGTAAGGTTTTCGGTGAGCTAGAAAACCGAGTGTGTTGTGAAGTTTTTGGTGAACTAGAAAACCGAGTGTGAGGAGTGAACGTTGTTCGGTGAGCGTTAAAAACCGACACTGTGTGGTTGTAAACGTTATTCGGGTGAGCGTAGAAAACCCGGTTGTGATAGTGGATTTCTTCCCGGGAGTGGGGAGCGGAGACGTAGGATGGAAGGTCCGAACTCCGTGATCATATTGCTTGTTTGAGTGTGCTTTGGCGTTCATTCATATTTGTGTTCATATCTTATATCGCCATTGTGCATTGCTTATTTCTATATCATCCACTATCTAGTTTAGATTGTTTACCCTTATGTTGTTTATATATCCTTGCATATATTTCTACCATATAGGATATATCACCTTGTGTATATTGCATATTCTTGCACATAACTCTTTGTATATCTATCTTGTAAGAATATATTTGTTAAGTATTTTTAATTGGCATATAATCGGATTAGATTAGCATAAGACCCTAATCACCCCCCCTCTAGGGTCTAACAGATAATGCTCTCTCAGCAACGTTCAGTCCATTGCATGTCGCCCAAGCTCTTGATGTTGTCTAGGCAGCTAGTCAGGAGAGGCCCAAAATCCTCAAAAGCAACTTGTCCAAGGCTAACGATATCGATTGTTAATTTTATCAAACTCTCTAGTTGTACGATGAGTTTTCTTAGGATTTATGAACTCGGAGGAGGGGCAATCAGGTAGATTAAACCTGCAAATTCGGTGGGAACGGATTCTGAACCCCCAATACTCAACTTCCCTTCAGCTTCTACATCCTCAGGAACAGAAGGAGTTGATTGAAGTGTTTTATCTCCTTTATCATCCAGGAGCGCGACAAGTGTAGACTTCATCACATTCCCCATTAGCTTTGCCTTCTTGGAGTTTTTGGCTACAACAAGACTTCTTTTATGAACCCTCCTCCTCAGCAGTAAGAGCCTTCTTCCCTGACGATCTTAATATGCAAGGTCCAAGGGTGGATACTTCCTCCCGGATTTCTTCAGTCACCACCTCTTCGTAAAGCTTGGCAGTTGGTGGCTCTTCTTGGACCTCTCCGGCTCTGGCTGCTTCCCGTTCGTAGGATAAATATTCTTCTATCCCCGAAAGATGAGTCCTTGTAAAACCTTTTCTGGACTCATAAAGTTCTCGGATTTAAGATATAGGAAGTGTACATGTTATACTCCGGAATCCGAGAAGGCTCATAAAGCTAGTTATGGAAATCTAAAATAGTAGAGCAGTTGGGCATTGAGTTGGGCAAGGTAAATCGAGCATAGGTTCCTCTAGCAGATAAAAAATACCATGCATGAGCACCCTCATACAAATTCCCGATTTGAGCCAACTTTGGGTTAGGATTACCAACATAAAGTTGGTCATACCCAAACTGCCTAGCAAACCGAGAAGGCATATAGGGCTCTATAACATATTTCTCCCTTAGGCAAAAGACCAAGTAACCCACTCTAATTGTGAGGAGTCATCTGAAGACGCCCTCCTCTAGAGATGAGAAGCTCTCAAAACCCACATCCGTAAAGCTTGTGTTCTCCTCTTCAGCCCCATCAAAATCGGAAGAGCAGTAGAAAATTTTATAATTGTCCCCTTGGGACAAGAGTTGTCGAGCTCGGACTATGTAAATGCTGGTTCACATGGCCAACTCAAGCCTCTACACAAATGGAATAGAAGTCTTGTTACCGTTGGCGATCCCTATCATCAATGAAGGGTAATGCAACACGAACCACGGCACCAAGTATGTATATGGCACTGGTACACGAGGTTAGGGAGTTTTGCAAACTTTCTTCCCAGCAACATTTATCTCTTGGACGTCGACGAATTCAGAAGTTAACGTATGTAGGCCACTCTGTATATAGCCTACCATGGTAGTGAGGAGGCTCACGGACCTTTCATGGGCTAATAAAACAACTGGGTATACTACCTCAGCTAAGATAGACTCTACTAGCTTCGGTGGTACCATACAATGTTTCAGCCATATCATTAAGAAGCCAGTGAGGAGAGCAGTATCAGAGATGGGGGTTGCGGCCTAGTAGTGAAAGCTCTCAAAATCAATACCAGCTTTGAACCTGCCCTCAACATGCTTGTTCTTGTAGCTAGCATTTGAAGCCTTAATGCGAGCCTTAATGCTCTAGGGAGAGATGACAACAAGTCGGGTCACAGCCTCATCTTTCTGACTCAAATTCTAAAAAAGATAATCTGTCTAGGTAGTGTGTATAATGCCTCCTCCACGTAGTCTGATGACTTGAGCGTAAATATGGAAGTGGCACATCAACTCCCAGAATGTTGCATGAATCTCTGGATGTACCGCTCTTAAGATAGAGAGCTCTTCCGTAGTAGGGATGAACACCTCATAGGGCATCTTTTTGAATGGTAGCCCTGATAGTTCTTACATTTTATGGAGAGCAAAACCTAGCTCTTTGACAGGTGTGAAGAATGTGCAGCTATCCGAATTATATCGCTCTAGCATAGCGAAGAAATTTGGATAGCTCTGAACAATCCCACGTTGGGTGACGAACACTGGGATTGTAAGGCCGGATTGGGCAAGTGGCTCCTTAAGGTCTTCCAACACAAAGTCCACCATGCGAGTCCACCAATCACCCTCTCCAAAATATACCTAGTCGGGAGACCAGAAGGCTTGCGCAGGGAATTCACCCCGAGCATCAATGAATCGGCGAAGGAAAACGTTTGCCGAAAGAGGCATCTCTTGAACGAGATTTTTTTCTTGAATCTACCAGGTCTTAGGCCTTTGATTTGTCCATTAATCTGTATACAAGCTCGTCAACTGGATCTAAGTGATACGTTCTCCCTCTCCTTAACAAGGTCAAAGCTAAACCCTTACGGTAGCTGACACTCAGAAAATAGGAGAGCAGATACATTCTCTTCATGCTCGGGAGAAAGAAGAAACGATTGTTGATTTTGCGTAGCAGCCTAAAGTCTTCCACGTGTATAAGTTTGTCATCCACCACTATGCGATCCACTACTATGAATTGGTCATGGCCCATTGGCGTCTCCATGGCAAGGTTGGTGATCAAAATTTTAAGGGTGGAACATCTGACGTCCATGATCTGGTGTGTCCGCTCTAAATCAAAGAAATTGCATAGTAGAATTCTTTCACAGAAACCAAAAGTTTCATCATCATCTAGACCACCAGTGTACCCAAAATGATAATCATGGGAGAGCGGTACAATAGGGAAAAATACTACAAAACAAAAAGTAGAAGTGAGTAACTAAAACAAGTTACTAATATAAGTCCAAAAGACTAATCTCAAATGCAGAGGTCAAGACCCACGTTTTCGATCTCAAACACAGAGGTCAAGACCCACGTTTTTTATCTCAAACGCAGAGGTCAAAACCTGCGTTTTCAATCTCGAACGCAAAGGATCAAGACCCGTGTTCAGATTTCAAAACGTAGGAGTCAACACTACGTTTCATAATTAACACAGAGTTCCAACTCTGCATTTCAAGAAAATAAGTTATCTTCCTTATTGTTAAAAACCCAGTTAGGGCTTCAAAAACTTGTCGAAACAAGTTACTGCGGCCGTCACTTACCATAATAGGAAGGTCCACGCGACGGTAGTGGTGATGATGGCGTGCTCATGAAAGTAAGAACACCACCGGCGTCCTTAACTAACGGCATTTCCAAAGTCACCCCATGACTTTTTTCGAGCCAGAGCTTATCCTCCTGGGCGCCATTGATATCGATGGTTGGAGAAGATCGCTGGAGATTCCTTCGAAAATAAAAAGAGCTCTCATTCAAGAAATCAAGATGAAAACAAGAAAGAGTCGAATGACTCTTGATTTGACCACTCAGGTCTATTTATAATAGTAACCAAACTGTTAGGTGGCACAAGATTCTAGAATAGAATCCCAACCACCTAAATGCATTTCCTACGTTAAAAGATAAGGCGGTTAGCCTTCTTAAATGCAATGCCCATGGCTACATTCTAATTTCTTAAACGTCAGGCCAACCCAGGATTTTTCAACTCTAAACACAAAGGTAGACCCGTGTTTTGAGCTTTGAGCACATGTGTCAACTCTGTGTTTCGATTAATCGAATGCAAAACTCCCATTTGCATTTCAGATCTCAAATGATGGGTTCAACCCACATTTCCAACTTGGTAATCATTCGCATGAAAGTCACGTATCACAAACTCCTTTGACAGAGTGTTGACAAAACCTCTGTACACCTTCAACAAGGTCCAAGCTGTATCAACTGGCAAAATTCCTTAACGTCGTCAAGTTAATACTACACTTACGACAACGATTCGTCTCCACAGAGTTTAGATTTAGTTTGCATCACCCTGAGGAGAAAACAATTCCTCTGTCAAAATCAATTTATCGACTCTCATCAACAGAGCGATAAATCCCCCAAAATAACTCAAATTGTAATCAATTTATCAACTCCCTTCAACAGAGTGATAAAATTTCCAAATCTAGTTTAAGTCATAAGTACCAAATATCATCGCTCCCGATGATAAACTCATTTAGCAATTCTCCCCAGTGAGATGCTAATTCCCAAAATCTTGTACAAATCACAAGTACAAAAATTCCTATCACGTTAATATCACACATCTGACAATCTATTTATCAATCCTCGTCAATAGGATGATAGGTCCTCAAAGTTGCTCTGATCGTAACAAATTCCTGTCATATTAATATCACACCTCTGACAATCTACTTATCAATTATCGTCAATAGGATGATAGGTCCTCAAAGTTGCTCCGATCGTAACAAATTCCTATCACGTTAATATCACACCTCTGACAATCAAAATCTCTTATCAATCCTTTTCCATAGGATGATAAGTCCATAAATCTCTGTTATGTTAACACTATACCTCTAATAGTTAAAACCTCCTTTCAACTTGTTATTCTTTTGCATATGAGTAACAAGTGTTCATAAAAACCCCAACGGATCAAACTTTTCTAGAATAACCCCAAGGGGTGATAAAGAAAAGAAAATTTCTGAATTTCACCCTAAGTGAAAATTCACACCATGTTAATATTACACCTATGGCACTTATAAGTTTCTTTCAGCATTTCAAGTGAAAACACAACACATGAAGAAATGAGCTTGTTAATTCTTTTCAAGAGAATGACAATCATTCAACACAACTCCAAGGGTTTGATGATTCTTAAACAAAATATCAAGTTTGGGAGCTAATAAACATCCCCAGCAGATTGAAATTTTCTAGAATTATCTTAAATGATAACAAAGAAAAGTGTTAAGTCTCGCTTTAGGTGGAAAGTTTTGCTAAGTTAAAATCACACATCTGGTATTTTCAATTATATTTTTCATTGTTTTATGTCAGAATATGACACACAAAAGAAACAATGAGAAATCAAAATGATATCACTTTTATTCAAAACATTAAGAAGTGATACAAAATTTTGTTCTTATCAAAAAGAGCAATACAAAATTAATCCTCTGAGCCTATTAAGTTAATTGATGCGAGCAGGGATTTAATAATGGAAAGATTCTCCTCATGAGCAGCTCGCACCACTACTTCAGCCCTCTTCTTAATCTCGTCCTCATTCGGCACTTTGGCGGCAGGTTCTTTCTTGACCTCTTCAAAGACTCGGACCTCTTGGTGATAAGTTACGAGACTTGTAGCATTCTTGACAGATAACTCCCTTACAATTGCTTCATCCCGAGTGTATTGGTCCTTTTCAGGCTAATTCTTCTTGCAGCTAAGCAATGGCCTTTTTGGTCTGAAGAATTGTGGCTCGAGCGGTTTGCAAGGCGTTGGTTGAAATAGTTAGCTCGTCATGACTTTGGGTGCATAGCCCCTGTAGATGTGCAATTTGGGTTCTCCTCTCAGCCATGTCCTTCTAAATAGCTTCATATTAACATGCCTCCTTAGTTCGGATATCAACAGCAGTGGATTAGATTTGAGCATTTAGATCCACATGACCTAAGTCTTCCAAGGCTTTCACGTCTTCTTCCAAGCGAGAAACGCTCTCTCTGTAGCGATGGATCCAGTTGGTATTATCCAGACTTCTGATGCTACTCAGATAGTTCAGTAAGATTAGCTTGAAAGAGTCAAAAGAAGCTTGTCCAACGCTAACCATGTTAACTGCCATCTTTATTATGTTCTCCAATTGCTCCATAAGAAGTTTAAGCACAACGGGAACGATAATAGGGCTTAGAGAAGCAATAGAAGACGACGCCGAGGCCCCCGAGGTCGCAGAGCTAAGTTGAAAGTGAGCAGACAATTTTGGTGTGGTGGCCAGAGAAGGAGTTATGACATCCAATTGCGAAGGACTTAAGGGGAGATCCATGAGCACTCCCGCTTAAGCTAAACTTGGTGTACTCTCAGTCCCCGCAGGTTTGAGAGAAATCGTTAACGGAGGTGATTTATCTTATGAAGGAGTTGTCACTATCTGTGGTTATTCTGGTGGAGGAGTTGTCATTGCCTGCTGCTCTGGTGGAGGAGTCGTCATCGCCTGTTGCTCTGGTGGAGAAGTCATAATGATGGCCCCTTCAGCTACAGGAGTCAGGGATCCTGCACATGAAATCTGTTAGTTTACAAAAAGAAAATACCAGAAAGTTCAGAGTGGATAACACTTACCAATGGGAGAAGGAGGGATATAGGCCGATGCCTTGTCGGAAGAGGATAGTGGTGGAATATTCCAATTACCAAGATCATCATCGTCACGGCCACTATCATCATCCCCATCATCATCACTGTCACCGTGCGAAGAGGTATCATAATCCACTTCCTCCTCATCATTTGCTGTCGAAGGTCTAGGGAACTTCACGACTGCAACTGGCTTAGCCATGATTCCTGTTGTTGGGCTAGGAATTGTATCCCTTATAGCTGACAGTAATGCTGAAGTGGAGGGAGATCGATTTCCACTAAGTTTTTCAGGTTCGGCCGCTATAGGTTCATCTACAGGAGGCTTAACCCTTTCAGATTGAGTTGTTTAAGGTATTGTCTCTATGGTGGGAGGAGCGGCACCTGAAGTCTGACCTGGAGCTATTGTGGCAACATGGTCCATTATTGGGAAAGATTCGGCATCTTCAGTAAGTGACTCACCCTCACCCTCTTCCTCGTCTGAGGGGTGATAGGAAGAAGATCCACTTGATAAAACATGACTCATTGAATGGAGTGCAGTTCGATGAGGAAGGATTGTAGCAGCAGCTTCTTGTCTTTCCTCTCTCTCCACGGACTTGAAAGCATCCGCCATCAATCTTCCCCCCGTTGGCTTTTAACATGAGAAGACCTAACTACCAACCTTCGATGGGTCCGTCTGTCATACTGATCAACTTCTTACGATGTAAGAATTCTTTTCCTAGCAGCTCTTGTTTTGGGAGTTTTAGCTGCCCGAGGTTTCTCAGCTTGAGCTTCTTCAGCTGTTTGACCCCCTTCCTCCTCAGTGGCCACCTCTTCATAATCCAAGTACTCGCCTATTCCTCTTAGATGAGACATTTTAGATTCCCTCTTAGAAGCATACATTTTTTGATCTCTCTCAGACCAAATAAGTTCAACTTGTACTAGGGCATCTGAGAAGCGACATGGTACCAATTATAGAAGCCCACGGAGGTAAAAGAGTTGGGCATTTTATACGGCAATTTAAATGTTGCCCTGGTACAACCCACGACTGAGTAGTACCAATCCCTAGCTCCTTCATACAGATTACTGATAGCGACGAGTTAAGCCCTAGGATTCTCAACATATAATTGGTCATACCCGAATTGTCGGGTGAACCTAAATGGTTGGTATGGCTCAATTATACACTTTCCCCCTGTCAATAGAGAAGGTAGCCCGGCCTGATATTGAATAGCCAACGGAAGACACCACTATTCAATAAAATAAAGCCATTAGGACCTTTCACATCTTGAAATACTCTACCATATCCTTCGCCTTTAAAGTTGGGGAAGCGGCAAAAAATGTGGTAGTTAACATCCCTTGACAAAATCTGACGAACCTTGACCATATATGTCCCCTTCCAAGTGACCGCTTTTAACCGTTGTACAAATGGAATGAACACATCGCCTTGGGAAGAGGGAGCACTCATTAGTGAAGGATAATGAGAAATGTACCATGCCATAAGATAGGTGTACGACATTGGTACACGAGGGTTAGGAGTTGTAAAGCTTTTCTTTTCTCTAGAACCTGTCTCTTTGACTTGGATAAAATATAAGGTCAGTTCACGCAAACCATGTTGAAAATAACTTATCATTGCTGAGAGCATGTTTAGTGGTACTCCATGAGCTAAAAGGATAGCTAGGTATACTACTTCGATAGTAAGATAATCTATGAGCATGGTGGGGACTACGCAATGTTTCAACCACATCATGAAGAATCCTGCTAACAAGGCCATATCTGATATAGGGATTGACGCTTGATGATGAAAACTCTCAAATTCGGTCTGAGATGGGAAAATATCCTCTCTTCCCTCATTAACATAATGAGCAGTAGCATCATTGATCTAGGCTTGGATGTCCTCTGGAGTGCTAACAGCCAGACGAGACATAGCAGCAACCTTGTGGGTCAGATTTTGAAACAAATATTCTGCCCACGATAACTATTTTATACAGCTTCCTCTCGTTCCTGTCAGTTGAGTACAGATCTGAAAGTGACACACCACTTCCTAGAGAGTGTTATAAATTTCGGGGCTAGCTTTTCTCAAAAGGTTAAGCTCCTCTGCTCCTAGAACAAACTTCTCATATGGTAGATCCCCAAAAGGAAGACCAGAGATATCATACATCTCATGAATATCAAATCCCAACTCTCTAACTAGAGTGAAGAAAGTACATGTCTCTGGATTATACCGCTCTAATATTGCAAAAAAGTTGTAATGATTCTGAACAATTCCATATCTAGTAGCCATTACATGATAACCAAGTCCAGATCTGGTCAACGGTGCTTCTAACTCATTCAAAACAAACTCTGTCATCCGGGTCCACCATCCTGCTTTTGTAGAATGTACCCAGCCAGGAGACCTGAATACTTGTGTAGGGAATCCGCCTTTTACTGCCATAAATCTTCGGATGAAAGTGTTAGTCGGGCTAGCTACTTCACCAATAGGGTATTCTCTTGAAAACAGGCATGGGGCTAGAGCTGACACCTGCTAGTTATAACCTACAGTGCGGACGCCATAAAAGTTAGAGTGCTAACTGCAACTTCATCTTGTTCCTTGACAAGATCCAATGCATATGCCTCAGAATGGAAGCACATTAATAGTATGATAGAGGGAACATCCTCTCCATGTTAGGTAGAAAGAGATAGCGATCTCCCACCTTCCTTAACCATTTATAATCCCCGTCATACATGATATCCTTCTCAATTTTGACGGAATCTCCAAACAGAAATATCGGGTTGTTAAACTTTTTGTGGTCTATGTTTTCAAATCTGGCATCTGTAACTAGGATCCTAAGAGTCTCTGGAGAGGCTTGAGTAATGGTATCCGCATACTCCTTATCAGTATCTTTGAAGATGGGAAGTTCCCGGTGTAGGTTGAATGTCATGTTGTAGTCCATGCCACCTTCATGTCCAAAATGATGACGGAACGAAAGAGGCTCATCGGTGTAGCGCACTGTAAATAGAAGAGATAATTAGTTAGCATAGAACCAAAGAAAATGTAAAGAGACTTATTTCAAAAGTCAAACGTTGAGTTCAAACCACACGTTTTAAAAAGTCAAAACATAGAGTTTAAACCCTGCGTTTCAAAAAATCAGACGCAGAGTTCAAACCCTACGTTGTAAAAAATCAAACGCAGAGTTCAAACCCTATGTTTCAAAAAATTAAACGCAGAAGTCGAACTCTGCGTTACAATATCAGAATGAGTTTCCTCGTTGTTCAGAGGTTATAAATTATCGAAGCAAGTTTTACAGCCATGAAGGTCGGCACTCACTACCGACGAAAGGAACTTGTGGTGGCGATGCACCCGTCTGTGCTGCGGCAAAACCGACAGTTGAAGCTGACGATAGTTTCTGAGCCGTGACAGCAGCAATTTTGGATTTTGAGGCAGTCTTCTTCTTAGGTGCCATTATTACTGACGATTGGAGAAGATGAATAGTTCTTGGATGAAAGATGTTTGTTGGAAATTTGCAGTAAAAAGACAATGAAAGAAAATTTGACTTGTATTCTCTCAAAATCAATTACAATTTGGATTCCGATTACAAAAGAGAGGAGAATGAATTTGATTCTCCCCTTTGTTTAATTCTGGGTTCTTCACGGTGGCGATGGAGTGCCTCCCTCGATTGATCGCGTCGAGTTTGCTCTCCGTTGACGATCCGAACGTCTTGATTCACTGGAACGTGGTCTTCTCCTCACGATTTGACGCTGTGGAGAACTTGCGTGGCAAGTCTTAAAACTCTAACCGAGTTTAGGAGAACTTACAGGGCAAGTTTGAAACTCTGACCGAGTTTTGAAGAACTTGCAAAGCAAGTTTTAAAACTCTGGACGAGTTGATAACTCAGATCGAGTTTGAAACTCTATGAAAGAGTTGATTTAACCGAAAGTCGGTTTAACAAGCCAAGGCCGAAGAAGCTCCTGTTGTAGATCTCCCAAGCTTCAGATCCCTAAAGCCAGCCTCTGGACCGAAGTTCCCTTTGTTGATGAGAAAATCCGATCCGTTGATGAGATCCCAATCCCCCTCTTCCTCTAACTCAATTGAGTTCTTGATATTTATAGGGGGTTACAGGTGGTAACCACTTCCTTAATCCGCTCCTAAGTGGGGCGGAAATCCCTCAGAATGTGGGGGGGAAAACGGTTCCTGGAACTGTTCAATTCGTGCTTTGAACGAGTCAAACGCCTAAATTGGCGTTCTGGACCTTAACTCTGCGTCTAAGGCTTGAGACGCAGAGTTGGGCACTTGTTGGGAGTTGGAACGCACAGGCCGTGCAGCGTGCCGAACTCTGAGACGCAGAGTTGATGGTTGAACGCACAGGCCGTGCTGTGTGATGAACTCTGGGACGCAGAGTTGGTGGTCTTTTAATGGCTGAACGCACAGTTGAGACGAAAACGCACAGATCGTGCCGTTTTAGAGATTAACTCTGCGTTTTGGGCTGAAAACGCAGAGTTGGGCCTGTTTAAAGGCTGAAAACGCACAAGTCGTGCTGTTTTAGAGCTTAACTCTGCGTTTTGATCTCAGAAACGCAGAGTTGGGCCGTAACTCGGCGTTTTGAAGTTATATCACAAGGATAACCTCTGCATTTTGATGCTGTTGCGCGGGGAGGACTTCCGCAGCTTGATTTGAAGAGACCGTCGATTTGTAGTCTCTTTCTGTCATGTGAAGGCCGTTGATTAGAGCTTTCATCAGTTGTCGTGAAGGTCGTCAGATTGTAATCTTCAGCGATCTACGTGAAAGTCTTCAAATTGTAGCCTTCTGGAAGTCGTCAAATTGTAACTTCCATCATCAGTGTTTGATGGGGAATCAACTATCTATTGTGATTTTTAGACAGCCTACAAAAGATTAAAAATTTTTTTTTTCGTTAAGAGCTCTGAGAAGATGGACGAGTCAAATGACTCTTGATTTGACCCTAGCGATCTATTTATAGACAGCTATGAGCTATCAAATCAGGATAGGATTTTAGGCAAAAATCCCACCCAAAACACGACAATTGCGTTAGTGTTGGTTGAACTTCTAAACACAAAGTTCACTACTGCACTTCAAATCTCAAATGCAGGGTTCACTTGTGCATTTTGGCTTTTCAACACAAGCATTTCAGCAAATAGTTTTGGCTGGATGTTTCAAAAAAATCACACCTCCTTCAATCTGCTTTGTCTTGGCCCTTATGTCGAATCACCATCATCGTTGGGGTTATTGCACATCTTCAGATACTCAGAGAAGCTAGCAATGACCATCAAGGTGATAAAAGCTGAGAAGAAACTGATTTACAACTAGAAGCTGTACAGCCTCTTGGATGAGTATAAACATGTTATAATTGATATCGCTGACACTATCGAGATTTATCCTTCGTGTAACTCATCCTTTTAAATGGCTTAACATTCTAAGCAAAATTAACAAGGATATTGTTGAAATCATTACCCCAGTTGAGATGATCAAGAAAGGAGACAAAGTGAGTTCCTCTGAGGCTGCCCTCCTTACCAAACTTAGGATAAAGTCCTTCTCATACAGGCTTGTGGTTCTCTCTGTCTATGACAATGGATCTGTCTTCAGCCCAGAGGGTGCTCAAACTCACTGAGGATGACCTTGTTGATAAGCTGGTGTTACCTAACTCTTGTAGCTACATGTTGAGTGTTCATCAATACCTACAAGAATATTTTTGTTGGTGTTGTTGATGCTGAATAAACCTTCATACAAGTTGAAGGAGTACCTCAACGATCCAAGCAAATTCGCTGTTGCTATCGCCCCTGTTGTATTGGCTGAGAATGTTGTTATTCCTCCTGCCAAATAAAAGGAAAAAGTCGATCCTACTAATAAATCTAGCGATGATGACTTGGGCTTTAGCTTGTTTGACTAAGTTCATTGTTATCAAGACACAAAAGTTATCTTGTTTGGTTTAAGGAGATCAGAACTATCTTAACTACTTCTACGCGTTCATCGGGAGTGTGAGGTTAATCTTTATCAAAGGAGATCTCAAGGAAGTTAGCCAAGAAGTCGCTAAATATAGGAATCAGAACTGTGACATATAGCAAATTTCTACAATCAGGTTCATGATACCTTCAAAACAGATATAGTGAACCGCATTCAATAATAGATCTCAAACCAATTTGGGTATCCAAAGTATTTTGAAAATTCGTTGTAGTCAACCGCGAACTTTTGAAAACTTTGGAGGAGGTTCTGTAGGCTGTCTAAAAATTACTGTAGGTAGCTGATCCCCATCAAACACCAATCTGACGACTTTCACAATAACAATTTCACAATCAAATCAAGAAATGAAGGCTACAATAGAAGTTTTTCACGTAGACCGAGAAAGGTTACAATTCGACGACCTTCGTGACAACCAATGAAAACCCTTGATTCAACAGTCTTCACAATCAGCGGTAAGAGTTACAATCTAACGACTCTCACATTTCAAGGAGTTAAGGCGAAGATTACAAAATGATGATCTTTGCAAATTAGAAGTCAACAATCTCTTCAATTCCAGAAAAAATGCAGAGTTCACTTCTACGTTTCCAACTCATAACGCGGTGCAGCCACTACATTTTCAGCCTTAAGCAAATGCTCAACTCTGAGTTTTAGGTCTAAGACGCAGAGTTCGGGCCTAAAACGCTAATTTTAGCGTTTGACTCGTTCAAACACGAGCTGAACGGTTCCAAAACCGTTTTCTCCACGTTCTAAGGGATTCTCACCCATTTAGGAGTGGTTTAAGTGGTCAGTTACAACCTATTGCCCCTTATAAATAACAAAAAACTCAACAGAGTTAGGGATCAGATCTTTTTGGATATGGACCTTGATCTTTTTCAAACAGAAAAAGAGAGATCGACACTTAAAGAATTTGAAGCACTTTTCGGTTTCAGCAACGAGGATCTTAGGGTTATTATCCTTGGCTTATTAACCGATTTTCGGTTTAAATTAACTCTTTTACAGAGTTTAAACTGGTTCTGAGTTTCTAAACTTGTTAAGGGTTATTTTTTTAAACTTGTCACGTTAGTTCTCCACAACATCAAATCCGAGAGAAATAGATTTTGTTCTAGCAAGGTAAAATGTCGAATAATCAATGAGAAACAAACTCAACATGAGTTTCAAGGGAGGCATCTCATCGACACTAAGAAGAACCAAGGTTAAACAAAGAGAAGGATCTCAATCGACCCTTCTCTCTTTTGTAAATCGGGAATCCGATCGAGAAGATTTTTTAATTTCTTTTCTAAGTCTGTTAGAGAGAAATTGTATTGAGATAATTATAATTAATTCTCCGAATCTATCAAAAAAATATAAAATTTAATTCTCAATTATTTTCTTTGAATTTTCCTACCAAATAGGGAATAAGAGGAGATAATCTATTAGCAATAATTTTAGGGAAGATTTTGAAGAGACAATTAAACAAACTGATTGGTCTAAAATCATTCACTTGAACCCTATCCTTGATCTTAGGGATGAGAGTTATAAAGATTTTATTCACTCTATATAGGCTATAGAAGGGTTATGTTGGAAGAAAATCATCAATGCCACGAGATCAGACTTGATCAATTCCCAGAAAGTTTGATAAAATGCCATTGATAATCCATCTGGTCCTGGAGCTTTGTTAGCGTTCATACCAAAAACTGCACTTTTAATCTCACCCTCCGTAAAATCTTCTTCTAAAGAGTTAAGATTTGTCTCTTCTTGATGATATAAATATGACCAGTCTATATTCATATTGGACCCATATATATAAATTTTGAGACGCTATCAAGGAAACATGTAACTGATTCAAGCAATATGTATTAGTTCTCGATAAACATTAGGAAAAAAAATCGTGAATCATATTTCTTATGGGTACATGTATCTCACATGCAATTTCTCTCTAGATTTTAGAAGTTAAAATGTTCCACAATAGGAGGTGGTCGTTTTGGGAAAATATGGATTTAATTGAAGGAAATGTAACCTAGTAAGAAAATGAAGAGTATTCCATCTCGATTATTAATCGGAGGCTCTTGTGATAATCAATTTTCTTTCTTCCTTTCTTTTTGGTTTTGGCTAAATATCATTTAAATGCTTTATAATTTCACTCACTTTGGACTTGTATGTATTCACTTATCCTTAACAACATTCATATAGTCTAAGTTGCTTAAAATTGGCGCATTAGTATCCCCTATTATGCAAACGTGAAAATTCTCACCTGAATGTTTTCACAGGACACTCACACGCTAATTGATTAAAAGTGTCATATGAGAAAATTTAGATAATAATTTTTATGTTTGCATAATGGAGTACCAATATGCTAATTTTAAATAACTTAGCGTATATAAATACTATGAAAAACTAGCGTGGATATATGAAAAACTAGCGTGGATATATAAAGGCAAAGTAAGTGAAACTATAAATTTAAGTGCTATTTCACCTTTTCGGCGTAGTCTTTAAGTGGGCCGAAATCGTTAAAGCCTAAAAGAAATTACACAATGTCTGAAACAGTGTGGGCTGAGTTCAAACATATAAAGACACTCCTTAAGAGAAAAATCCAATGAAGATCAATAATTACTAGGCAAAATAGTCTATAACTAGAAGGTGCAGATGAATGTACTTATTTGTTTGTGTGGAGCGAAACCAAACAACCGAACCAACATGCTACAAGAAATCAAATCAAACGAATATTGAGAGAAGGCCAAACGAACCAAATCAATGCCGCAAACACAAATGACTAATTTTAACGTGGTTTGGCAAGTTGCCTACGTCCACGGGGCAAGAAGGGGATAGAGTTTTTCACTAATAGAGAAGAGTACAAACTGAGATTACAAATCATTCAAACTCACCAATTAATCTCACCAACAAATCTCTAATTCTCTCCAAACAAAACCCTAACCAATAGCTTAGAAAAATACCTCTTTTCTGTGCTCCAAATATCCCCAATTTTATTCTTAATTCTCTCTTCTAATTGTTCTATATATATAGAAATCCTAAAATCATAAACATACTAGGAATTCTAAAACAAAAAAAAACAGATTAGGAATCCTAATAACCTGTTACCAAAATAGATTTTGAATCATGTTAGCAAAACAAATTAGGAATCCTAATAACCTGTTACCAAAAAAAATTAGGAAACATATTAGGAACCTGCTATCTAACAATTCTCCACCTCGGTAAAGTTTTCCTAAAACTGAGCAGACACCAATACCAACCAAACGTCTTACTGGTTGTGTCTAGTATGAAGTGGAACAAATCCACGACAACAGACTCAATCTACAACAAGTCGAGAACCTAAACGAGAATGCGAACAAACTCCAAATGCCGGTATCAACTCACCAACTCGGCTGCATCATAAATGACTGCCTATGTATCCTCTTCCCCAATGAATCAAGTCTTTACGTAGTTCACCCAAACGGTCTCCAAAGACCCTCAATCAAATAGAAAAGTTTGTAACTCTTTACCAATATTACCAATGGATCTACAACTAATAGCGTTCCTAATGGCCCCAAACAGAAACAAATCAAACACCTCCACCTGAGGTGCCAATGGCTGTATCCAAAACATATCCACCAGCTGTACTCGAATCCAAAACCGGCTCATCATCTGCATCCAAATCCAAATAATCTCTAAGCTGTGTCACCTCAGCTAGAATCCCAAACGATGCAGTATGATCTGGAGTATGTGAAGTAACCTCCACCCAATGTGAAGTAGCATCACCCTCCACCCGCTGTGATACCCCAATGATCTGATCAACACTCTCCACCTGCCGAGAGTCAAATATAACATACCTTCTCAGAACAAAATCAGAAGCTCCTAACTGATAATCAAACGAACCTCTGAATCCCAAACGTGCAATCGGATCAAATCTTACATCCTCGATATGACCAAATGCTGGGCAACCAAATATCCGACGTAACCTAAAATCTAAAGTAGCTCCACCAGATCCAAAATCTCCACATGCAGTAGTCGGCAACCTATGACCAAGATGACCCAAATATGTCGAAGCTCCAAAACTAAAACTAATGCTCGACAACCAACACCGATCCCCTCCAGTAATGAACGACCCATCAAAACTGTCATCTCATCTCGTCGCCCGAATATCTCCACATCAATAAAGTATCTCAAACTGCCATGAGCTCGGCACAAATGCAAGAAAGAATCCCTACCAAAGCTAGAACAACGGGTTATCTTTTTGCCAATACACTTCTTTCAATTGTTGTTGACTTCTAGAACTTCACACCAATGGGACCTAGTTACAACCCACCAATGCCTAGAATAATCCCCAACTATGGAAACCAAATATCGATTACCTCCCAATGATGTATCCTTGGAAGGCCCCCAAATGCCTGACTGAATACTACATAAAATACCCCTCGATCGATGGATAGAAGTGCCAAACTCCACCTCGGTCTTCTTGCTCATACCAATGTGCTCAAAGGACTTTAATCTGTAGGTCAAAGAACTTCTCAACAAACCATGCACAATACTCCTCAACCAATCAAATAACTCAGGCTCAACAAATGCCACAGTCTACCCAAATCCAAAGAAGTCGTCAGCTCTCTATCAAACATCGTGCTCCTAATCAAATAGTACAAATTATTCCTCCTGACACCCTTCATCACAATCATGGACCCTAATGTGACCTTCAAATGTGAATCGACCAGGGTCACCATAGCCTGATGCCTCCAAAACTCCAAGTGAAATGATGTTCTTCTTCAACTGAGGAACGAACCTCACTCCAACCAACTCCCGAATCACTCCGTCACTCATCCTAATCTGCACGGTACCGATACTACCAATAGGACATTCATGATCATTACCCATGAGCACAACCTACCCTCTTTTCAACTCCTGAAAGCTAGAGAACCAATCCCTCCTAGGGCAAATATGGTAAGAAGCACCCGAATCCAACATTCACTCTATAGAGTCGGCAACACATCATGACAGTAGTGTAGATAACGAGTAGCTTGAAGAATCCAAATCTGAATTATTACCACTAGCCTTGACAAAATTCACCTCTGAAGTTTGAATAGCTTTCCCCTTATTCTTCCTGGCTCGATCAACTAACTTTGGGTATTCGGCTTTCCAATGTCCATCCTCTTTACAAAAGGCACACTGATTCCTATGAACTCCAAGATGTACCCCTCTAGACTACGACCTCCTACCACGGTTTGGACTCTTTGCTCTTGCGACCAATGCCTTCGCTACCGGCTCAACTGAAGTCTTCTTATCCTTCTTTTGAAGCTGATAATTTACAAGTACAGCGGTGACCTCGCTATAAGAAAGAGATGTCTTCCCATTAATAAGAGTAAGAACGAAGGTCTCATATTCCTCGTCGGGTAAGAAACTCAACAACAACAACGCCTTGTCCTCATCTTCAATCATTACATTTACATTCGCCAAATCCGTAAGAAGCTTCATGTAGTGGTTCATGTGATCACCAATGGAGATCCCCTTCTTCAATTAGAAGTGATAAAGCCTCCTCTTCAAATGCAAACGGTTCTCTACACTCTTGGTCAAATACTTGCCCTCTAGGATCTCCCAAATCTTCTTAGCCGAAGTTTCATTGATCATATTATATTTTAAATCCTGAGTCAAATAAGATCTAATCACACCACACGCCGTTCTATTCATCTTTTTCCAAACCTTCTCCTCAATGTCATCCAGTTTCCTGTCCAACTCTAAAGTATCTTCCAAATTTTGCGCATTAAGCGCATCCAAGACTTCACATCTCCAAAGACCAAAATTATTTGTGCCATTAAACTTCTCCACATCTATCTTCATAGAGTGAATATTCAAACTTTGGACGGTCTTCACGCTGGAAGTATCCTCCATAACTCCTTCTTTCCCGACCATCTTTCTCAAAGCACCAAAACAAATACAGAATAAATAAAGAATAGATCCAAAACTTAAAAAGATAGAGTCTTTACCAAAAAGATCCCACCTTTATCACCAAACAAAGCCTTAGGTGAGCTTCCAAAACGACCTACTCCTCCAAATAGCCCAAGCGTAGCCCGAGCTCTGATACCACTTGTTGAGCGTTGCGGAAGCCAAACAACCAAACCAACGTGTTATGAGAAATCAAATAAAACGAATGTCGAGAGAAGGCCAAATGAACCAAATCAATGCCACAAACATAAACAACCATTTTTAACGTGGTTCGACAAGCTGCCTACGTCCACGGGGCAAGAAGTGTTGGCCTTTTTGTTTTGATGATGTTTAACAAACCATTTATCACTAATGTTGTTTGTTTAGTGTTTGTGTATTTTTAATTATTATAGACAAACAATAAGTTGGAGGTGTTGACCCTATAGTTTTGATGATGATTTGTCAAACAATTTATCACTAATATGTTATTTAGTTTTGTTTTTATGTTTTTCTTTACAGGTATTTCAATACACGACAATCAAGCGTTAAAGATTCAAGTTCATATGTGTGGAGTTACCTAGGTATAAGAGTAATTTACTTACATATATTGTATGTTTATATTTAAGCTCAATATATGTACACTTAACATGATTTTTGATGTTTTCTATCATATAAATAATTTTTCATCAAACGTTGTTACAATATCTTTTATTTCATGTTTTCAGCTCATTCATACTTTATTATATACATATAATATATGCATGATATATATATACATGTTTATAAGTCATATTAAAATTTTCATATTCATAAAATACAGGTCTTACAAACACTTTTCAAAGACAGTGTGTTTTTGCAAACAAAAATTATTTTTCCAAAAATTCCTTTTCTAACATGTTCATTTTATCATTTAGAAACTTTTCCCAAAGTTTTATTATTTTTGAAATTGATTTGCTATTTTTATAGTATTTTCAAAATCAGCCAAAAACAGGTTTTCAGACTATGTCAGTTTGTGGTCGACCGCCATGAACAATTTTTCAAAGTATGGCTTTTATGTGCTCGCGGTCGACCATGACGGTCGACTGTGAAACCATCCAGAGACTTTCGTGGTCAACCGCCACAGTCGACCGCCAACATTAATTTTTCAAACCTCAGTGTTTTTGTGCTTCACGGTTGACCGCCACGGTCGACCGCTAAACTCATGATTTGATTCCAACGGCTAGTTTCTGATTTGATTCTCTGGGGGCTTTTTGGTCATTTCAAGTTGGTTTTTGCTAAGTTCTTGAGTGGGTATAAATACCCCATTACACTTCTATTTCAGTAACCAAGAAAACCAAGAGTTTTGTTTTTTT
>BQKN01065317.1:23319-35061 GCA_022839385.1 Asparagus kiusianus
CCCAAACGTTGTTTTTCACACAAAACCTCTAGGGTTCTCTAAGAAACCCTAACTTTTTCTATGAAAATATCTAGCTTTCTTTTTCCTCACGTATAGCCAAGGTGAACTCTAAATCCTTTTTTTTTTCCTTTTTTTTGAAAAAGTGGATTTCAAAACTTGTAATTTCTAACTTTGTTTTGCCTCATAAAATTTTTGTTATTAACATAAATTTATAAGTTATATAACATACTCTTATTAAGAGCCACTTGTTATGTTTACTTTAAGCGGTAAACCTCTTACATTCTCATTCTCACATGGTCAAATGTCACTGAACCAGGCAGGAACTACTATTTTTGGAATAGCAGGTTTCCTAATTCGGAATCAAACAAATTGTTGGATAGCAGGTTTCCTAATCTGTTTTGGTAACAAGATTCTTAATCTGTTTTGGTAACATGATTCTTAATCTATTTTGATAACATGTTATTAGAATTCCTAATCTGTTTTGTTTTTTTGGTTTTAAAATTCCTAGTTTGTATTGGTTTTAGGTTTTCTATATATATGGAACGCCTTAGAAGAGATTAGATATCAGAAAAAGAGGATTTTGAGAGAATTCTTCAGAGAAATATCAGAGAGATTAGATCCTATTTATGGGCATTGTAATCTTCTTCAATATTAATCAAAGAATTGTGTGGTGTGGCTCCCGAGGACGTAGGCACGATTGCCGAACCTCATTAAATCTGGTGTGTTCTTTCTTGTTTACTTTCCTGCAAGTTTTTATCTTTTATTTGCTATGAATTTTTCTACTTTCCTACTCTCAAACACAAGGTCCGGAAGGGCAATGGTTCGATTTAATTGTTTCGAATCCCTAATAACTGGTATCAGAGCTTCATTCAGAAGGATTGTGAGAGAGCCATGATAGAGGAAATAAAATCTAAGATTGAGAAGTTTGACGGTTCAGACTTCACCTACTGAAAGTCGCAGATGGAGGACTATTTGTACCAGAAGGACTTGTATCATCCGTTGATGGGCAAGGCTAAGGGAAAGAAGAAAGAAGAGTCAGACGATGATTGGGAGATACTGGATAGGAAGGCTCTAGGGCAAATCCGGTTGTCGCTCACCAAGACAGTCGTAAACAACATATTGAAGGAGAAGACGACGGTGGGGCTTATAGAAGTGCTTGCGAAGATGTACGAACAACCGTCTGCCACAAACAATGTGCATCTCGTTAAGACACTCTTCAATCTCAAGATGGCAGAAGGACGTTCCTTCACAATGTACCTCAGCGAGTTCAACACGGTTGTTGATCAACTCATCTTCGTAGACATCATATTGGATGACGAAGTGCAGACCTTATTGATTCTATCGTAGTTGTCAGATAGTTGGGCAGGTTGTGTGACGACAATTAGGAATTCGACAGGGAAGGACAAGTTAAAGCTGAGCGAGGTTGTTAACATGATTCTATCCGAGGAGGTTAGAAGAAAATCATCTGAATCAGAAGGTTCAGGTTCAGCCTTAAATCTCGAGCAGAGAGGTAGAAGCCAGAAGAAGGGTAATCAGAATAGGAATCGGTCAAAGTCAACCAAGAAGAGATCGAACTCGAAAGTTAGGTCTA
This sequence comes from Asparagus kiusianus, assembly GCA_022839385.1. Taxonomy (NCBI): domain Eukaryota; kingdom Viridiplantae; phylum Streptophyta; class Magnoliopsida; order Asparagales; family Asparagaceae; genus Asparagus; species Asparagus kiusianus. The sequence goes on from BQKN01065317.1 coordinate 24,911, forward strand.
TCAAAGAAAAGTGTTGGAACTGCGACCAGAAGGGCCATATGTCTTCAGTGTGTAAAGCACAAAAGAAGGACGCGAATGAGCAGGAGGCTCATCTCGTGCAGGATGCATTGATCCTCGCTATGGATAGCGATTTTGATTCTTAGGTCATCGACTCAGGAGCCTTGTTCCACGCCACTGCTAATAGGAAGCTTCTTCATAACTATGTAGCAGGAGACTTTGAAAAAGTATACTTGGGGGATAATGAACCCTGTAGTGTTGTTGGAAGAGGAGATGTGCAAATATAGTTGAAGGGCTCTAAGTAGAATCTAAAGAACGTGGTGCACATACCGAAGCTGAAGAGGAATCTAATTTCGGTTGGCCAGCTTGGAGCAGAAGGCTATGTTTTGACATTCACCGGAGATTCGTGGAGGATCTCAAACGATACTATGATTGTTGCCCGAGGTAACAAAACAGGAACTCTCTACCTCACCTCACATGCGAGTGACACCCTCACAATTGTAGCTGGCAAAGAGAGTACGGATCTGTGGCACAATAGATTGGGACACATGAGCGAGAAGGAAATGAAGATTCTACATTCACATGGGAAGCTAACCGATATCGATTTTGTGGAAGTTGGTATTTGCGAGGACTGCATCTTTGGGAAATAAAAGAGAGTTAGTTTCCAGAAGGGTGGAATGCCACCTAAAGCTTAGAAGTTAGAGTTAGTTTATACCAATATATGAGGTTCAGCTATCGTGTCTTCTCTTGGCGGTTCGGCATACTATGTCACCTTCATCGATGATCACTCAAGGAAGGTGTGGATATACTTCATGAAGCATAAGCCAGAGATGTTCGGGATCTTCAAGAAGTGGAAGGCCATGGTGGAGAATGAGACAGATCTGAAGGTAAAATGTCTGAGATCAGGCAACAGTGGAGAATACGAGCTGGAGGAGTTTAAGAGGTTCTATGCTCTAAATAGGATTCTTTTGGAGAGGACTACTTCAGGGACGCCGTAGCAAAACGGCGTTATAGAGAGGATGAACAAGACATTGACGGAGCGTGCCAGGAGCATACGATTATATACATGTCTACCTAAGATATTTTGGGTGGATGTGGTGCATACGTCAGCTTACTTGATTAATCGTGGGTCATCAGTTTTATTAGATTACGGGATTCCAGAGGAGGTTTGGAGTGGCAAGAAGATCAGTCTCTCATATTTGCGAGTATTTGGTTGTGTCGCATATGTTCACATCAGTAACCATGTCAGGGACAAGCTAGAGGCTAAGTCATAGAAGTACACATTTATTGGATACGATATTGATGAGTTCGGGTATCGTATTTGGGATGAGAAGAACAGGAAGATCATCAAAAATAAGGATATGATATTCAATGAGGAGGTGATGTATAAGAATAGGGACAGTGCCAATGATAGCCAAAACAGTGGGACCAGCACTACAGATATAGGTGGATCCGAGTACATGGATTTAGAGAAACTTCCAGATAGGGGTGACAAAGTCAATTCTGACCGAAGAATGAAGGAGGTTCTAGGTGCGGAGATGACTACCTAGGGCTTGAAGCTTAGGAGATCATTTAGGGTACCCACACCAAATCTCAGATATCTCTCATCACTTGATTATTTACTTTTGTCAGATAGTGGAGAACTGGAGTGCTATGAGGAGGCTATGCAAGTGAGTGAATCTCAGCAGTAGGAGCATGCAATGCAAGAGGACATGGATTCTCTAAACATTAATGAGACATGAGAGTTTATCCAGCTACCTGCATAGGAGAAAGCCTTGCATAATAAATGAGTCTATCGGGTCAAGCAGAAGAGTGATGGAAGCAATAGATACAAGGTAAGATTAGTCGTGAAGGGGTTCTAACAGCGGGAATGAGTGGACTATATAGAGATATTTTTCTCCGTTGTGAAGCTCACAGCCATCAGAGTGGTGTTGAGCCTATTAGCTGCAGAAAATCTCTACCTTGAGCAATTAGATGTGAAGACTTCCTTTCTTCATGGTGACTTGGATGAAAAAATCTATATGAAGCAACCTATTGGTTTCATTGAAGAGGGAAAGGAAGAGATGGTGTGTAAGCTCAAGAAGAGCTTGTACGGATTGAAACAGGCCCCGTGACAGTGGTATAAGAAGTTTGACAACTTCATGTAGAATAATGGCTACAAAAGATGCAATTCAGATTATTATTACTACTTTAAGAGGTTCGAGTCCATTTTTATCATATTGTTATTGTATGTTGATAATATGTTAGTTGCATGACCGAGTTTAGAGGAGATAAACAACTTGAAAAAACAGTTGGCAAAGAAGTTTGCTATGAAGGATCTGGGTGCAGCAAAACAAATTCTAGGTATACGAATCAGTAGAGATAAAGCTGAAGGGACGTTGAGGTTGAGTCAAACTGAATACATCAAGAGGGTACTTCATAGGTACAACATGCAGAATATTAAGGTTATTAGCACGCCCATTGGAAGCCAATTCAAGCTATTTGAAGAGCAATCGCCTAAGACAGATATAGATAGAGATCATATGAGCAGGGTACCATATTCTTCGGCCATTAGGAGTCTCATGTACGCAATGGTTTGCACGAGGCCAGACATTGCCCATGCAGTGGGAGTTATGAGCAGGTTTACAGGAAATCCAGAGAAGTAGCATTGGGAGGCCGTGAAGTGGATATTATGCTACTTCAGAGGGACTATGGACAAACCACTATGTTTCAGGAGGAAGGAGTTAGTACTGCAGGGATACGTGAATGCGGACTTCGCCGGTGATCATGATACGAGGCGAAGCACCACGGGGTATGTTAATACCTTAGCGTCGACAGCAGTGAGTTGGGTTTCACGTCTTTAGAAGATTATGACTTTGTCTACAACTGAAGATGAGTATGTCGCGGTGACTGAAGCAAGTAAGGAGATGATTTAGTTGAACGGGTGCCTGGAAGAGTTGGATCTGAAGAAAGAGAGAGGAGTTCTTTATTGTGACAGCCAGAGTACTATACATCTTGCTAAGAATCTAGTATATCATGCCAGAACGAAGCACATTGACGTATGATACCATTTTATACGCTCGCTGATTGAGGACAAGAAGTTACATCTAGAGAAGATTTTGGGGAGTTAAAATCCTGCGGATATGTTGACGAAAGTAGTGATCATTGATAAACTGGAGTTGTGCGCAACTTCAATTGGCCTTCACGCGTAGGAGATGAAGGAGGAGCCACACCAGGAGAATCCGCGGGATCGTCGGGTTGATGATGATTGAAGAATAGATTTTTTTCGTGTAGGAGGATGCTTGCGAAGAAGGAAGAGTTCGGGTGAGCTCGTTGATTGTGCTTTGGTCTCCAAGTGGGAGATTGTTAGTCTAAGAGATGTAGACTCAAAGTTAGAATCAAAAAAATTGTTGGATAGCAGGTTTCCTAATCTATTTTGGTAACATGATTCTTAATCGGTTTTGATAATATGATTCTTAATCTATTTTGGTAACAGGTTATTAGGATTCCTAATTTGTTTTGTTTTTTGGTTTTAGAATTCCTAGTCTGTTTTGGTTTTAGGTTTTCTATATATATGGAATGCCTTAGAAGAGATTAGATATCAGAAAAAGAGGGTTTTGAGAGAATTCTTTAGAGAGATCTCAGAGATATTAGATCCTATTTGTGGGCATTGTAATCTTCTTCAATATTCAAAGAATTGTGTGGCGTGGTTCCCGAGGACGTAGGCAATATTGCTGAACCTCATTAAATCTGGTATGTTCTTTCTTGTTTACTTTCCTTAAAGTTTTTATCTTTTATTTGCTGTGATTTTTTTCTACTTTCCTACTCTCAAACACAAGGTCCGAAAGGACAATGGTTCGATTTGATTATTTTGAATACCCCAGAGTTCCTGTTTCCTCCTGTTATTATTATTAATTTTTTTTTCAGATATTTGGTATGCTCATCAACAGAAATTTAGTAGTTACGTTTTTGGCGCTTAAGTATTAAAAAAAAAAAAGAATCAAAGTTTTGTGACAAGACTCAAAGGTTAGGATGTTAAGTGATATTTACAAAAGGTTAATTATAGAAGATCTCGATGAACTTTTGGGGAGTTGTGGGAAACACCATCAACTTTTCATTATTATACTTAACCCCCACGAACTTCTGGGGAGTTGCACAAAACCCCCATAAATTATTTTATTTCACTAAATTTTACATGAAAATTTCTCATTTAATCTCCAAATTAGCATCATTGATTGTAACATTTCATGTGACAATCATGTACAAAAAAAGGAATGAAAATAAATCCTTAGGTCCAAAACATTACCTATTTTTTCTTTTTTATAAAAGACTATTTTTTGGTACTAAGAAAAAAATTCATCTTCTTTTTTTATCTTGTTCTTACTAGTGACATGTTAGAGTTGATGGTGTTAATTTGAGTGTTAAATGGTAAGTTTTCGGGTAGGACTTACTTAAATAAAACAGTTCATGGGGTTATGTGCAACTCCCCAAAAGTTCATGGGTGTTTACTCTAATAAAAAAGGTTGATAGGATCGCAACTCTCTAGAAGTTCATGGGCGTTTCTGTAATTAACCCTTTATAAAATTTTGGAGGGCTCGAACAAAATGGTTCAAAACATTAGGAGGCTTTGTGCAATTCACACATTATTAAACATATAACATATATTCAATCAGATAAAAAAACACGTACACTATATATAATTGTTTGTGTCAACCATTGAGTACACGTGCAGCTAGCACTCGTTAGTTGTCGCCTTCAAGGTCTGTATAGCAGTTACATATTATCGACTATTAACTTTAGTAGCCACCATCCACACTGTTCAAGGAAAGCGCGGAGAAAAGAGAAATTGAGAAATTCTTTTGGTCTCGTCAACGTGTAAAACTTGGGCTACGTACGTAACTTGAAGCGAATAATTCTCATTTCGTGGTCGTATACATCAAAAATTTTACTTCTTCCGTTAACTCTTTTTCAAATTATATCTTTGAATAAGAAAAAGAACAAAGATCAAATATGATAACTTAAGGCTTCAGCTCCCGAGGATCCTAAGTCAATAATTATGCATGGCAATTCTGAATCAATCCCTGATTCTCTGAATGATTTTCCTCTTGAATTGGTTAAACAAACATGGAAGGGACGAACCATCTTTATTGAAAAATCTACTTGGCAAAACTATGTTGGCGGAAAATCTGATTCAACTAATTCAAACTCTTCGGCTACTTCCTTCCTGCCAAAACCAGCAGCAACACCTTCTGTTCATTTTTCTAGCTCTGTCCCACCTGGTTTTTCTAAGCGATCAACATCTTCAACATCCTCTCCTTCAGTTCGGAAGACTTACCAGCAGGAAAAATAAAAGCTTCCTCAAGCTTGCTTCTTCTTCTAAAAAGATGGCCACCTTGTCGAAAAAAGGTACCTCATCTTCATCTACTACATCTCCATCCACTGCCCTGCCCATTAATTCTTTAGATAAAAAAACTATTCATCTTATTGCTGATAATTGTGGAGTTACTCTCTCGGAGCAATCCTTGAATATGATTAAATCCAAAGAAGTGGAGAGGAATAGAGAGGCTAAATGATTGGTTGCCTGCTCTTGCCTAGTTTGCTGGTAGGGTCTTCTGATTTTTTATCTAATGAAGTTTACTTCATGGAATGTTCGTGGTCTTAATGACCCTATTAAAAGTCGTTTGGTTAGGAATTATTTGTCTAGTCACTTGATTGATGTTGCTAGTCTTCAAGAAAGTAAGTTTTCTGATCCTACACCAAGAAAACTTCAGCCTATAGGTGGTAGAAGGCTCTCTAAGTGGTGTCACCTTAACTCTACAGAATCAAGAGGAGGAGCTCCACAGAATCAAGAGGAGGAGTTCTTGTGGGATGGTCTGATGCATTTTCTTTAGTGCAATCTTATGTGGGAATCTTCTATGTTTCTGTCCATCTCCATCACAAGCCATCTAATTGGTTCTTCATTTTTATATCAGTTTATGCACCTATAGATAGGAAAGATAGAGCGCTTTGTTGGTGGGAGTTAGATCATATTCACAACATTCTTCCTGGACCTTGGATTCTCTGCAGAGATTTCAATGTCACCTTATCCTTTGATGAACGAAATGGCCGTAATGGCTCTCTTAGGGATATTAATTCTTTTAGGGACTTCATTTCTTCTACATCTCTTATTGACCTACCTTTATCTGGTAGAACTTTTACATGGTCAAATAAAAGGCAAAATCCCTCCTTTGGCAAGGCTAGATAGATTCCTACTCAATTCTGAATGGGAAAACAAATTTCCTTCATGCATACAATTCTCTCCTTCTTCATTTGGCTTAGACCATTTCTCTATTATCCTTGATAGTGGAGGTTTGAAGAGTTTAGCTCCTATCTTTTGTTTTGAGAGATGTTGGCTACATAATACATAGTTCATTCCATTTGTTTCTACATGCTGGCATTCTTTCAAAGGTCAGGGAAACCCAGCTGACATCTTCATTTTGAAATTAAAACTTCTTAAGAGAAGGCTAAAATGGTGGAAAAAATATTCTTGGATATATATCTACTAGGAAGGCAGAAATTTTATCAAAAATCAATACTTTTGATTTACTGGAGGAGCAAAGACCTCTCTCAGATTTGGAATTTAAGGAAAAACAAAATCTGCAGAAGTCTTACACATATATCACTAAAGAAGAAGAGACATACTGGCATCAAAGGTCTCGTGTACAATGGTTAAAAGAAGATGATGCCAACACATCTTTTTTCCATAAGCAGCTTCATATCATAGGAAAGCAAATTTCATAGCAACTATTAATTACAAGGGTAGAGATCTTATAGGAGATGATGATGTTTCAAAAGCCTTTTATCAATATTATTATGATTTATTTGGAAAGAGTAATAGCAAGCAATTGTAGATTGATTGGTCTACTTTATATCCTGAGCAAGAGAATAATTTGTTATCATTAGAAGAGTAATTCACTAAGGCTGAAATAAAAAGTGCAGTTTTTGGAGTGAATGCAAATAAAGCTCCAGGACCAGGAGGTTATTCTATGGCTTTCTATCAAACTTTTTGGGAAATAATTAAAGAGGATCTTATTGCTTTAATACTTTTTTTCATGAAAACCTGTCTCATCTTTAAAGAGTCAACAAAGTTTTTATCACTTTAGTCCCTAAAATCAAGGAATGCACTATGGTGAAAGACTTCAGGCCAATTAGCCTTATTAATTGCCTTTTTAAAATTTTCTCAAATTTTTTGGCAAATAGGCTATCTCATCACATGTCATCCTTAGTTGCATCTACCCAATCAGCTTTCCAAGCGGGAAAATCTATACTTGATTCTATTCTTCAAGTAAATGAAATGATTCATGCCTGTTCAAAAAGAAAGAAGGAAGTTGCTATGTTCAAGATTGATTTTGCTAAAGCCTTTGATTCTATAAATTGATTTTTTTTCTCATTGAGCTATTGAAAGCTAGGGGCTTTGGTAATAGATGGTGTTCATGGATTTTTCATATTATCTCATCTTCCAATTGTGCAGTCCTTGTAAATGGTTCACCAACTAAGTTCTTCTCTTGTAAACGAGGCCTCAAGCAAGGTGATCCTCTATCTCCAATCTTGTTCAACATTACTATAGATGTTTTGAATAAAATGATTATGAATAATGTTGAGAAGGGATCTTTATCATCTCTTGTGCTTAGGGACCCTCTTAATCAGTTAAGGATACTTTAATTTTCTAATGATACATTACTTTTTGTTAAAAGATCTTCAAAGAATATCTCCATTCTTAAAACTATTCTTTATATTTTTGAAGACATATCTGGTTTGAGTATCAATTACTCAAAATCATCTCTCATATACTTTGGAAATATTCATCATAAAGCCCAAACTCTAGCATCTTCTCTGGATTGTAAAGTTGAACATCTACCTATCTAGTATCTTGGTTTACCTCTTAAATATGGCAAACTATCCAAATCAGACTGGCAATCTTTGTTGGATAATCTTTACAGAAAGCTGACATCTTGAAAAAAATACCCTATCTTATGGAGGAAGATTGATTCTTCTAAATTTAGTTCTTACATCTTTCGCTTTATATTACATGTCTTTTTATAAGCTACCTAAATGGCTTATCAAAGAAATAGACAAAATCAGGAAAAACTTCCTATAGACAAAAAAAGTAGATACAAATACTTTCAAATGTTTAGTTAACTAGAAAAAAGTCTGCTTAAGTAAAGAAGAGGGTCGACTGGGTGTCAAAGACATTACTTTGTTCAATACTTCCTTACTATCTAAATGGTTATGGAGGTGCTTAGACAAGAATTCATCAATAGACAATTTTATTCACAATCTGTATGTGCATGAAGGTACAAACCTTCAATCCAGACAATTCAATGCATCTAATTCATCATTCTAGAATACTGTATTATCTTAAAAGGATGTTTTTTTACATAACATAAAATGGCTAATTGGCTCTGGAGAAAATGTCAGATTTTGGGAAGATAAGTGGACTGGTTTCAACAGTTTAGCAAGTGTTTTTCTTGAATCTTATAAGTTAGCACTTTCCGCTAATATTTCTATCAAAAGCCAAGGAAATTATTATGATAATGAGTGGCATTGGTATTTGTTGACGAGAAGAAGTATTCCTTCTGGTGCACAAGTAGAAACAATTGCTCTTTTGAATCTTATCAGGGACTTCCATGTTTTATATAACTCTGATCAACCCCAATGGACTCTCACTTCTAATAGACTATTCTCAGTCAAGTATTTTTACAATTTTCTTAATTGGAGAGGTGTTACAAATCCTTCATACAAAGTTATCTGGAATCCAATTATCCCCTCTAAAGTTTGTATCTTTCTTTGTCTTCTTGCAAAAAACAAACTGAATATAAAAGTGGTTATACAATTAAAAGGCTGGAATAAGGATATTACTTGTTCTTTTTGTGGGATAGAGCCCGAGTCTAGAGAGCATTTGTTCTTTTCATGTCCTATAACTATGCGAGTTTGGCAACATTTCATGAGCTACTACTTACCTTTCACTTGGCCAAATACTTTGGATGAATTATTACTTTGTCTTGAAGGTCTGCATGAGATAAAAGGGCTTCTTTGGCGAAACATTTTTACCTCTGTTTGTTGGAAGTTATGGGCATCGAGAAACAAATATATTTTTGATCAATCACATTTCTCTTTTAAGTCTATTATTAACTTGGCAATATCTGGTCTATATGTTTGGGCAGACACTGGAAGTGAATCGACAGTACCGAAGATTAGAGTTAAGCTGGAGAAAGAACCAATACAAAGAAGCATTGGATTCTCTGCAAGTGATGTGGATGAGATTTTTTTGGTTATATGTATAAAAAATACTTTATGGACTTTAAATTTTTGTTTATCGGGTTATAGAAAGTTTAGTTTCTCTTTACTATATATATGGCTAGCTTTGGTTCTTTCCTATATCTATGTCAATGGTAAATAACGGCAATGCCCTCTCTTCACCTTCATTGATGTTTGAAAGAAGAAAGTCATATATCACTAGTCTTGAAAACTACTTTTTCTATCTTCCAATTCATGGATACATTTTGTATCCTTTTTTTGTAAATATCTTATTGTTTAATATAAATGACAGGGTATATCCCTTATTTTTTTTCTCAAAAAAAATATGATAACTTAAATTTGAACAAAACTTTACAAAAATAGGTACAAAATGATAGCTCGGCTTACTATATGAGCTACGAACAAATAAAAAAATTATGAGGGTTACTTTAATGTTAAGAGCAAGGTTGGTTGGTGGCATATCTAGTGTCCCTGTTAACAATTATAGTAATATTCTGGATCAAATCCTCTTAATTGTAATTAGACAATAAGGGGAGCACTTCAAGAATCATCCAAACTTAGTTGAGGATTATAGTTTTTCTAAATTGGATAAAAAGTTACTAATGTTTAAAGTACAATAACATTACCTCTATTAAAAATAAATCATGCGTAATATTACTAAATGTTATGCCCTAGAAATCACCAAGTCTAATGGAACCTCAAGAAATGACCACATGTGGCAATTGAGTGGCCAACTCCCATAGCATCTGCAAGCATGGCCTAAATGATTAGCTAGCTGACTTGTCTTACGATTCAAATTCGAGATGAAAGGCGCTTCTGATGTTGGGTCTGTGATGCGGCATAAACATGTACCAAAAAGGTTGCAAGTGCACAACCGT
>BQKN01065317.1:45061-105984 GCA_022839385.1 Asparagus kiusianus
AAGTATATGTTTCATATTTATATAAACTTGTAAACTACAAAACCAAAAACGTATATGTGTGTATATGATTGAACTTAAAGTACCAACACACAAAATATAAACTCCTAAACTAATTTACCCAAGCTTGTGATCTTCAACGAAGCTCTTCTTGGTAAACTTACGGATGAAGCTTGAACTTAGATCTTCAACTTGAATTGTAATGCTTCACTCCACTATTCCGCCAACCTCCATTGGATATGATCGTTGAAGTACTATTTCATCCAACCTCCAACATATTGTTTGCCTAAAATAGATACAAAACACAAACACTAGACAAACAACATTAGATATAAATTATTTGTAAATCATCATCAAAACAAAAGGACCTAACAATGAAGACCTGATAAAAAAGAAGAAAAAAGATAAAATCTTCTCAAGAAGTAGAATGTAAATTGAGATTCAAAGGTGAACCCAAATCAAAAGCATCAGAAGAAGGGGAGTCTAGCTCTTCCAACGAGGAGGACGAGCCGTCGTTGTCATTAGAGCCTTCTCCAGCATCTCCACCGACAACCTCTCATCTTCCTCCACTATCCCTATCCCATCTTGCACCTCAAGTGTGTCATGAATGGTGAGGAAGTTGACCATTCACGAAGGATACTTGAATCTATCCTCCTTTAGTAAGACTTCACAAGGGAGTTGAGCCTTCAAATAATCAAACCCCTCCTTACAGGTGAGGGCCACTTTGACTTGGTCCAAATAACTGCCATGATATTTCTCTATTATCTCTATCTCGAAGGTGCTTGATTTCAAACAAGTCTTCCGAGTCTCAAGCTCTTAGATTCGGGCATGGAGTGAGTTGCGTTGCAGCTCAGCCTCATGAGCCTCTTGGGCAGTCTTCTATCACAGAGTCTCCTGAAGAGCCACCTATTTTTTTAACCTATCCTATAGCTCTTTCTAGTCAAGCCGAATAGCATGAGCCCACTCGAAGGAATCTTCTTTCTTCCTTTTCTCATTCCAAACTTTTGATTCAAGACATACTATCTTCTCCTTGGCGAGTCCTAATGTCATGGTGGGTATGGTTGAGATCCTCTTTGAGGCCCCTTATCTCCTTTATGTCTGTGCAAGCTGAGCCTCACGATGCTAAGCATTAGCCATGGCCAACTTGAGATCCTCATCCTTGCAAGCCAGTTGATGCTCCATCTTGGCCCAGCTCCCCTTGACTTCATCAAACTTGCTACCTTTAGTGGTAACCGCCAGTTCGGTCATCTCTCGAGCTTCCTTTTGCACCTCCAGATAGGCCCAAAGCTTGAAGAAGAGCTCCATATATATTTTGAGCCATTGAAATGACTCGAACACCAAGAAAGCCCCTCAAGTGAGGTAGCTCCTAAGAGCATAGTGGAGATCGACATCAGGAGTCTTACATAGCAATACATCATCGTCTACATTGAATTGCTCAACAGTTTTAGCCTGGTCGGCCTAAAACTCTAAGAAAGACCCCTTAGCATCTATTTAGTGCTCAGGGATGAAAGGACGCTCCTCCGTCAACTCCCCTTCTTAGTGAGGGCAAGACATCGGCCTCATTAAAATGGCACAAATCCCTTCCTAAGTGAGCACGCATGGGGGATCGCTAATACTATGGGGGAAGGGCCACTCATATTGGCCCTTATACATGACATTCGAAAGGCCCAAAGGTCTCATGGCCATTGGCTCATGTGCCTCGACAATCGGCTCCTTAGCAACCAGCCCTTTTTAGGTCTTTTGGATGACCCGAGCCCCTTATCTATCTTAACGGGTACTACTTTAGTTCTCGCCTCAGTCAGAGCCTCACCTCCTATTGCCTCCATAATAGGAAATTCTTCCCCTCCAACCTCCTGTTTAGGAACTAGCTGTAGCACTTCAATAAAATCAAGTGGAGTCTAGAAAGTTGTTAGGGGTCAAAACCTGACTGGTTTACCCCAGTGCAGCCTCGACCTGTCCAGATGTAGCCTCAGCTAACTCAACTCTAAGAATGAAGAGATATCGTTGCTTCTCTCAGCCCAACGATGACTCTTGGAAACTATATTCTTCCTCTTTCTCTTGGATCCTTTGGCCTAAGCAGGAGATTTGCTCATACCAAGTTTGGCTGCGATCACAATGGTAGACTGCTGGTGCAAGGTCTAAATCTCAATAGCCTCTAGATCTGCACGACGTCGCTTCTAAGGCACAGTAGGAGAACCAGGCTAGGAACCCTCTACAGGCTTCTCATCAACTGGCAGAACCGTTGCCTAAGCCAAATCTAGCTCAGTAGTTTGGACAAAGTATATACTTGTGGCTTGAAGGATGGCATTATCAAACAAGTTCTACCAACGCTGAGACCCCTTATATACCGGGATCCTCTCTAAGCTTTACAACTCAGCATCTGAGAGCTTCTTCATCCTCAAAACCTCCTTCTTGATATTTGACCATGTACAGCAAGTCAAGATAGAATCAGCAACAAAGACGAATAATAACTTCTCCCTCCAACCCTTGTTTGTCTCAAGAACATTAGACACTAGCTACTAATTACCGACCCTCTCTCTTGCCAGCTTTAACACATACCAGGTGGCGTAGCATGCCCAACGTCGGCTTGGCATTTACGGGGTGGTGAATGATAAGGAAGGCCACCAAAAAAGCAATAAAGTTTGGCGCCAGCTGCGCTGATGCAACCTCCAAAGCCCTAAAACTTTTTAAAGAAATGGGTTCAATGATAGGCGAAGGCCATAGTCAAGATGATGCCAGTATAGTGGCACCAAACCATTGTTGCGGTGGTAGATAGATTAATCCCTTGACAGAGCTGACAACGTGAGGGCACTGGGATATCATAATTCTAGGCATACTTCTCTAGGCAGCCCATGAGCACCTCCGACTTCTACTAGCATGATAAAGAAATTCTGGACTCATTACGAATCATAGTGTGGTGAGCACTAGAAGCCATCGGAGCAGTCAAAAAATGGATGGAGTACATCAAAGTTTTTTAGAAGAGGAAAGGTTGACTCACACCAATCGAGAAGAAGAATTCCTAGGGCTTTTTGTGAAGTAGAAAGAAGGAAAAAAGAGAGAAACATAAATAGGCGAAAGGAGATGACACATAGTGCAAAACTGATGGTTTACACGGTTTATGAGAAAATGATTGACGATTTTCGAAAACCAAAGCGATGTCCTATCAAATGAGGCACTACTCCATCAAAATGGCCAAATGATCTTCGTTGACTTTAGAAAGTCAAATCACAGTTGTCTTATGGTAAGGATGGTCCAGATCCACTAAGCATGAGGCGGCTTATTTTCTCTCAAACTCGGCTTCCCGAGTCCAAGTGAAAAAGGACAAATATTATACCCTAGAAATCACCAAGTTTAATGGAGCCTTGAGAAATGACCATGTGCAGTAATTGACTGGCCGACTCTCGTAACATGTACAAGCACGATCCAGTTGATGAGCCAGTTGACCTGTCTCGTGATCTAATCTAAGACGAAAGGTGCTTCCGACCCGGGGTCTGCTAGATGTCCGACTCCGAGATAGAAGTTGCTTTCTACTCGGATCTGACATAGTGCATCTCAAAGAGTGGAATGACCTGTTAAGCATCATTAAAAGTCGTATCACATTTAATGCATGAACAATCAGCACTTGTATTTTACCACTCAGTCGCTATCAATATTTAGGCCGCGTCAGAGCAATTATGATCGCTCGAGGTAAAACCTTCAAAGCTCCTCGGACATGTCATTACTCCAGCAGTCCCCTCACTAATTGCGAAGGCGACTCATCCAAACAGCTATCGACACATGTAAAGCATGGTCTGAAGCATCACTGCACAATCCCAACCAAACTTACGAACGTGTCCTTATAAACCCTCTATAAATAGTGACAACTTCCCACGTTAAGGTAAGCAAATTTACATGGAACAAGTCAACAAGACTACATTATGTTTTTTCCTTTATAGTAACAAACTAGCCATCGACTTGAGCATTGGAGGGCAATGCTGGAGGAAACAACCTCCGGGACCTCTAACCTCAGTTACTTGTGTAGGAAATTACAAGATCCTCAACGGGAAAGTCAACCAACAAAGACGATTAAGGGATCCCAAAATTAAGTTTAACTTCCCTAAACCACACATCAATTTTTTGACATAAATACTAGACTACTTAAGATTAATTGAAAATAATCTTCCGTTTATTGTCAAAATATCTTTCCATAAATAAATAATTGAGTAAACCTCATGCATTAATGATATGATTCTCCACTACCAACTAACATGGGTAGAGCATAATGTTAGCTAGAAAAGATTATGATGTGTCATAATAAAAACCACAAATACAACTATCCAACAATTACGCTACTAACCATATTCATAAAAATCATTTAAAAGCACCTACACTAGCAAACAAAATAAGTAATCCACCACTAATTAGAATTCAAATTTCATTCTCCCAAACCGTGTTTTACCTTGCTTGTTCACCAATCTCACGTGCCGCACAACCCCTCCCTCCATTATATATACCCTCGCCCAATCCGGGTCCAACCTCATCGAACAACTAACGACAATCCCAATTCGAGCTCATCAAATTATTAACTCATACAGTTCTAAATCATATTTTGATATCCTGAGCTCCTCCTCTCATGTCAATTGGCACCACCATCTCCGCCCCCTCTCCGGCGAGGACCGTCCTCCCCCCGCCCCGCGGATCCCGCCTCAACCCCACCGCCCACCCCGAGTCCTCATTCCGCCTCTCCTCCTCCGCCGCCACCTCTCTCTCTAACCTCGACCGCCTCCTCGTAAGACAACAGTCGCCGCCGTCTTCTTCGCAGGGTCCACCAACATCTCAACCGCCGCCGCGCCCCAATCACCGAGACAACACAGGTGATCATATCAACAACAGTCGGCGCCAGAACAGCGGCCTGTTCAACGCGCTTAACTTATCAACGGTCATTCCGTCGCTGCGGAACCCCGCCACCGAGGCCATGTCGCCCCGCAGCCTGACGCAGCTGCAGCGCCTCCTCGAGTCCCCGCGCCCGTCCCCGAAGAACTCCATCGCCTCGCGCTGGCGCGAACTCCACGGCTCCAAAGACTGGGCGGGGCTCCTCGACCCGCTCGACGAGAACCTACGGCGCGAGCTCGTCCGCTACGGAGAGCTCGTCCAGGCCGCCTACCACGCCTTCCACTCCAACCCCGCAGCCAACCCCTCCCACATCCGCCACGTCATCCTCCCCGACCGGTCCTACCGTGTCACCAAATCTCTTTACGCCACGTCGTCCGTCGAGCTCCCGAAATGGCTCGATGGCGCCGCGCCCTGGATGACTCAGCGGTCCAGCTGGATCGGGTACGTGGCAGTCTGCGACAACCCGCAGGAAATTAACCGAATGGGCCGAAGAGACGTTGTAATTTCCCTGAGAGGCACTTCCACTTGCATGGAATGGGCCGAGAATCTTCGGGCCGGATTAGTTCCGATGAACAAGGAAGACGATATCCCGGCCCAAAACCAGCGCAAAGTCGCCAATGGATTCTATAGCCTGTACAAGACACGTGGGCAGCACGTGCCGAGCATGTCGGAGACCGTCGTGGCCGAGGTCCGCCGCCTCGTCGAGCTCTACAAAGGGGAGGAGCTCAGCATCACCGTAACAGGCCACAGCCTGGGAGCGGCGCTAGCCCTCTTCGTCGCCGACGAGCTCAGCACGTGCCTCCCTCGCGCGCCGCCCGTAGCCGTCTTCTCCTTCGGCGGCCCTCGCGTGGGCAACCAAGCCTTCGCTGACCGGCTCAAGAGTAACAAGGTCAAAGTGCTGCGGGTGGTCAACGCGAATGACGTCATCACGAGGGTGCCGGGGGTCATGCGGATCCCACGTGAGGAGCTGGGTCAGCGGCTCCCCCAACGATGGAGCTACCTCCGCTCGCACGTGCTGCAGGGTAAAACCGGGTACGTGCACGTGGGGACCGAGCTGAAAGTGGATAGCAAATCGTCGCCTTATCTTAGACCCGATGCGGACCCGGCCTGCTGTCATGATTTGGAGTCGTACTTGCATTTGGTTGACGGGTTCATGGGTTCGGATTGCCCGTTTAGATCCGACGCGAAGCGGAGCTTGGTTCGGTTGTTGGACCAGCAGCGGCCCAACGTGAAGAGGTTGTATGTGAGTCAGGCGAAGATGTTGGGTTTGGATCGGTTTGAACCCGGTTTGGCTTCGCCATCTATGTCTGGTTGCTTGGCGAGTCCGTCTGCGTGAGGGGCGGCTGGGTTTTGATTTGTTCAAATTTTTTGAGCTGGGGTCAGCTTTTCATTAAAAAAGTTGTAATTATTAATTAGTTTTTTTTATAATTGTGATTGGCTTCTTTTTAGTTGGATTATGATGGTTTCGGGGAGTTGTTAACTGAGAATGACATGAATTCTTATTATCAAGTGCGATTAGATACAAGTTGGATCGTCTCGAGTCCCTTCAAGAAGAGGGGGAAGAGAGAGAGAGAGAGGGGCCAAAATTTTATTAACAATCATTGATTTGGCTAGTAGATAATTATGATTCATTCTAAATTTAGTATTCGCTATATCTCCCTCATTTCAAGTTTGCACTCAAACAGAAATTATAACCATACACTAAATAAATCAAGGGCTAGTACCAATGTAGTGGTCTTTCTGTTGACTTTTTTGTTTACGGAGAGGATCTGAATCCACATAAATAGATAGCTTTGCAATTTATTTTAGATCTGGATCCTCTCTATTATAAAAAAATAGTGGGGAGACCACTATTTTATTAACTATTGTTGATTTGTCTAATGAGTGATCATTGTTTATTCTAAATTTAACACTCACGAATTCTACTCATTCCTAATTTGCACTAAAATACAAATAACAAACATTCAATAAATAGATCCTCGACAAGCTGACATCTTGCGGGGACAACTCGAAAGGCGTCACGTGTCGATGACCTGAAAAGCGTCACGTGCCGACGACCCGAAAGGCGTTGCGTGTCGACTGCTGGTTAAGTCGACTACTTAATCACTCCACTCGGTCAACTGGTCGGTCGACACCTTGCGAAGGCGACTCGAAAGACGGTATTTATCGACCACTAGATGAGTAGAAAGGCCACGGAGTGCCTCAAACCTTGAGCCCCCTCCTGTGTACTGGCAACCAATCACCCCACAATAAATGTCATTAAATGTATTATGGGCGCCATCATTCCTCTGCCCCTAATAGTCTTTATGACACATCGGACTATACTGACACCGCACATCCCTAATCACTTCACATTAAATACCAAAGTGATCTCTCCATTCGTCGGCTGATACCTGTAAAGCAGAGGTTGATGTGGCCGTCATCCCATATAGGCCGAAGTTACCATTTTACCCTCATACCACCATTATAAACAGGGATACTATTTTCAACAATAAGGTAAGTTCTTTACTACTACTCATTGTGCTTAAGAACTGTTACAGTTCATTTTACTTCTCCACTCAAGCAAATCATTGACTTGATGGTCCAAAGAATAGCTGGGGAACCCAACCCCGCCCTCTTACGATTTTCTACTTGTGCAGGGAAGAACAGCTTACTCCAAAACTAGATATTCGGGGGGTTAGAGGACCTCCGTTAATCACTCCTTTTATTTGAATGTTTGATATCAGTCATTAACAGTTTGACACCCACTGTGGGCCCTTCTTTCTTCTCCTAGCAATCATGTTTGATTCTGAGCATATGCCTGATCAGTTCATCCCTGGAAAGTCACATCCAATCTATATCACGCAAGCCCATCTTGAAGATGTTAGGACTCATGTGGTGAGCCTAATTCTGTAATCTTGTTTTGATGATTTAACAAACAATTTATAAAGTGTTTTCTAGTGTTTGGTTTTGATTAATTAACCCAGGTTGAATGATTCAACAGCTATATTGTAAATGAAGCATATACAAGTCAATACTTTTAATTTATATGGTCTATTAGTATAGGATGTGTATTTTGTGTATCAATACTTTTAATCTTAATTATATACACATACACATTTCTTTATTTCATCACAAATAGGGTATTTTTATGTAATCGTTGTATAGTTGACTCATGGACAAATTAACCTTTGTATACATCTTATATATAGTCCATAAATCAGTTCAAAATATTTTTATAACTTAGTTTAAAACATATGTCAAAATCAAGCGTTCATACAAATATGTATTTTTGAGTTTTTGCAAAACGACAAGTTTTCACAAATGGGAAATAAAATTTGAAAATTATCTTTTGTAACATGTTCGTATCATGTTTATAAATATGTCCCTAAGTTTTATAATTTTTAGAATTTATTTGATATTTTTTAAAGACGTTTCAAATTCAGGTTTTCAAACTGTTTTGTCATATATTAGTTTTTGGTCGACCGCAGAAGGCATGCCGGTCGACCGACCAGAGAAAAATTTTCTAGTTTTGTTTCTCAGGGCATTTCGGTAGATCGAACTTGACCTTTCGGTCAACCGACCAGAACTCATATTTTAGCAGATTTTTCTCAGGTTGTTTCAGTCGATCGACAACTTGTGTTCGGTCGACCGATGAATATCTTTCGGTCGACTGATGAACATCTTTCGGTCGACCGACCATTGTCATCCGGTCGACCGAACTACTGGCCTTTGGCATAACAAGTAGTTTTTCAGATTTTATGTTTTTTATTGTTTTTGTTGTTTTGTGATGGTTTCTTGGGCTATTTTCTTCTACCATATATATACCCTATTACATTTAACACTCCATAAGACTAAGAAAGTTTTAATCAAGTTTTAGGGTTTAAAGATTGTTTAAGTGTTGTTTTAGAAGTTTTTATGAAGAAACTTTCACAAGAGGAAGAGGATATTGATTCTATCAGTTTGAGCTTTATTTTCATCCATCTCTCTTTCTTAAATTTCAGAGAAGATTCTTCTAAACTCAATCTCTAGCCTTATACAATTATTTGTTATTTATTCATTTTATTAAGCTAAATTTTACATTGAGTTTAGTTTCATTATTGTTCATATTGTTTCACACACACTCATATTTGAGCTTGAGTATTTTTATATATAATACATTTGGGTTATGAGTATGATTGAGTAAGCTTAATTTTGTTCTCAAATTGTATTGGAGAACAAATCATTTTATTTGTACTTATTGTTAAGAGTTCACTTTGTAATACACAAGTACACTAAGAGGAGCGTGTGGTGAGAGATAGGGTCGATTCTAAAAGGAGTGACATCGGTAGTAAAGTCTAGAGAGAGGTTGAAAATTCAAGCACTTGAGGGAGATGACACGTGAGAGACCAACACTTGAGGTTATAGTGTGTGATTACATTGTGAGTGATTGTGAGAGTTTTCGGTAAGCTAGAAAACCGAGATTGTGAGGTGTAGATATTTTGGGTGAACGTTGAAAAACCCGTTATGATAGTGGATTTTCCCGGGAGTGGGGAGTGGAGATATAGGTCAGAAGGACCAAACTCCATGATCATATTGTTGTTTGATTGTCTCCTTGCGCGTTATCGCATTTGTTTAGTAGTTCATGTTTATATCGCCCTTATTTAATTCCATATACTTGCTCATATCTCATTAAATATCATACTTGTAAGATTTTATAATTAATAAGTTTTAAATTGGTATTTATATCTGATTAGATTAACATATACCCTATTCAACCCCCCTTCTAGAGTAATTTCAGAAGAATCCACCCAGCGGATCACTCAAGCCTTCCAGCAGCAATTTGATGCTTTCATCGCAGAACTCCTCCCTCGGATCCTTACTCCTCAGCCCGCTCACTCCATTGCTCCTCCCCTATTATGGGATAGCCTTCGGCTACTCACCCTCCATTAGGAACCTAGCTTAAGGCTCCTCCTTCGCCTCTGCATGCTACCCATACCGAATAGTAAAGAAGTCGCGTCAAGCAAGCGTGTCCTCCTCTACACCGACTGACTCGACGAGTAGATCCTCACAAGCGCTACCCTCCATACATGGAGGTGACTGAGGAAAGTCCCAACCCTAGTTGCGATGGAAGAAAAAGCATAGCACCATAGGAGCTCAGCAAGATCCCCAGCGATATCGCGCTTCTCCAGGCCCCTCAGCTACCTACATGGCCTTTGGTTATGATCGGACTTACCGACCGATCGCCGAAGTCATTGGGGGGAACACTCCTCTCATTGATGACATCATGAATGCCACCTGTGAGAAATTCAAGATGCCCCAAGTAGAAAAGTACAAGGACGAGGAAGACCCTGCAGAGCATGTTCAAAACTACTATGACATGATGAGCATGCTGCAAAGGCCCAAAGCCATTATCTATAGGTGCTTTCCCATCACCTTATCGGGAAGCGCCAAGCTTTCGTGGAACTCCATGGAGAAGAAGTCCATTGGCAGTTTCGAGCAACTAAGCCAAAAGTTTGTGCACCACTTTTTGGCTGATACCAAGCAGAAGTTACCTACTCATATGCTGATACAGATGAGGTAGGAGCCTGGAGAGAACCTTCAAAGCTATTTCAAGAGGTTCCAAGCAAAGTGACTGGAGGTCAACGACCCAGGGAGCACGATCGCCATGTTGGCCATTATAGCTGGCCTATCAAACAACGTGTTGGCTGACTCACTCGTCAAGAAGTGTTGTTGCACCTATGAGCAATTAATAGCCAAGGTTCATAGGTACATGGACATAAAGGATGCCCAAGCCTACAAGAATACTGCTAGGGTGACAGAAGCAACAGTGGCAGCAGCAACGGCACCGACAACCCTAACGGTAGCAGTAGTCCCAACTTCAACAACTCTTGTTGCACCGGCCACACCAATGACCACCACAATAGCCCAAGAGGCTCAGCCAGTATGAGAGTCAGCTAGGGATCTCCTTTTGAGTCCCGAGTCGGCGAGCTATTCCACCAGAGTCAACTCCCGCCCAAACCGGTCCGACAGGAGGGACCAAAGGAGGGAGCTGGCACTAAGACCGGCCCTCAGTGTTCTCAATACCTCTCTCACTGATGCCCTCTACATGGTCCAAAAGGAGAGGTACCTAAACATAACTCCTCCTAAGATGAGATTGGACCCTCGGAATGGGGATACCTGATAATATTATCAATATCATCGAGACCATGGTTACCTCACTAATGACTATCGAGTCCTCCAGAGAGACATTGAGGATTTAATCCAGAAAGGATACTTGAAGAAGCTTGTCTCCCAGAGAGATAGGAGAGAAGTCATCGCTAGGGAAGTTAATATGAGGTCCCGTTCTCGGTCGCCTTGCCTCTAGCCACAGCCTGATAATCAATCCCCCGAACCTAACCATAAGGGGGTCATCAACACTATCAGCGGTGGTCCATGTCTAATTTTTGGTAATGGACATCAAGTCGGCCTACAATGTTATATTGGGTAGGATCGCCCTTCACCACTTGTGGGCCATTCCCTCTACATATCAACAGATGTTAAAGTTTCTGACTCCCGCAGGAGTTGGAGTGGCTAGAAGCGACCAACGAGAAGCCAGATCCTGCTAGCTGCTCTCTACCATGGGAAAAGGGGTGCAAGAGACTCTGCCCATCAAGAAAGCTTACTTTTAGATGGAGAGAGCGGTGGAATGGGAGAGAACAACCCATGTAGAAGAGATTCAGAAAATTACGATCGATGAGAAGGAATAAAGAAGATTAAGATTGGGTCCAGCCTTGCGAAGCCCCAGCGGGGAGCCATGATTATGTTCCTATTGGCGAACACCGACGTGTTTGCCTGGGGGCCAAAGGATATGCTGGGGATTCCACCTTAGATGATGTGTCATGAGCTCACCGTCGACCAGCACACCAAGATAGTTCGACAGAAGAAAATACATCTCGGTCTCGACAGATAGAAGGTAGCTGCTAATGAAGTCGATCGACTCCTAAGAGCTGGTTTTATTCAGGAAGTCTGGTATCCTGAGTGGTTATCCAACATGATGTTGGTTAGGAAGTCCCTCAACAAGTGGAGGATGTGTGTGGACTTCTCAAATCTCAACAAGGCCTATCCAAAGGATAGCTACCCACTCCCTAGGATCAATCAATTAGTAGACGAGAGCACGGGACACAAGCTACTCAGCTTCATGGATGTTTTCTCCCGTTATAACCAGATCCTTATGGCAGAGCATGACCAAGAAAAACCTCATTCATCACAGACCAAGGAACCTACTACTATAAGGTGATGCCTTTCAATCTCAAGAATACTGGCATCACGTACCAGAGACTGGTCAACCAGATTTTCAAGCCCCAGATCGACCGCAATGTGGAGTCCTATGCGGACGACCTCCTGGTGAAATCGAAGCAAGTATCGACCCATCTGTCAGATCTAGGTAAAATCTTCTCTGTCCTTCAGCGCTATCACATGAAGTTTAATCCTGCTAAGTTTCCCCTTTAAGGTACAGTTAGGGGAGTTCCTCGGGTTCATGATCACCAGAGTGGCATTGAGATCAATTAGGAGAAATAGCAACCATAGAGCGATTACCCGAGCCCCGCACACTAAATGATGTCTAGAGTCTAAATGAAAAGATCGCTGCACTAGGGCATTTCCTCTCCAAATTAGCGGAGAGGAGCCTCCCATTTTTCAAAACGCTAAGAGGGAGCAAGGATCTTAAGGAATACAAGAGTTGGATGGCCGAATGCAGCACGACCTTCAAAGATCTCAAGATGTACTTAAGCACTAAGCCGCTATTGAGTCAACCCAAAGAAGGAGAAACCTTGTATCTATACTTAGCAGTCTCTCTCGAAGCCATCAGCTCTGTCCTGGTTGAGGAGGATAACACCCAGAAGCCAGTGTACTACGTCAGCCAAATATTAAAAGCTAGTGAACTCAACTACCCTCTCATAGAGAAGGCTGACTTCATCCTAATTATCATAGCCAGGAGGTTCCGTCCTTACTTTCAAGCACATTCCATAGTCATTTGGACGAGCTTGCTTCTAAAGAAAGCTCTTGGCAGCCCCACACTTTAGGAAGAATGGTCACCTGGTCAGTCAAGCTAAGCGAGCACGATGTACAGCGCAAACCAAGGACAATAATCAAAGCCCAATCCTTAGCCGACTTTCTAGTCGAGTCGACCTTACCAGACAACGAGCCAGCCGTACCTTCACCGTCGGCCCGGTAGGGGCCATCGACGTCTTAAGTAGTCAAGGCCCCTACACCCCAGCCAACACATGCTGCCGCATATGATTCACCAGAGTTTGACTCTTGATGCTTGTTAAAGGTAGATGGATCCTCTGTAAAAACCGACAATGGAGCAGGAATAGTCTTGCGCAGCCCTGACGGATCGACGCACGAGCACTCTATTACTTTTGCATTCTCAGCCTCTAACAATGAGGCCGAGTACGAAGCACTTCTGGCGAGTCTTCGAGCTGCCTTAGCAGTAAGAGCCGAATGTGTCTACATTTTGCCTAACTCCCAACTTGTTGTCCATTAGGAGAATGGAGAGTATGCAGCCAAAGATTCTAGTATGGTTTAATATTTGAATGCGGCTAATGATCTATTCACCTTTTTTTGATTTTAGAATCGCCCGATTCCCTCGTGCCCTCAATGCTCGGGTGGATGCTCTATCAAGACTCGGATCAACCGGCTTGGGAATCAGATCGGGGCTAGTATACACTGATACCCTCGAGCACGCAGCATCATCAATGCATTAGAGGTTGTCATGCAATCTAAGACACCTGTTGAGTCATGTTGGATCGATCCCATCATCCAGTATCTAACATGGGGGACCTTACCAGAGAATGCCACTAAAGGTAGGAGTCTGCAAAGGAACGCTCGCCGCTATCTTATAGTTGACAGCTAGCTCTATCGAATATCATACTCCAGCAGAGGTGTAGGGTCCTATCTCTAGTGTCTTTGGCCTGCTGAGGCTGATTATGTTATCCGAGAGATTCATGAAGGGACTTGCGGAAATCACCCTGGGGCTAGAACCCTCACTCAGAAGATTATTAGCCAGGGTACTATTGGCCCACTATACTGACCGAATCCAAAAAAACTTGTCTCTTTGTGCAAGAAGTTCAAATTCTTCTCGGTCATCCCGCAAGCAACAACCACTGATCTCACCTCCATTTTGAGCTTAATTCCTTTCACACAGTGTATTTGGGGGCCCTCTCTCTATAGCTTTTGGGCAGCGAAAGTTTTTGATTGTCGCCATCGACTACTTCACTAAGTGGATCGAGACCGAGCCCTTACCTAAGATTGGTGAAAGTAAAATCACCAATTTTGTTTGGAAGTCCATTATCTACCAATTTGGTGTACCCCTCTCATTTGTGACGAACAACGACACTAAGTTTGATAGTGGGGGCTTTCAAAATTTTTGTGAAGAGTGGAACATATGACTCAAATTCTCCTCAGTCGCTCATCCCAAGTGCAACGGACTTGCCAAAGTCTCCAACAAATGCATCCTCCAAGCCCTAAAGAAGAAGGTAGACACGGCGGCGGGAAATTTGGTTGAAGAGTTGCTTGAGATTTTATGGTCCTATCACACCACTCATAGGAATTCAATAGGAGAAACCTCCTTCAAGTTGACCTATGGAGCAGAAGTAGTCACCCCAGTTGAATTAGCATGAAAATGATCCAACTGCGACATTTTGATGAAGATTTGAACGCAGAAGGTCTTCAAATCGGATTCGACCTCATTGACGAAGTCTGAGAAAAGCCCTCCAATCCTAAGTCATCAATTAGCAGCGCATCGCCCGACACTACAACAGCAAAGTCCACCCCCGTAGGTCCAATGTTAGTGATTTCGTCCTCTATAAAGTAGCTTTCGATAAGGACACTAAGGGCGGCAAATTGTCTCACAACTGGGAAGGACCCTACACTGTCCTTAAAGAACTACACCCATGCACATACCGACTGAGAAGTCTGGATGTGAGAATTTTGCAGCATCCCTAGAATGTCGAACACCTCAAAAAATACTTTCAATAATTATAAATGTAAATTTTGTTTTTGAACATAAATTCTTTTGAGTACTAACTCTTATGATGTATCTTACAGTATCTTATCTTTACAACGGCGAAAAACCTTGGCGCCCTCATTAAGTCCAAGGCACTCAGCAAAAGTCCTTGGCACCATAAGACTAAGGCACTCCAATCTTTTGGTCGACTCAGACCTCAAAAGACCCTTGGCGCCCTCATTAAGTCCAAGACACTCAGTAAAAGCCCTTGGTACCATAAGACCAAGCCACTCAAATCTTTCAGTCGTCTTCGAGAAAAAGACCATAGTGCCCTCATTATGTCCAAGGCACTCAGTAAAAGTCCTTAGCACCATAAGACCAAGGCACTCTAATCTTTTTGTCAACTCCGACCTCTAAAGACCTTAGCACCCTCATTAAATCCAAGGCACTCAGCAAAAGCCCTTGGCACCATAAGACCAAACCACTTTAATCTTTTGATTGTCTTCAACAAAAAGCCCTTAGCACCATAAGACCAAGGCAATTCAACCTTTCGGTCGTCTTTGATAAAAATATTTTGTTGTCCTCATTAAGTCCAAGGCACTCGACAAAAGACCTTGGCGACCTCATTAAGTCCAAGGTACTCAGCCAAAGACCTTGGTACCTCTTCAGGATAAAACCAAGGCACTCTAACCTTTCAGCCGCCTTAAACAAAAGACATTGACGCCCTTATTTAGGTCAAAGGCACACACCCGAGTCACTTCCACAATACAGCTGACTCATCTCAAAATTACCCATCTTGATAAATAAAGCTAAACTATGCACAAAAACATTTAAACAAAAACGGAAGGAAGACACGCAAAAATTAAAAAGGCCAATAAGCTTAACATTTTATTCTAAGATATTTACTTCTAATATTTCAAGAAATTTACATCATCGCTTACATCCGTATTTATAAAAAAATAATAATAAAGAGAAGGTGCAAGTCTTCAGACATCTTGGCTCGCGTCGGTGTCACGCCTTGCTTCCTAAAATACCTGGAAATTAGAACGTGAACAAGCCCGCGATGTATTAGATTGAGAAGAAATATATGCTATCATTTTTTTTCTTTTTTTCTTTTCTTCTCAATCCAATACGTTAAGCGTCAAATACATAAATCTCAATCACAGGTCCCCGATCTTAATAGCAAGAATATAAAAACAATCCAGAATAAGAAATAAACATATCATCCATAGTAAATCATCCCAGACATAAAAATATGGGTCAAACATACTCTTACTACAAAACGGTCCAACTAGGAATACAAATACATAGTTTATGATGAAAGAAAATACTAATAAAATAACTGAATCCATCATCAAACTAAGGACAATACTATAAAGAGTTCTAATGTTTATCAGCTACTATAGAAAAGAAAAACACGTCTAGGCTTTAGTTTATTCTTCTACTCCATCTGCAAGGCACTCCTACTACGAATCCTCTGGCTCCTGTACGATTTCGAGCTGAGGCTGTCTGTCTCCTAAATCTGACATACACCAGAGAAAACAGGTATACGCTAGTGTGCATGGCACACGGCAAGATCCCACAAAGAGAATAGGAACGGTCGGATGACCAATGCAATAACAATAATAATAAATAGAAACATGCAGTTGGAATACTAACAAGCTAGATGTAATCCATCACTAGAGTATAACGATTAGAAGAATCCATAATCATCCGAGTACCAAGGACATACAACTAGATAGAATTAATACTTAAAAATCTACAACTCGAGACGTAGTACGTCGAGTGAAATAATCCAAACAAGGAAACCCTCATGTATGTACAGTATGTCTGAAATTGTAGATAATTAAATATTAATCCTGATCTAGGTATGGAAAGAAATATAATTGGTTTACATCTCACAAAGACCCATAAACATTTAAACAACACGGTCATGTAGCTAATCATCCTATAATAGGTCACTGGTCTACCTCTCACATAGAGTCAACGCTCATATCATTGAATAACTGACTGATCGCAAATCACAAATATCCCAACTCCTCAGAGCCACCCCGGTGACTACACAAACTTCACCGGCACGAGCCCGGAATACAACCAAAATCATAAATATCTTAACTCCTCAGACCCACCCCGGTGACTACACAAACTTTAGCGGCGCGAGCCTGGAATACAACCATAATCACAAATATCTCAACTCCTCAGACCCACCCTGGTGACTATACAAACTTCACCGGCATGAGCCTGGAAAATACATCAACAATCCTAACCGCTCATATAGACCAAGACTTCTCACCCTAATTCTCGTAATTCCAGGTCAACTACACAGGAGGTTTTAGATCCTAACTGTGTCGTACATGTCACTATAGTCATGTACTTCTCATGATTCTCAACATGGAATAATAAATACAATTACGCTAAGTGTTAATGTCATGAAATGTGAACAGGGGTCGTGATCACAAGAAATATAAGAGAGTAAAGCTACTATTAACAATGCAAGATGAAACTACCATTAACAGATGTTTTGCACTCGAAAATCGAAATCTCAGTTATTAATTCCAAGAATAATTTCCTTTAAAATTATTTCTCATTATTAATGTAAAATAATTCTTTTTCTCAAAACAAATTCTTTTTAAATATTATAAATTCTCTAAAATAAATCCATTACCCAAATTAAATTCTTTTAGCTTATTATAATTATTCCGAAAATATTATTTATCACATATCTATTATTTAAATCAATATTATTCACCAAACAACTCACGCAGATAAATATTAATAGATCTAAAATTGTAGATAATTTATAATAAATAGAAAGATTCAGATCTGAGAAATCTGGATCTTGCTGTTAATTTCTTACTGCAATATCTAGTCACACATGATCTTGATGACGTTATCGTTAGTATAGCTATATCTACATTGTTTCATGTCTATTTCATTTAATATTTCTATTGTTATAAGCATAAGAACCCAGATTACTAACCACAACAACTTATTTTCCCACAATTGATAACCCTATCAGCTATACAACCACACATTGTAAAATAACAGATTAATGAACAAACAATTGAGGGGAGGGATCTTGCCTAGGTTCGTCGAATGAATCAACATCGACGACGCAGGTCGGATATGGCGCGGGGGAGTGTGGTTGTCCGACAACGGGGTGGCGATCAACGGTGATGTTCGGCTAGGCGACGAACGGAGGATGGCACGGCTTGAAGGCGGCAGCGAAGGTGGACTATCGGGTTGGGCCGACGAAGGGGCTAAGAGCGGGGCGGTTGGCTGTAGGGGGCCGCCGACGGCTCAGGCGGCGGCCTGCGGGTGATGATGAGGGAGATGGACGAGGGTGAGGTGCAGATCTGGCGATGAGCAGGGAGGTCGATGGTGCGTGGTTCGGAGAATGAAGGAGAGGGGAGCGGAGCGGGTCTGGGCGACGGATCTGGGCACGGCGAGCGGTTTGAGGTGGGGGCTCGAAGGAGCTAGAGGATGGTGATGGTGGTCGGAGTTGTCGGAGATGGCTATGAGAGGGCGGTGGCGATTGAGTTCGACGGTGCGGGTGGCGGGGGAAGCTGGAGGGACTTGGGGATGAGACGAGGCAAGTTGGGTTTGGGCGGTTCTGAGAACACGAGGTGGAGAAGAGAGAAATGGAAGTAGGCGGCTGGGTTTAACATGAGAGAGAGAGAGAGAGAGAGAGAGAGAGAGGGTTTTTATAGGGTATGGATTAGGGTTAGGGATTAATAGGTATTAATTAACAATAAAATAAATAAATAGGGGGTAATAGAAATAATTAGGAAAAATTCTTGTAAAAATTAACAATGATAATTATAACAATAATAAGAATAAAACATCTATTTATTTGAAAGTTTTCACTATAACTGTTTAATTTATAATTATCAAAATCAATAAATAAATATAAAATCAGGTTTTTAAATTATAAAAAATTTTAGAAAATCGAGAAGATACAAATACTCTTTTAAAAATAATAATTTAATATTTTAAAATATTAGAAAATTATTTTAACTAGTTTCAAAATTCATGGTCCTTACATTCTACCCCCTTAAAAATAAATTTCGCCATCAGAATTAAAATAAGAACCAAAGGACAGAGATATGGAACGAGAGTGAGTACTCACAAATCGACGAGACAAAAAACAATGTGAAGCTCCAGAGTCAAAGAGTGATAAGGCAATAACGGAAGAAACAAGAACCTTATCTAGTATAGGAGGAAAATACATCTAAACTAGCACTCATAAATAAATCCTATCATAATATCATAAGGCAATGTGAAATAAGGAAGTTCACATGCAAATAAAACTAAGAATAAACTATTCTTACCAGTGATAACCTGGTTGTTCGCCTTAGCTTCCACGGCCGTCATCATGAATGTCTGACGCGATGGTTGCTGCCTTCATGCTTCCTGATAAATCTGCTACTGTGGAGGAAGAGGGCCTGCTCGAGGGTAGGGTCCGTACTGAGCTGGAGCTGCTGAGTCTGATCGAGGTGGAGCTGGAAGAGCTGCTTGAACTAGAGGTGGGGCAAGCTGACCTACTGCCGCTACGAACATTCTTGGTTAACATGATCGGGGGACCCACAGTTGTAGCACAGACGAAGATGCCAGGGTAGATACAATAGGAACATTGCACCAAAGGCCGATCGTGAGTCTGCACTCCAGGGCGCTGATAGGGATGCACATGAGGAAGTGGCAGACGCTGAGAATACTGTTGCCTCTGCGGATTTTGCTGCTGCCTCTGAGGGGGATTCTCGACACTTCGAGATGGAGCTGGTGGTGTACTGCTCTGAATCACATGTGGATCTTCAGGTTACTTATGCACGCTCTCAATCTCGCGTGTTGCATCTAGCACCGCATCATGGGTCGCCAAAACTCTACCTGCCAGAGCTATCCTAATGTACTTGTCCAGACCCTTCTGAAACTGATGCCTCCTAATCGTAGGGTCTGTAACCAAGTGGGGAGCATATCGACTCAAAGAAGAAAACTCGGCCTCGTACTCATCAACTATTCGCCCTCCTTGCTTAAGTTCAACAAATCTACGTAAGAGTTCATCCCGAGCTGACTGAGGAAAATATTTCCTGTTGAAGTGCTCGGTGAACGTCTCCTACAGGATGGGCCTCTCCAGATGAGTCTTCTCAGCTGCCCACCATATCTGAGCGGTATCAGTGAGCTGAATATCCATGAGGTCCACCCATTCAGCAGGGGCAATACGAGTCACCGTGAGGATAGTCTCAGTGACCTTCAAGAACTCTTCGGCTGCTAAGGGTCCTTCAGCACCAGAGAAGGAAGGCGGTCGCATGTACCGAAACTCCCTAACACTAGACTCTGGATGAGGGGGAGGTTGGTGCTGAGGCTCCCACTGCAGCTGCCCAGCCAGGTGTTGCTGATTCGTGACCAATCCCTGAATCATCACCAGAAGTTGGCTCGGGTCCACTTCGAGCTGTGGGGCACTGCTACTAGATGGGTTACTAAAACCGCTAGTACCTACCATGGTTCTGAAGGAAAACGAGGATCAAAGAACTAGGGTTAAAATCAAAACAATATATTAGAAAAATGACCTAAAACATAGTTATTAAGATAATAGTATAAGAACTTAATTGTAGTCTTACGAATAAAATATGATATGTATCTAAATTGTCTACTATATTCTTACTAGTGAGGACTCGGAAACGTGACCTACATAGGCCACCAATAAAACCTGTCACGCCCTACTTCCCAAAATACCCGAAAATCGGAACATGAACAAACCCGCGATGTATTAGATTGAGAAAAAAATATACGCTATCATTTTTTTCTTTTCTTCTCAATCCAATACGCTAAGCATCAAATACATAAATATCAATCATAGGTCCCCGATCTCAATAGAAAGAATATAAAGACAATCCAGAATAAGAAATAAACATATCATCCATGGTAAATCATCCCAGACATAAAAATATGGGTCAAACATACCCTTATTACAAAACGGTCCAACTAGGAATAAAAATACATAGTCTATGACGAAAAAAATACAGATAAAATAACTAAATCCATCAACAAACTAAGGACAATACTATAAAGAGTTCTAATGTTTATCAGCTACTACAGAAAAGAAAAACACGTCTAGGCTTTAGTTTATTCTTCTACTCCATCTGCAAGGCACTCTTGTTGGCCTTCTTGTTTTGATGATGTTTAACAAACAATTTACCACTAATGTTGTTTGTCTAATATTTGTGTTTTTCTATGTATTGTAGACAAACAATGTTGTTGGAGGATGGATGAAATAGAGCTTCAACGATCATATCCAATGGAGGTTGGAGGAATAGTGGAGTGGAGCCTTGCAATTCAAAGTTAAAGATCAAGTTCAAGATTCATCCGCGAGATTACCAAGAAGAGCTTATTGAATATCAAGATCTACCTTGGGTAACTTAGTTTAGGTTTTATATTATGTGTGTTAAATACCTTAAGCTCAATATCATATACACACACGTATTTGGTTTCTATGTATATATATAGTTATATATATACATGCATGGTTTTGGGTTTTTATGCTTTGGACACACTTGCAAAATACATGAGTTTTCACAAATGGAAATTCAATTTGAGAAATTCTTTCTCTAACATATTTGTTTTCATGTTTATAAATATTTCACAAAGTTTCATCAAGTTTGGAATTGATTTGTTATTTTTAATGGAATTTACAAAATCATGTTTTTGTTCGTGCACATGTTCGTGTATGTTTTACAAAACAGAAGAGTTTTCATAAATGGGAAGTGGTATTCAATAAATTCTTTCTTTAACATGTTTATCTACATGTTTAGAAACTTTTCTCAAAATTTTACTATTTTTGGAGTTGATTTACTGTGCCCAATTGATTTTACAAAATTGTGTATGTCAGCAGTTTTTTCAGAAACAGTAAATCTGTGTTCAAACATTTATTTCTCTCAACTGGGAAATGATTTTTCAGAAATTCTTTCTCTAACATATTATTCTACATGTCTAGAACATTCCCACAAAATTTCATAATTTTGGGAGCTGTTTACTATTTTTAATTGATTTTACAAAGTCGGAAACGTAGAAAAATCAGATCTGCCAGATTGCTACAGTACCCACGGTCGACCGCTACAGTCGACCGTGAGAGTTACTGTAGCACAACGGCTCTATTTCTTGGCTCCGATTTTTGGGGATTTGCCTCGTTTTTGGGCTTTTCTTTGGCTTTGGGTTGTTGTCTTGAGTTCTTATAAATACCCATCATCCCTCAACACTTACAACAACTCAAGAAATGTTTTAAACAAGTTTAAAGAGTTTTAAACAAGAGTTTAAGTGTGTTTTTAGTGTTTGTTTGGTTTGAAGATTGTTTTCACAAGTGGAGGAGATCATCTTCTTGTTTGGGCTCCAATCTCCATCTCTTCATCTTGTCATCTATTGGAGAAGTTTTCTAAACTCTATCTAGCTTTACATTTGCTTAGTTATTTGATTATCTTTTTTAAAGCTAGTTTTTATATTAAGTTTAGATTTGATTATATTATCTCATTGTTACACACACCCACTTGAGCTTATTGTATTTGCATTCATAATATATTTGGGATTGTGAGAGATAGTAACATTGAGTTGAGCTTTCATTGTGTTCTCATCTATTGTAGAGAATAAATTATTTATTGTTACATTGTGAGATTGTAAGGTTTTCGGTGAGCTAGAAAACCCAGTGTGTTGTGAAGTTTTCGGTGAACTAGAAAACCGAGTGTGAGGAGTGAACGTTGTTCGGTGAGCGTTGAAAACCGACACTGTGAGGTGTAAACGTTATTCGGGTGAGCGTAGAAAACCCGGTTGTGATAGTGGATTTCTCCCCAGGAGTGGGGAGCGGAGACGTAGGACGGAAGGTCCGAACTTCGTGATCATAACGTGTGTTTGAGTTTTCTTTGACGCTCTTTATCTTATGTTTATATTTCTTGTCGTCATTGTCCATAGCTCATTATTTATATGATCCACTATCTAGTTCATATTGTTTACTCCTTGTGTTAGTTTCATATCCTTGCATATATCATATATTGCTTATATCTCTTTGCTAGGATATTTCTTGTTGTTCATATTGCTTATCCTAGCTCATATAACTTGTTGTATTTCATACTTGCTAGGATAACTTGTTAATTAATTTTAATTGGTATTTAATCGGATTAGATTAGCATAAGACCCTAATCACCCCCCTCTAGGGTCTAACAATTGGTATCAGAGCTTGGTGCTCTTTGATTTAAGGTCTAATCACATTGAGTTAAAGATCCAAGTTATTTTATTGTGCTAATCTTGTTTTGATTGCATTTGCATCTTGCTTGCATACTTTTATAATTTATGGATATGAATGATGCATCTTGTTTAGGCTATGATTCTAGTGTTGCTCCTAGATTAGATAATTTCCCCTATACCTAATGGTGTGTTAGATTTAAGCTATTTGTTAGATCTAAACATTTTGCTTTATGGGAAATTATAGATGATGCTTATATTGTGCCCATTTTGGAGAAATCCAAGTGGAATAAAAATGATCATCGAATGTTTACTATGAACAACATTTTGTTAGAATATTTTCTAAATGCTTTTTAACTCATCTATGTCTAACAAGTTTGTTCATTTTGATAGTGCTTACACCTTATGGAAATTTATTGAAGCACATCAAGGGGACTTGGAGGCGATCCGACAAGCTTTGAAGGATCCGGCTTCAAGTTCATGTGGAGCATCATGCACACGGCCACTAGGCGATAGCCCTAGTGAGGTTTGCGAGTTCGAAACTACTAATGATTTATCTAGTGATGAACTTGCTTGTGCTAGTGAAAAATTATTGCATGTCTTTAACAAATTGCAAAATAATTTTATTAATTTACAAAGCAAGCATGATAATTTGAAATCCGATCATGAGTTGTTAACTTCTAAGTTTGATACTATTTCTAATGAAAATATGATCCTTAAAGAAAATAATGAAAAATTAAAATTGGATCATGATTCTTTGCTTTCAAACTTTGTCAAGTTAACTCATGATAGAAATAATGCCATATTAGAAGTAGAGAACATACAAAATGATACTGCTTCCTTTATAAATAACTATTTATGTTCTACTTCT
Organism: Asparagus kiusianus; assembly: GCA_022839385.1. Classification (NCBI taxonomy): domain Eukaryota; kingdom Viridiplantae; phylum Streptophyta; class Magnoliopsida; order Asparagales; family Asparagaceae; genus Asparagus; species Asparagus kiusianus. The sequence goes on from BQKN01065317.1 coordinate 68,971, forward strand.
AAAAATGCATATGTGCCTAAAAATGAAGACTTGAATCTTATGAAAAAATGCATTTCATCTTTAGATTCAACTTTGAAGACATGTATCAATAATCATAGGAAGCTTATAGATATGTGTGCCAAGTCTAAGTCATCATCTATTCATCATGCACACACATATAGCAAAGTTTATAAGTGTTCAATTTGCGGCCGTAAAGGCCATCTAGCTAAATTTTGCTATGATGCATAAAAACATAAGAATATTAATCCTTCTTGTGCATCTCATGTAGCTTCTTCAACACATACACATGCATATGCTTATCATGCATAACATGCTAATGTGTTTAAATGTGATCTTTGTGGACGTTTTGGCCATTTGGCAAAATTTTGCTATGATTTGAAAAAGACTTCACCTTTGCCTAATGATTTTATTAAGCCACAAATGTTTAAATGTGATGTTTGTGGTAGATATGGCCACTTAGGAAAGCTTTGTTTTGAAAAGGTTTCTCATTTGCAAAATAATTTTAAAAGACCATCCATGTTCGCAAATGTTTCTAATGTTTCCCGTGCACCTTTTAATGGTCAACATAAGCAAATGCTTCTGTTTCATTGCAAAATTACAATCGGAATGGTCATTTGAGTGATTATTGCTTTGACCGTGTTAGTGCACCACATATGTCCAAGAGGGTTCATAACCCTAGGATTTTGAGCTTGAATGATAGGGGTCATGTCCCTAAATCTTTTGGTACCAAGAGTTCTTGGGTACCAAAACAAATTTGATTTTTAAACCAAGAATTTTAATGTTTTTATCTTTCTTTTTCTTGGTTTTGAAAATTATGCTTTGAAACTTTTTATGAAAACAAATTTTCTTTGATCAAATTCTTGTGTTTTCATGATTATTAATTTTGTTTTGATGAAATGACTATGTTTATATAACCCTTCGGAGTTATTGGGTGTTTATTCCCAAACATTATTTACCGGGTGCTAAAAATGTTTATATGGGTTGTTACTAGCTCAAGAGCTAGATATAGTTGCCTCTCTTGATTTTTAAAAATCAATGATGATTTAGTTTTATACTCTTAAAAATAATTTTTAATCTATAGTTCATAATTCTTGTATGTTACTTTTGAACTATGAAAATTTTGCTTTGATTTGTTCTTTTGTATTCATTATATAAGCCCAAATAGATGATTCAAATTTCAAATATGCTTTATAATGCATTCTATGAGTGGTTTGATCAAGTCCTCAAAGAAAGTATTCTTTTTGATCAAACATCGTTTTTGGATTCAAACTTTGATTTATGATTTCATTTGAGTGATTTGTTTTCTTTTGAAAACTTTTTTCATGGTTCTCATGTTCCCTCATCCTTTTGCTTTCATAAATTCATTCATACATGGTTTTTATGCTTGAGAAATGAGACATTATGTTCACTTTGATATATTTATATATGTTCTCATTGTCCTTATGTATGTGAGTTGTGTTTAGCATATTTTTCCATCTATGCTAGCTCACATATGTTTGCCATGATCTTCATTTCATATATTCTATATGGCATTTTGATAGGGGAGCAATCCCCATATATATATATATATATATATATATATATATATATATATATATATATCTTATTGATAGGGGGAGCCTTCGCTCTCTTCATTCTTGGTGTTTTCCCTTTTTTGATGTTGTCAAAGGGGGAGAAATATTGTGAGTATATTCTTTCTTGTTTATATGCATGTGAATTATAATTTATATATTTATTTTTTTTCATGCATATATCCTTTTTGTAAATTGTTTGTCATCATTAAAAAGGGGGAGATTGTTGGCCTTCTTGTTTTGATGATGTTTAACAAACAATTTACCACTAATGTTGTTTGTCTAATATTTGTGTTTTTCTATGTATTGTAGACAAACAACGTTGTTGGAGGATGGATGGAATAGAGCTTCAACGATCATATCCAATGGAGGTTGGAGGAATAGTAGAGTGAAGCCTTGCAATTCAAAGTTAAAGATCAAGTTCAAGCTTCATCCGCGAGATTACCAAGAAGAGCTTATTGAAGATCAAGATCTACCTTGGGTAACTTAGTTTAGGTTTTATATTATGTGTGTTAAATACCTTAAGCTCAATATCATATACACACACGTATTTGGTTTCTATGTATATATATAGTTATATATATACATGCATGGTTTTGGGTTTTCATGCTTTGGACACACTTGCAAAATACATGAGTTTTCACAAATAGAAATTTAATTTGAGAAATTCTTTCTCTAACATGTTTTTTTTCATGTTTATAAATATTTCGCAAAGTTTCATCAAGTTTGGAATTGATTTGTTATGTTTAATGGAATTTACAAAATCATGTTTTTGTTCATGCACATGTTCGTGTATGTTTTACAAAACAGATGAGTTTTTATAAATGGGAAGTGGTATTTAAGAAATTCTTTCTTTGACATGTTTATCTACATGTTTAGAAACTTCCCTCAAAATTTTACTATTTTTGGAGTTGATTTACTGTGCCCAATTGATTTTACAAAATCGTGTATGTCAGCAGTTTTTTCAGAAACAGTAAATCTGTGTGCAAACATTTATTTCTCTCAACTGGGAAATGTTTTTTCAGAAATTCTTTCTCTAACATGTTACCCTACATGTCTAGAATATTCCCACAAAATTTTATAATTTTTGGAACTGTTTACTATTTTTATTGATTTTACAAAGTCAGAGATGTAGAAAAATCAGATCTGCCAGATTGCTACAGTACCCACGGTCGACCGCTACAGTCAACCGTGAGAGTTACTGTAGCACAACGGCTCTATTTTCTTGGTTCCGATTTTTGGGTATTTGCCTCGTTTTTTAGGCTTTTCTTTGGCTTTGGGTTGTTGTCTTGAGTTCTTATAAATACCCATCATCCCTCAACACTTACAACAACTCAAGAAATGTTTTAAACAAGTTTAAAGAGTTTTAAATAAGGGTTTAAGTGTGTTTTTAGTGTTTGTTTGGTTTGAATATTGTTTTCACAAGTGGAGGAGATCATATTCTTGTTTTGGCTCCAATCTCCATCTCTTCATCTTGTCATCTATTGGGGAAGTTTTCTAAACTCTATCTAGCTTTACATTTGCTTAGTTATTTGATTATCTTTTTTAAAGCTAGTTTTTATATTAAGTTTAGATTTGATTATATTATCTCATTGTTACACACACCCACTTGAGCTTATTGTATTTGCATTCATAATATATTTGGGATTGTGAGAGATAGTAACATTGAGTTGAGCTTTCATTGTGTTCTCATCTATTGTAGAGAACAAATTATTTATTGTTATATTGTGAGATTGTAAGGTTTTCGGTGAGCTAGAAAACCGAGTGTGTTGTGAAGTTTTCGGTGAACTAAAAAACCGAGTGTGAGGAGTGAACGTTGTTCGGTGAGCGTTGAAAACCGACACTGTAAGGTGTAAACGTTATTCTGGTGAGCGTAGAAAACCCGGTTGTGATAGTGGATTTCTCCCCAGGAGTGGGGAGCGGAGACGTAGGACGGAAGGTCCGAACTCCGTGATCATATCGTGTGTTTTAGTTTTCTTTGGCGCTCTTTATCTTATGTTTATATTTCTTGTCGTCATTGTCCATAGCTCATTATTTATATGATCCACTATCTAGTTCATATTGTTTACTCCTTGTGTTAGTTTCATATCCTTGCATATATCATATATTGCTTATATCTCTTTGCTAGGATATTTCTTGTTGTTCATATTGCTTATCCTAGCTCATATAACTTGTTGTATTTCATACTTGCTAGGATAAATTATTAATTAATTTTAATTGGTATTTAATCTGATTAGATTAGCATAAGACCCTAATCACCCCCCTCTAGGGTCTAACAACTCTTACTGTGAATCCTCTGGCTCCTGTATGATTCCGAACTGAGGCTGTCTATCTTCTAAATCTGGCGTACACCAGAGAAAACAGGTGTACGTCAGCGTGCATGGCACACAGCAAGATCCCACAAAGAGAATAGGAACGGTCGAATGACCAATGCAATAACAATAATAATAAATAGAAACATGCAGCTGGAATACTAACAAGCTAGATACAATCCATCACTAGAGTATAACGATCAAAAGAATCCATAATCATCCGAGTAATAAGGACATATAACTAGATAGAATTAATACTTAAAAATCTACAACTCGAGACGTAGTACGTCGAGCGAAATAATCCAAACAAGGAAACTCTCATGTATATACCATAGTCTCAAATTGTAGATAGTTAAATATTAATCCTGATCTAGGTATGGAAAGAAATATAACTGGTTCACATCTCACAAGAACCCATAAACATTCAAACAACAAGGTCATGTAGCTAATCATCCTATAAAGGTCACTAGTCTACCTCTCACATAGAGTCAACACTCATATCATCGGATAACTGACTGATCACAAATCATAAATATCCCAACTCCTCAAACCTACCCCAGTGACTACACAAACTTCACCGGCGCGAGCCCGGAATACAACCAAAATCACAAATATCTCAACTCCTCAGACCTACCCCGGTGACTACACAAACTTCACCGGCGCGAGCCTGGAATACAACCACAATCACAAATATCTCAACTCCTCAAACCCACCCCAGTGACTACAAAAACTTCACCGGCGCGAGCCTGGAAAATACATTAATAATCTTAGCTGCTCACATAGACCAAGACTTCTCACCCCAATTCTCGTAATTCCAGGTCAACTACACACGAGGTACTAGATCCTAACTGTGTCATACATGCCACTATAGTCATGTACTTCTCATGATTCTCAACATGGAATAATAAATACAATTACGCTAAGTGTCAATGTTATGAAGTGTGAACATGGGTCGTGATCACATGAAAGAAATATACGAGAGTAAAGCTACTATTACTAATGCAAGATGAAACTACCATTAACATAGGGGTGTCCAAAAAGCCCGCCGGCCCGGGCCCGGCTCGGCCCGGCCTCGGCCCGAAAACCCGAGCCAAGTCCGGGCTCTGGGCCGGGCCCGGGCCGCCTTTTTGGTGCCCGGCCCGGGCTCGGCCCGGCCCGGAATAGTGTTTTTTTATTTTTTTTATTTTTTTTATTTTTTATATGTATTATATATGTATAATATATGTATATATAATATATTTCTATATATGTATAATATGTGTGTGTATATATACTCTCTCTTATATATGTATACTCTCTCTTATATAAGTATATATAGGTATACACTCTCTTATATATGTATAATATATGTGTGTATATATATATACTCTCTCTCTCTTAGTATATATGTATATATAAGTATACTTTCTCTTATATATGTATAATATGTGTGTGTGTGTGTATACTCTCTCTCTTAGTATATATGTATATATAAGTATACTCTCTCTTATATATGTATAGTCTCTCTTATATAAGTATATATAAGTATACACTCTCTTATGTATGAATAATATATGTGTGTATATATATATACTCTCTCTCTTAGTATATATGTATATATAAGTATACTCTCTTATATATGTATACTCCCTCTTATATAAGTATATTCTCTCTTATATATGTATAATATGTGTGTGTATACTCTCTCTCTTAGTATATAAGTATAGTATATTACAACGGCTACTTCTTCCCCGGCCCAATGGGCAATGGCTACTTATGCGATTTTCTCTCTCTCAAGTTATAACTTATAAATATATACAATATATTTACATATAATATATGTATATATAATATATATAATATATGTATATATAATATATAGTTACATAATAATTTGTAAGTATATACTAATACATAATTATATAAAATATAATAAATTTAAACTAATTTTTAGCATTTTTTATCAAAAAAAGAAAAGAAAAAAATTCAAAAAAATCCGGGCCGACCCGGAGCCCGGCCCGGTTGGGTCCGGGCCCAGGCCTGGACCCGGCCCGGGGTACCCGGGTCCGGGTCCGGGCTTCGGTTTTGCTCGGCCCGGGCCCGGATTTCCGGGCCGGGTCGGCCGGGCCAGCCCGGATGGACAAGCCTACATTAACAGATGTTTTGCACCCGAAAATCGAAATCTCAGTTATTAATTCCAAGAATAATTTCCTTTAAAATTATTTCTCATTATTAATCTAAAATAATTCTTTTTCACAAAACAAATTCTTTTTAAATATTATAAATTCTCTAAAATAAATCCATTACCCAAATTAAATTCTTTTAACTTATTATAATTATTTCGAAAATATTATTTATCACATATCTATTATTTAAATCAATATTATTCACCAAACAACCCACACAGATAAATATTAATAGATCTAAAATTGTAGATAATTTATAATGAATAGAAAGATTCAGATCTGAGCAATCTAGATCTTGCTGTTAATTTCTTACTGTAATATTTGTTATCTAGTCACATGATCTTGATGACGTTATCGTTAGTACAGCTATATCTACATTGTTTCATGTCTATTTCATTTAATATTTCTATTGTTATAAGCATAAGAACCCAGATTACTAACCACAACAACTTATTTTTCCACAATTGATACCCTATCAGCTATACAACCACACATTGTAAAATAACAGATTAATGAACAAACAATTAAGGGGAGGGATCTTGCCTCGGTTCATCGAATGAATCAACGTCAATGGCACAGGTCGGATCCGGCGCGAGGAGCGCGGTTGTCCGACGACGGGGTGGCAATCAACGACGGCGTTTGGCTCAATGACGAACGGAGGACGGCGCGGCTTGAAGGCGGCGGCGAAGGTGGACTGTCGGGTTGGGCCGACGAAGGGGCTGAGAGCGGGACGGTTGGCTACAGGGGGCCGGCGACGGCTTAGGCGGAGGGAGCTGCGGGTGACGACGAAGGAGAGGGACGAGGGTGAGGCGCGGATCTAGCGACGAGCAGGGAGGTCGACGGCGCATGGTTCAGAGAATGAAGGAGAGGGGAGCGGAGCGAGTCTGGGCAGCGGATCTGGGCACGGCGAGCGGTTTGAGGAGGTGAGGGCTCGAAGGAGCTGGAGGATGGTGATGGCTGTCGAAGTTGTCGGAGACGGCTGTAAGAGGGCGGTGGTGATTGAGTTCGACGGTGCGGGTAGCGGAGGAGGCCGAAGGGACTTGGGGATGAGATGAGGCTAGTTGGGTTTAGGCGGTTCTGAGAACACGAGGGGGAGAAGAGAGAAATGGAAGTAGGCGGCTGGGTTTTAACATGAGAGAGAGAGAGAGAGAGAGAGAGAGAGAGAGAGAGAGAGAGAGAGAGAGAGAGAGAGAGAGAGAGAGAGAGAGAGAGAGAGAGGGTTTTTATAGGGTATGGATTAGGATTAGGGATTAATAGGTATTAATTAACAATAAAATAAATAAATAGGGGGGAAATAGAAATAATTAGGAAAAATTCTTGTAAAAAATAACAATGATAACAACAATAATAATAATAATAATAATAAAACAATTATTTATTTGAAAGATTTCACCGTAACTATTTAATTTATAATTATCAAAATTAAAAAATAAATATAAAATTAGGTTTTTAAATCGTAAAAAATTTTTGAAAATTGTAAAGATACAAATACTCTTTTAAAAATAATAATTTAATATTTTAAAATATCAAAAAAATTATTTTAACTAGTATCAAAATTCATGGTCCTTACAGTCGAGAGTAGGACTGGGGAGAGAGGCACTCAGCTCGGGGGCTGGGGCATGCTGAGTGGTAGGAGAGACGACCTCTACACCTGCTGAGTAGGAGGGACAAACTCTTCTTAGTCATCCTCAAACCCATCTTCATCTTCGTTACCACCGTCACCCCTCTCAAGTGTTACACCCTCCCTTTGTCTCTAGCTCCTTCAAAAAATCAAGGCAACTAGCAACTCGAGAAGGATAGTGTGTGTCGGGAGTAGGTCGAGACTTCGAAGGAAGCAAGGGAGTTAAGGCCACAAGATAGTCGAAGACTACCTTACAGGACAATGGCACCTTGACTTTGCCCAGGGGGCCTTTGGCGATACTCCTTTACGATCTCTGACTTATGAGTCTCAGAGTCTAAGAAAGGGAGTCGAGCCTCCAAGGTCTAGACAGTCACCTAAGTCACCTGGTGAGCTGCCCTCTCCTCCTTAAGATCCAACCTTAGGTTTTGGGCGTCTAAGTGGTCCGACTGAGCACTTTCTTACGCATCTAGTCAGGCGCACTTCTCGGCCCTAACCTCCTCTGCCAAGTATTTGATTTGGCCATCCCGCTCGACAATCCTGTGCTGATAATGACCAATTTCTTCCTTCAGCTTGGCGATAATGGTGGATTGCTTAGAGCGATGCCCTGAAGCCCTTGATCATGTCCTCCCTCATCTTTAGACCCCACCGCAACCTACCTTCAATCTAGCTCCAAGTCGCACAATCGGCCTCTAAAGCTGTGACTTTTTTCTCTGTAAGCTCCCTAGCTACCCTTTTGGCTGCCATAGCCTTCTCAAATTTGGCAAGGAGCCTCTGCATGAAAGAGAGATGAGTAAAGAGCTCCTACTCAATCAGAGCACCCCGTAGGAAATAAATCTTGAGAGCCAGATTCGACCAACACTTGGCATCTCCTGCAGGATTTCCCTATACTTCGGGAGCACAAACTACTCTAGCGCCTGGAGCTAAGCCAATCTTGAAGTGAGGACTGAGCTCTCCCTATTGAGAGGCCTATGGGGGATAAACTTGTCATCCTCTGAAAGTTTCTCCTAATGATCAGAAGGGCCTCCTAGCTTGCTAATCAACTTGGCCCTAAGCTCGGCCCACACTTGGGCATCGATCTCTGCCATGAGGTAGCCGAACGGCCATCTGAAGCCCACCTCTAACACTAGGGTAGTAATAGTCTTTGGTAGCCTCATGTCAGCTGGAGTAGAGCCATCTCCCCTTCCACAGCACCCGATATCTCTACGGGCTCTTTACCTAGCCTGTGGATAGCCTCGGATAAAGGAGTCGATATTGCCGACTATCTAACTTGGGCTTTGGCTATAACCTGTTTAGCACCTTGATCATCACCCGATTGTTTTGGAGGAGAGGCCACATCAAGGACAATAATCTCTGAAGGTTGGAGAGGGAGGGTGCCTGGATACCGGTCCTCCTTAGGACACACTACAGAAACCTCCATCTTCACTCTCAAGTTGACTTGAAGTCGCTTTGCCGGTGCACTGGGCCCTTAGCTCCTGCTCAACCTCCTCCTCTTGTTGTCCAACTTCTCTACTTAGGAGGAGGCGCTGGGTCTGGCCAGCTTCGTAGAAATCTCTATCGTCCTTGACCGCAAACTATTTAGCTCCTCGGAGACCAGCTGACCCCTCAGCCGCTTTTAGGGCTTCATGATCAAAGCTTTGTCTGTCAAAGATGAGTCCTTCCCCTTCAAATTATTTGGAGGATTCTTCAGAGGGAGAGCTAGAAGAGTCGCCCGTGCCTTGCCGGTCTCGGTAGGAAGAACCCCAGAAATGCTGGCTATTCTGAGCGAGGACGACTCGAAGAGATTTCTCATCTCTTGGGATCCTACATAGGAGTGGATTTTCTCGAGCTGTCTCCCCTTCTCGACCAAGAGTATACAAGGCCTTAGCATGTCCTTCTTGATCTCTGGCCACGTTTGGGCAAGATAGGATGACGTCGGCACTAAAAACCCACATGAACTACTCATTCCAATCTTTGTTGGATTCTGGAGCATCTGATACCAGTTTTCCACCACCTATGTTGTGGAGGAAATAGTAGGAGTCCTTCCTCATCATTTTGATGCCTACGAGGTTGCCCAATAGGTACATGCTCGGCTCCACACGCACTCGATGCAAATCACCAAAAACCCCCACTAGAGTGGAAATGGCTTTAGGGGTGAACTGTAAAGGGGATACTCCCCGGGTGACGCACACATCCCAAAGGAAGGGATGGAACGTCAGCTGGACCATCCTCCAATGGTCTAGGTAAAGCGGTGATATATCCTTGCCGTGGTGATACACTGACTCATCCATGTTTAGCACTGACAAAGTAAAAACCCTAGGGAGATCGTAGCGCTCAAAACACACCTCGAACTCTTGAGCGTAGATCTAGGAGTGGTGAGGTGGGAGGAGATTGATCCTCATTCCATTGCGGTCGGAGGTGGAAGTTTAAGAAGCCATGGAAGATTGTCGCTAACGAGGGCAACGAGCATTGGAAAGAGAATATTTAGAAAGCTAAGGAATTAGGGCATAAGTTCATAAAGGAAGTCCTCTTCACATCAAAGAGCGATATATATAGATTCCGAGGGTGATACGTGGAAAAATCAGAACTACCAACGCCCTCAGTGCGAATGGATGCGATTGACCTCAAAATCTGAATGGTCTTTTTGAAAAGCAAGGCTCCACCCTCTTTTACTCCACAACTTCTCTACAAGAAAAGAAAAACGGGAGGTTACCTATCAATCAATGATATCATAAAGTATTTTTAATAATGTTCTTTCATCTGCTCAATAAAGGCACTTTGGAACTCACCAAAATTATGACTGTTCAGATCACAGTTGATATAACTCGTCCCTCCTATGAACTGACAACTTGCATGACCGACCTGTAATGCAGTATTAGTTGACCCTTCATGAAGTCGACTCAAAACAATAGAGGCGCCCATCCTTGGTGAAGCTTCTGCTCTACTTGGCAATTTCTTTGATCAGTTAGGAGACGTTTAGAAGTCGACTTGACCGACTCTGATTCAAGTCCTCACCCTCATTTTCATAAATTTAAGACCTATATCCCTAAACCAATAGATCACTATGAAGACGACATAGACGTCAGGACAATCAACAAATTGCTCGGGACTCAAGGTTTGGTCAACTCACAGTAATAACTTGAAGACTGATTCAAGACAAATAATAATTGATAGATCATAATTCAAGGAAAATTTTAAAGTAACCAAAAAGTGCCCTTTTTATCTTTCAAAAACATTTACAAGGCAACCTAAGGAGATATAAAATCTTAAGCTAAAGAACAAAGCCTAGGAGAGATCCATGCTCGCTCCCGGAATCGGAGGTAGGGAACTGCTGTTAACGGGTGGTGAAGGAGTCGAGCACATTTCTCGCTCGGCCCCATCACTCTTCTTCTGGTTCGAACCCTTCCTAATCTTTCGGGTTGAGTACTCATCTCCCTCATCCACCCCTTCAACAGGGGCCTCGTCGTTCGTGCCCTACCCTTCATCCTCCGTACCTCCCTCGCCAAGGTCGAGCCCCCCACCTTGGCTCTCTATCTCCAAGAGTGATTCCAAACAACTAGCGACTCGTGGAGGATAGCGAAAGTGGTTGGATGCACTCCTCATCTTGGCCGGGAACTGAGCCTTAAGGTAGTCGAATCCTACTTTACAAGCGATCGACACCTCTACCCTACTAAAAAGGCTTTGGCAATACTCCTCTACGACCTCAGACCTATAAGCCTTTAACTCAAGATAGGCAATCCGGCTTTGAGCTTCAATAAGGGACACCTTGTGACGAGCACTCTCCTCTTGGAGCCTCATCCGAGCAAGTTCCTCTTCCTCAAGCTTGTCCCTGACATGTTGGGTAGCTTGGCGCTCAACCTCAACCTGTACCAGAGCACGGTCCTTATCCTGTTGTCCTATGTAACATGTTCGGATAATTGTCTCACCTTCTTATTGTTCTCTTGGAGCTCACATTTGAGCCTTTCAATCTCAGAGGATTTTTGAGCATCTGAGGCCTTCAAACCCTCGGTCATCTGGTCCAGCACCTCTATCTCTCGTCGTCAGTTGCCCAGCTCGTCCTCCTTAGCTGACAACTCTACGAGGGCTTCCTCAAGGTAGCCTCCCCTACGTCAGTTTGTCGAGTTTCTAACTCCCCTTGGAGTTTGAGATAGGCGGTCCGGATTCTCTCCATTCAGCCAAAGAGTTCTTGTTTCATGAGAGCCCCGCGAACCAAGTAGCTTTAAAGGGCTTGATGGAGGCTGACATTGGGGACTTCCACCAGAATCTCCACGTCACGAGGCAACCAGAACTGCTCCACTGTTTGATGAAAGGGACCAATGTTATAGAATACAAAATAGTTTAAGTGTTGATCCTATTAGAAGGTCGACTCATATCTCACCCAGTGCCTAAACAACCATACTTAAAGAAATATGACTCGAGTGACTCCAGCAGTCGACCCAATGGGCTGACAACTTGTGAAGCCGACTAAAAATGTTCTACTTGTCGACCTACTCGCAGGATTGAGACGAGAAGCATCATTATTCGGCCTACCACTCTAGTTGACTCCACTCCTTGTTAGCATTCGGCCCTTACATGGTGACAACTTGCGAGCACGACTAAAAAGGGGTGTTTGCTAGCCTCCAGTAAGATGAATCGAAAAGTGGTACACCCTCGAGCCCCGGCCGACACTCATTCGCCATGACCTTAAATGCACGATCACAATCATCATTGCTCTAGACCCGAAAGTCTTAATGACTCATCTGACCTCATCACCACTACGTGCATCCTATCATCCCTATATTAAATGCCTGGATGACTCACCTACTTCAGCGGCTGGCACCTGCAAAGTAGAAACGATCAAGCCATCAGCTGGACTTAGCGGAAGTTACTTATCTATCCTTCAGATCTACTATAAAAATGAATTGAGGCCTACTGCTAAGGGTAAGCTATTAATAAGCAACTCTGAGCAACTTTATTTGCTACTTAATTCTTAATTCCCCACTCAAGTTTTGAACTAACTTGATCATCAAAGAAACCACTAGAGATCCAAACTCCGACCTCTCACGGATTCTTCATATGCATGATAGGATTTCTGGCTCAGGATTCAACCATCTGAGGAGGCTTGAGGACCCTAGCACTCCTCATAATCCATAAAATAACCCCATGTTTGATAACTGACATCAACAATATTAAATTAATTATAATGTAATATGTTTTATTCTCATATTAAGTTATATTTATTTAGAATATGATATTTTAAAATATAATATATTATAATACAATAAAACTAAAATATAATTTGTTATATTATGATATATTTTTATTTTAGTATCTAATATTATAATATAATTTATTACAATAAGATATATTATAATTCATATTGTACTACATTATATTATAATAAATTATATTGTAATATATTATATTTTACAAAACTTATTATTATATCATTATAGTATATTATAATGTGATATATTACAATATAATATATTTTTATTATTTATAGTGTAAGAGAAATAACAAACAATTTATTATATTATTATCTATTATATTAGCATATGTTATATTATATTTTATTATATAATATATTATAGCAGCTATCATATAATATAATATTTTTAATTATAATATAATATAATTTATCTATTTTATATTATTTAATAATCTACATTGTAATATATCATAATAATAAAAAAATATATAATTTACTATAATATTATGATATAAACTATGACATTATCAATAACACTTATTGTTAATATAGAAATATAACACAATACAACATATTATAATATATTTAAAGTATTATATTGTTGCTATATTATATTAATTATATTTAAATATTATATGTTATTAATTAATGGTATTATATATATTTATCAGAAAATCATGGATACTCCAATATATTATATAATGTTATAATATTAAATTAATACTTTATTTTAATATATATTATGTATAATATATTTAATATACGTTAAGTTAATATTATGATAAATCATGGCAAGTCAAATAAAAATGACAGTTTTAATAAAACACCACGTTATCAATTGTCCAGATTAAATTGTCTCATCCCACATTATCCTATCTTGCCCTATTCAATAAAATTGTCCTAATGAGTTAAAATTGTCCCCTTGAGAAAATCACCAAATTTAGCTCCAAATTATCCTAAAGAATAACTCATCCTAGGTATAGTCATTCGAAAGGGAAATTTTGAAACAAGTGTTCTCTGTCATTGGTGCAATCAGTGAGAGCTATTTTAGCATGTAATGGCAAATATATTGTGTAATTTGATATAGGATTAGACCGAGTTCAGTTTAAATATATGGGGGAAAAGAGCATTTAAAGAGTGTGCTTACGCCCTAAAAAGAAAGTCAACAAGTTGAGAACTCAAGGTGCCAAAAGCCAAAGAGGATGGGAGCATTTATCTCCATTTTGAACAAGGCAATTTCTAGAAGTCCTTCCCTTTTGAAAAAGGCATTCTTGAATTTACTTGGTAGGAATTGAGGATTAAATCCAGGCTTTGACCTAAAAATACTTTAAGTTTTGTGGATTCGGTAAATGATATTAATTTAATAAATTAAATAAAAATTATTGTAGTTGTAGGACCCATTAGCTAAACCAATCTTATTCATTCACATTAACTTATTATAAGCATTCTCTACAATTAACATTAATGTTTCAATCAGTTTTTATTTCTCTGGAATATAGGCAGTTACCTTGTTTCGGTCACCACATTCGTTCATTTATTTATGACGTCCCTTGCGCAATGTCTATTAGAGGATGTTTGGTTGTCTTTTTTTGTTTGGGTTTCCCTGCCAAAACTGACAAAAGCTGTCAGTTTTGACATCTTTACTTGTAAAAACGCCCATTTTGAAGCGTTTTTACAAGTAAAGCTGTCAAAACTAACAACTTTTGTCAGTTTTGTCAGTTTTGACAGGGAAACTAAGGGCAAAAATACCAACCAAACAGCCCCTTATTATAATTTGTTTAATTGGAAAATCGAAGATGAGCTAATCACAGCTAATGTTCATAAAAGTATACTAGGTCTTAGCCTCCCTCCAAAAATTTCCGTGCGGATATATCAAATAAAATAAAAGGGCCGGGTTTTCAGATATTAGTCACCAATATATCTCATATTTTAAAATTAGTTCCCCAACTACTTCGTATTTTGATGTTAGTCCCTTAAATCTTCATAGGTTGAAATTAATTCCCGAATCAAGTAGTTTGAAGTTAGTCCCCCAAATCTTCATATTATGAAATTAGGCCCCCAGGCCTTTCAATATAATACTAAATAGAGAAACTAATTTCAAAAGCACATCTGGGAGATTGATTTCAAAATACGAAGATTTGGGGGACTAGCTAATTTACAAATACTTAAAGATTTAGAGGAATAATCTCAAATACGCAGGTTTGGGGGGCTAATGTCAAAATATTAAAGATCCAAGGTATCGAGAAAATTTAAAAAAGAAGAAGAAGAAGAAAGGGTAACACAATTAAACAACCATATATTATCTCGTACCTCTCAGACATGCATATTAATTTGATAACTTACCAAATGAAATTTAACGATGTTATATTAGATGAGAAGGATCGGAAAACCATTGGAGGATGTATGGGTTGAAAACAAACACCTGCTTTCACATGGGTAAGTTAATAGATATGCAAGATTTGGAGAACAAATCTGCAAATTATATAGGATAGATCAGGAGTACATGGTTTTTTAAAAAAAGAACCCTTAAACTCGTTTATAACAAAGACACCAATACTAATTTGTTACACAACTCGGCATTATACATCAAGCATCCAAATTAAACCCACACAAAATCTCTCATTCGCTGAAAGGAACTCCAAATTAAGTACCAAACAAGTTTTCAATTCATTGAGGATGGAGATATAAGATATCTACTGAGCGCAGTCTTCCCAACAACCCTTTTTTGTTTCAGCAGCTCCTTCCTGAATTCATCCCAAGTGAACGCCACGTACTTCCTCTCCCCGTAAGTTGCATCAAGCAGCAGTTGAGGTGGGCAATCTATGAGCGTGTTGCTCGCAGGACACATGAAGTAGGCAACGGACAGTCTCTTCTGCTCTCTATTGACGACGGCCCTGTGAACTACGCTCCTCAAGCGCACGTTAGTCCATGCCTGAATGGGGGAAAAGCCTTGTTAGGAGGCTCATCGTGGCCTGTAGTACGCTAGGTTATTTCTTTCTTCTCATTTGTCCCTTTTTTAAGTGGAAATAACGGCTCTTATACGAGATTATAGGTGAATATGCATGCATGTATACGAGAAACATGGAATAATGTGTCAAATGCTCTCCGCTGTATCAATACTTCAAAATTGTAATGAACATGTGGATCATTACTTGGACAACACAATGTATATATCTTAAAATTCGATTTAAATGCATACATAATGTGAACTACTTAACCGGGGTTGCCAATTAATTAAGGCACTATCCAACTCATGCACACTTAGGGGGTGTTTGGTTTACTAGTTTTATAGAAAACTTTATAGGAAAGGAACTGACAGTGGTAGTTCTGCAAATAAGACTTTTAACGTAGATTTCTATAAATTGTGTTGGTTCGAAAAAGTTTTATAGAAAGGTTTTCTATAAAGTAGGTAAAAGTACCTAATCTATAGAAATCAACTTCCACCCAAAATGAGCTTAAATCACCCAGAAATTTGACAACGAAAATATAAAAATAATAAAACTTAATATGTACACTATTTCCCATCCTAAATATGTTTTCTCACGAGAGATTAAGGGCAGAAATATTTTTAGGGTTCGGCCGCTCGACGTGGTACCCTCCATCAGGTTGGGTCACAATGAAGGCGAAGACAAGAAGGATAAGGAGGGAGACGATGAGGGCGGCCATGGCAAAGAGCCAGGCGGTAAGGAGGGGCTAGCGGTTCCGATAGGCGCTGACGAAGCCGGTGCACGAGATGAGGTGGAGGGGGCAGCGAGCTAGGTGGTGGCAGGCGGTGTCGGTGTAGAGATCCAGACACCGGCGACGATTATTGTCAACGTGATGGGGCCCATCATCACGTGAATGAAGCAATTGTCTAAGCAGTTGTCCACGAGTTTAAAACCGAATGTGATTTTTCATGTGGAGGCCACGATGTGATCAAAGAAGTTTTCCAGCGGCTGTGTTTGATGGCCCACCCGATTGAAACATTATAAATACCATAAAGTTCCTAGGTTTTCGTGTGCAATTGTGAAGCTGCGGTTGATTTTCTTTTGGGGCAAGCGCCAGAAAGAAAAGCGGCTGATTTGGGCACAAGAGCAGAAGGCAGAGGGTTTTGTGTGAGGGGTACGAAAATTTGTGGCGGGTTTGCAGTTTGTTCTCCAAGGGTTTTGTGCAGCCGTCTTTTAGGGTTTTTCGTATCCTTTTGTAAAGAGATATTGTGAGGGATTTGAGAGTTTGTTTGAGGGTTTAGATTGAGTGATTATAAACCCTAGTTGTGTTTTCTCCCTCTAATAGTAGATCTCCCCGCTCCTTGCCCCGTGGACGCAGGCAGTTTGCCGAACCACGTAAAAATTGATTTGTTTGTGTTTGTGGTCATTGTAATAGTTTTTAGGATCCTCGACGCGCATTCCTAGAGCTAACGAGAGGAAGAGCTAATATCACACTTTGATGAGATATTAGGCTTCAGATTCTTGTTCCCTTTGAGAAACAAGAATTCTTATTGATCTTTCTCTCTTATTGTGCACCAGAAACTCTGCCGAAATTTTCGCTGCGCACAATAAGTGGTATCAGAGCCCAGGTTCCAGATCTAGGGTTTGGTTTGAGGAGTAGATCAATTTGGAAGCTCGTCCAAGGCTTCGTTTGGTGATAAAGGTGGGATCTTTTTGGTAAAGACTCTATCTTTTCAGTTTTGGATCTATTCTTCGTTCGTTGGTGCGTTGAGAAAGATGTTGGGGAAAGAAGGTACTTCGAGTGTCGAGGGTGGTGCTTCTGGCACGAAGACCATTTAGAATTTGAATATCCACTCTATGAAGATAGATGTGGAGAAGTTTAATGGCACAAACAAGTTTGGATTATAGAGATGCGAGGTTTTGGATGTGCTGAACGCACAGAATTTGGAGGATACATTGGAGTTAGATAGCAAGCCAGATGATATTAAAGAGAAGGTTTGGAAGAAGATGAATCGAACGGTGTGTGGTGTGATTAGGTCTTGTTTGACTCAAGATCTAAAATATAATGTGATGAATGAGACTTCTGCGAAGAAGATTTGGGAGATTCTCGAAAGCAAGTATTTGACCAAGAGTGTGGAAAATCGCTTGCATTTGAAGAGGAGGCTTTATCGTTTCCAATTGAAGAAGGGAACCTCCATTAGAGATCACATGAACCACTACACGAAGCTTATTACAGATTTAGCGAATGTGGATGTCATGATTGAAGATGAGGACAAGGCGTTGCTGTTGTTGAGTTCATTACCCGACGAGGAATATAAGACCTTCGTCCTTACTCTGATTAATAGGAAGGCATCCCTTTCGTATAGTGAGGTCACTGCTGCACTGGTGAATTATCAGCTTCGGAAGAAGGATAAGGAGACTTCGACTGAGTCGGTAGCAGAGGCGTTGGCTACAAGAGAGAAGGGTCCAAACTGAAAGAATTGGAAGTCACAGTCTAGAGTAGGAAAAGATCAGTGTGCTTAGTGCAAGGAGACTGGTCATTAGAAGAAAAACTGCCCAAAGCTCGACGAATGGATGAAGAATAAGCAGAAGGGAAAAGGGAAGCAACCATCATCAGAAGCAAACATCGAATCAGATGGTAATATTTCTGACTCTTCTATTTATTCACTTTCTATCAGTCCAAAAGATAGCTATTCGGAGGAATCCGAGTGGATGTTGGATAGTGGTGCGACCTATCATGTGTGACCTAGAAGGGAATGGTTCTCTAGTTTTGAGAAACTGGATAATGGTGTGGTGTACATGGCTGATAACCGTGCATGCCAGATCCTTGGGATAGGAAGAATTCACATAAAGATGTTTGACGGGACTGTTAGAGAGTTAAACGATGTGAGATATGTTCCTGCTTTGAGGAAGAACTTGATCTCGATTGGAGCTTTGGTAGGAGAGGGTCTGAAGGTTCGTGTTAAGGACATGGTTCTCGAGATTACGAGAAACTCTCGTATTTTGTTGACGGGCGTCAGGAGGAATAACCTGTATTACTTGACTGGAGGTATAGTAGCAGGTGGAGAGCTGACGACTTCTGTTGATTCGACTAGACTGCGGCATTTGGGGCTTGGCCATTCTAGTATTGATTCCTCGCATAAATTAAAAGAGGGTGCGAAGACCTACAGTTTGAAGTCCAGTGAACATGTTGATGTGAGCAAGAAGACCAAGGTGAAGTTTGGCACCTCTATTCACCATGCTAAGGGTCGTTCTGGAGGTGTTCACGTGGATGTTTGGGGGCCTTCTAATGGGGCATCAATGGGAGGTAATAGGCGTTTGGTTTCCTCTGTTGGTGGCTGTTCTAGGCGTGTTTGGGTTACAACCAAATCCCCATTGGAGAAAGTCCTAGTAGTTTCTAACAGTTTAAAGAAGTGTAAAATGGATAGAAAGGTGAAGGTACTTTATTCAAATTTTGTTGGGAGGTACAAGATGGACCTATTTCTGTATTGGAGCCGAGCTCACGGCATTTCGAGACACTTCGTTGAAAAGGAAATCTTGGGTCAACTAGATAGGGTGACAAATTTGGAGAACCGTATCTTGCTGGAGGAGGATCGGTGTTTGTGGTTAAGCAATGGTTTGCAGAAGAGTTTCTGGACCGAGGCTTCGACATATTTGGGTCATCTTATTAAAAGGTTGTCAACTGCTGTGATTGGAGGTAAAACTCTATTGGAAGATAGGTCTGGTAGTGTCACTTTGGTTGAGGCTTTGATGAGGAAACTAATTGACTCTCAATAGGTGGAGAGTTTTGGACAGAGCTTAGAGGTATCGCAGCGGGTAGAGATTGATGCTACTTCACATTGGGTGGGGATTTTCCCATATACTCCAGATCATATTGTATTATTTAGGATTCTAGCTAAGGTGACACAGTTTGGAGATCATTTGGTTTTGGATGCAGATGATGAGTTGGGTTTTGATTCGAGTGCAGCTGATAGATGTAGTTTGGATATGACCATAGGTTTACCTCAGGTGGAGGTGTTTGAGGCCATTGGAGGTGCTATCAGTCGCAGAGTTGATGATATTGGAGAAGGGTTGCGAACTCTTCTATTAGATTGAGGTCGTTCGCGGCCATTTGGGTGAACTACGTTCGGCTTGATTCATTGGACAAGAGGATACGTAGGCAGTCTATATGATGCAGCCGGTGTTGGATTATTTGATGGGGGTGAGACCGATTTGGTGAGTAGACATCGACGTTTGTGAGAGTATTCGTACTCTTATTTGGGTTCTCGACTTGTTATGGATTGAGTCCATTGTCGTGGATTGTTTCACTTCGACCTAGACGCAACAAGTGGAACATTTGGTTTGGTTGGTGTCGACTCAGTTTTGGGAAAACTTTACCGAGGTGGAGAATTGCCAACATGAGGGGGCCCACCATCACGTGAATGAAGCAGTTGTCCAAGCAGTTGTCCACGAGTTTAAAACCGAATGTGATTTTTCATGTGGGGGCCACGATGTGATCAAAGAAGTTTTCCAGCGGCTGTGTTTGATGGCCCACCCGATTGAAACATTATAAATACCCTAAAGTTCCTAGGTTTTCATGTGCAATTGTGAAGCTACGGTTTATTTTCTTTTGGAGCAAGCGCCAGAAAGAAAAGCGGCTGATTTGGGCACAAGAGCAGAAGGCAGAGGGTTTTGTGTGAGGGGTACGAAAATTTGTGGTGGGTTTGCAGTTTGCTCTCCAAGGGTTTTGTGCAGCCGTCTTTTAGGATTTTTTGTATCCTTTTGTAGAGAGATATTGTGAGGGATTTGAGAGTTTGTTTGAGGGTTTAGATTGAGTGATTGTAAATCCTAGTTGTGTTCTCTCCCTCTAATAGTAGATCTCTTCCCTCCTTGCCCCGTGGACGTAGGCAGTTTGCCGAACCACGTAAAAATTGATTTGTTTATCTTTGTGGCCATTGTAATAGTTTTTAGGATCCCTCGACATGCAGTCCTAGAGCTGACGAGAGGAAAAGCTAATATCCCACTTTGATTGGATATTAGGCTTCAGATTCTTGTTCCCTTTGAGAAACAAAAATTCTTATTGATCTTTCTCTCTTATTGTGCATCAAAAACTCTGCCGAAATTTCCGCTGCGCACAACAATTATGGGGATGGATAAGACAAAAGAAAGGAAGTTTAGGAAGGCTATTATATATGTTGTTGCTCACCGTCATTTGATTTGGTTTGTTGATGGAGGAGGAATTTTGGGGGTTCAATGAGAGTGAGTATTGAGAGTATTATTGGAGAGTGATTTTTGTTGGGTAGCGAGACTAGGAATAGATGGTTCTTAGTGGGGAGTGAAATTTTATGTTCATGGATAGGCGATGAATGAGATTATGAAAAATTTTCTATAAATATTTTATATGCAACCAAATAAATGAAAAGAAAAACTTGTTATTTCTATAAAGTAATGTGCCAATTTTCTTGTTTTCAACCAAACAAAAAAAGTACAAGAAACAAGTAAATTTGTACTTTTTAAGTTCTTAAAACTTTTCCTATAATTTTTTTATAGAAATACAAGGAAATTTATATTTTGGGTGTCTTCCTTTTCCTTTCTTTTATACAAATTGCACCAAACATCCCCTTGTGCTAAGTCAGAAAAGAAAAAAATAAAGAAATTTTGCTTGCTCTCGTATCAAGTTAAATGTGCCCGATTTCCAATGCACTAAAACTTCGAAAATTGTTACTGGAACTTAGGACTATAATTTTAAATTCAAAAAATTCGTCAAAGACCCAAAATATGGGACCAACGAGGGAGACAGGTGAGGTGTCCTATTCCTATTGCATAATGAGTTAGCCATCATTAATGATGTCTAGCTCATTATGCAATAGGAAGATGACACTTCACATGTCCCCCCTGTTGGTTTCATATTTTGGGTCCCTGTAGCAAAGCTTTTTAAATTCCAATAGTGTTTAACTTTAAGTACATGTATCCCACAATAATTGAACTATATACATGTACACTCTTAAATGAAGAAAACCAATTTCTCTTCTCATCAAAATAAGCAAGAAATCTAGAAAATTTGGAAAATTTCACTCAACCCTCAATAAATTTGCATGTTTTCAACTTAGCCCCAAAACATTCTGAAACTTTCACTAAACCACCAATAAGTTCGCAAATTTTAAAAAACATCAAAAAATGTTTTGAATTAGTTTTCCTTAAACGCCAATGACTACTTTATGATATTTATGTGGTATCCTTTGTATGGGAACTCAAAACAAAGGATGATGTCGCTATGGGGGTTTAGTGAAAAAACAAAATGTTTTTGAGGCTTTCTAGAATTCCAAAAGTTCTATTGGGAGTTTTAAAATATTTGGGGTTGACTTTCAAATGCCCAATTTTACTGGGGTATTAGTGAAATTTACCAAAGAAATGCCCAACTCATACCCATTAGTACTTTTCCAAATAAAAGAAAAATAAAAAACCATGTAAAGTCGTGAAGAGAAACAAGAGAGGAGGATGCTCACCTCAAGTACATCTCCGATATTGATGACAAAAGAGTTCGGAACAGGCTTAATCCCAATCCATTCACCATTGCTCTTCTGAACTTGTAGCCCCCCAACCTCATCCTGCAGCAAAATTGTGAGAGCATGAGGATCAGTGTGGCTCCCAAGGCCCAGACACCTCTCTGGGAGTGGGCATGGAGGGTATTGATTGACTCTCAGCATTGTGGAGTTTTTCTCATGGAAATTCCTTGTGAAGTAGTCATCTGAAAGTCCCAATCCATGAGCTAGCATCTCAAATATGACCATTCCAAGATTGTCTAATGCTTCCATGTACTTTATTAATGCTTCACTGTGACAAAAAAGGAATAACCGAATATGTAGTCTGAAATCTATGAAGCATCAAGAAATAAGAATAGACTTGTATCTTAGATTGCAAAATTTATACCATACAATTCTCACAACAATTTTTGACTTTGTTAGGAACTTCTTACACGATACTTGCAAACCCGCGATAGTATCGTTGTTTTAAACTTACTATTTTTGTAAATAGACCCGTGAATAATGTAAAACAAGTCGAAAGAATTTCACTCAAGGGTCTATCTGCAAATTAAACTAGAGGGGGTAATAAGTTCAAACCGGAGATGTTACAAGGTGTCTACTCACAATTTCCCAAATATAACCATCAACCTGAACATGTTTTTTTTTTTTTAATTTCAGAAAAACCGCAATATAGTCATTTTCCATTTGCAGGTAACACACCACTCTCCTTGGGGCATTTCTTTTCTCTGGAAGACATTTTAGTTATTTGCCAATTATGTACAGATTATGATCCAATGGGAAAAGTTTGAACTTTAGGAGGCTTTTTCGAGGCACCTCAAATTTCAGGGGGTTCTGTGACATAGAAAATTTAGGCAGTCACCTGCATAAACCCATACAAGAGGTTTTTGTGAAATTGATCGTTACCTGAAAGGCTGATGAAACTCCCCAAAAACCTTCTTCCCAAACTCTACAACCATCTTCGAACACTGAAGCAACTGAAGAATCTCAGCCCACGGCAGATTCCGACTATAATCAGGATTACTAGCCGAATACCCTAAAGGCAACCCCTCTCCTCTCCCTCCTCTAACTTTTCTCTCCATCGGGAGCTCGAAAAGCTCCGTACACTTTCTCTTCATGCCCTCAACGATCCCCTCATCTATTCCATGCTCAACCAACTTGAAGAATCCCCACTCTCTGCTTGCCTCCACCATTTTCTTGCATTCTTCTTCGTACTCCTTCGTGTTCTTCTTGTTTGATAAGCTGACTGTCGGGATGTCTTCGCTTGCGGTAAAATCGTTGTGTTTTATGTTCGGCCACTCGTCTTTGGACCAAACGAAGTCCTTGACCTGTAGAGAGATGGCGGCTGTGGAGAGAGGGAAGGCTTGTTGAGATTCTATCTCAGTAGCTGTCATTGCGGTGGTGAGGCTTGAGGCTTTGGGGCTTGAATTGTAGTTCTATTTATAGAGGGCAGGTGTTAGGGTTGCTCATAATAATGAGTACCTACTAATCTTATCGCAACGGGTATTTTAAACGAGGATTAATTGCACTAATAGTTGTACTAATCTGATGATAAGATATACATCAAGATTTGCAGTGGATTACGTAAATCTTCGTTTCTTATAAAATCTGTAGTCGACAGTATAATATATGCGGTTTAGTTGTTAATTACTACATTGGCGATGATATCTATGAATTGTAGCTAAAGTTTCTCGTAGTAGTTAAATTTCTTGTGATTGTTAATTGAAGAATGCCAAATGGGCCGGAAACAGACCTCCTTAATTTTATTCGAACGAGGACTATCATCAACTATAAGATGATTTTCGAAGACAACCTAGCGTTTGATATGTGACGTAGAAGATTATATTTTATAAAAGACAAGAGTTTGATAAGCTCTAGATTGCATACACTGTACTTTATTTTTCCCATTAGTATATGCATAGATCTCAGAATGTCATGGTCTTTATTGACATACGAATACGAAATTTAATTAGTATGATTATTGATTAAATCATATCATATCATATCATATCATACTCCCTTTAAAAGAGGGAGTTGTGGAAAAACTTTTCAAGGACTATACTACCCTTATTCTTTGTTGATATTACATTCTAATACTAACTAAACTAAATTAATTATCATTGTTAATTAATTACATTATATGTCACTTTAAGTTTGTATAATTTGTTGGAAATGAGTGTAGCCCATACCTGTCCGTGGCGTAACCCTGGCCGACGGCGAGCTCCGGCGACTTCGACGAGTTTCAGGCGAGGCTTTGGTCGAGGCGAGCTCGCGAAGGGCTTCAGGCGAGGTCCAGCGAAGGCGAGATCTGAAGTCGAGAGCAGGCGGACTTGAGCTCGACGCGGGCGTTTGCTACAGGCGGAGTCGGGGCTGTTGGCGAGTTTCGACGCGAGATAATGCGGACGAAATTTGAGAGGAGAGGGCTGTAGGCGACTTTGAGGAAGTCAGACGAGTTTGGAGTTCGCCTTCCCCTCTTCCTTTCGCCTGTGTTATTGGAATACAGCTGGATCCAACTGGCTAGGGTTTTCTTATTTAAACCCACGAGCACGAGAAAGCTGCTGCCCTAAAAATTCCTTTCTTCTTCGCGTTTTTCTTTTGGCGGCGCCATTTATTGAGCTCGAGAATTTCAAAAGAAAATATCATTCAATTCTTGTGAGATTCCTATAGCGATTTATTGAAGAGAGAGAGGAGATTTTATTGTTGTAAAATCCCGCACCTTGTTTGAACAACAGATAGTTTCTGTTGGTTCTTCTCTTGAGAGATCTCAACTTGAGATTTTCTCTTTACAAGCTTTGTAATCTTCTTCAATATAAAGAAAATTATTTGTGTGGCTCCCGAGGACGTAGGCAAATTGTCGAACCTCAGTAAAACTCGGTGTTCTCTGTTCTTGTAATTATTTTTAGATTTGGTGTGATTTCTTTTTTCATTGCTTAACACAAGATCCGGTAGGGCAAATTTCGCAGAATGGGTGTCAGAGCGTATCTGATATTTTTCCCAACAACTAGTATCAGAGCCATTGGTCAGATCTGTGTGTAAGAAATGACAGAAGAAGACAAATCAAAAATTAAGAAGTTCGACGGATCAGACTTCGCCTACTAGAAGTCACAGATGGAGGACTATCTGTACCAGAAGGATCTTTATCGTCCGTTGATGGGTAAAGCAAGAGGAAAGAAGAAAGAAGAATCCGATGAGGACTGGAAAATATTGGATCGAAAAGCCTTGGGGCAGGTCCGATTAGGCCTTGCAAAATCTGTAGCACATAATATATTAAAGGAGAAGACAACGGTTGGGCTTATAGAAGCGCTCGTAATGATGTACGAGTAACCATCAGCTGTAAATAAAGTGCATCTCGTCAAGACGCTATTCAACCTCAAGATGGCAGAAGGATGTTCCTTTACGATGCATCTCAGTGAGTTCAACACGATTATTGATCAACTTATCTCAGTCAACATCAAGTTTGATGACGAAGTGCATGCCTTATTGACACTATCACAGTTGTTGGATAGTTGGGTAGGTTGCGTGACCGTAATTAGCAACTCGGCGGGAAAAGAGAAGTTGAAGCTGAAGGAGGTGGTAGCTATGATTATATCCGAGGAGGTTAGAAGAAAATCGAATAAATCAGAAGGTTCGGGTTCAGCCCTAAGTCTCGAGCAGAGAGGCAGAAGCTATAATAGGGGAAACCAAAACAGGAATCGATCGAAGTCGAAGAAGAAGAGGTCAAACTCGAAGGTGAGACCTATCAAGGGGAAATGTTGGAACTGCGGCCAGGAGGGTCACATGTCTTCTACCTGTAAAGCACCAAAGAAAAATGAGCAGGAGGCTCATATTGTGCAAGATGCGCTGATTCTCGATATGGATAGCGATTCTGATTCATGGGTCATTGATTCGGGAGCCTCTTTCCATGCCACTGCTAATAGAAGGCTATTTCAAAACTATGTAGCAAGGGACTTTGGGAAAGTATACTTGGGGGATAATGAACCTTGTAGTGTAATTAGGAGAGGCGACGTGCAAATACAGTTAAAGGGCTCAAAGTGGTCTCTGAAGAATGTCAGACACGTACCAAAGTTGAAGAGGAATCTTATTTCGGTTGGCCAGCTCGGAGCAGAAGGCTATGTTACAACTTTCACTGGAGATTCAAGGAAAATCTCCAACGATACCATAGTGGTTGCTCAAGGCAACAAGACCGGTACCCTCTACCTAACTTCACACGCGAGTGACACGCTCACGATTGCTGCAGGCAAGGAGAGTGCAGATCTGTAGCACAATAGGTTGGGACACATGAGTGAGAAGGGTATGAAGATTCTACACTCAGAAGGGAAGCTAACCGGCATCGATTCGATGGAAGTTGGTGTTTGCAAAGACTGCATCTTCGGAAAACAGAAGAGAGTTAGTTTTCTGAAGGGTGGAAGACCACCTAAAGCTCACAAGCTAGAGCTTGTTCATACAGACGTATGGGGTCCAGCTAGCATGTCTTCTCTTGGCAGTTCGGCATACTACGTCACCTTTATCGACGATCACTCGAGGAAGGTGTGGGTATACTTCATGAAGCACAAGTCGGAGGTATTCAGCATCTTCAAGAAGTAGAAAGCCATGGTGGAGAATGAGACAAATCTGAAAGTGAAGTGTCTGAGATCAGACAATGATGGAGAATATGAATTAGAAGAGTTCAAGAAGTTCTGTGCTCTGAACGGGATTTGTTTGGAGAGGACTACTCCAGGGACACCGCAACAGAACGACGTAGCAGAAAGAATGAACAGAACGGTGACAGAGCGTGCAAGAAGTATGCGTCTACATGCAGGTCTACCTAAAACCTTTTGGGCGGACGCGGTGCATACAGCAGCGTACCTGATAAATCACGGGCCATCAGTTCCATTGAACTTCAGGATTCCGAAAGAGGTTTGGAGTGGTAAGAAAGTTAATCTCTCACACTTAAGAGTCTTTGGGTGCATGGCATATGTCCACATCAGTGACCATGTCAGGGACAAGCTAGAAGCTAAGTTATTAAAGTGTACAGTCATTGGGTACGACATTGATGAGTTCGGGTATCGTCTGTGGGATGAGAAGAACAGTAAATCATCAGAAGCCGAGACGACATATTCAATGAGGAAGTGATGTACAAGGACAGAGAAAATGCCAAGACGGGCCAAAACAGTGGGAACAGCACTACGGATGCGGACGCATCCGAGTACATGGATTTGG
The DNA here is from genome assembly GCA_022839385.1 of Asparagus kiusianus. Classification (NCBI taxonomy): domain Eukaryota; kingdom Viridiplantae; phylum Streptophyta; class Magnoliopsida; order Asparagales; family Asparagaceae; genus Asparagus; species Asparagus kiusianus. The sequence continues at coordinate 96,454 of BQKN01065317.1, forward strand.
AAGAACTTCTAGATGAGGAAGACAACGTTAATTCTGACCAAAGAACGGAGGAGACTCCATGTGCAGAATCGGCTACCCAGGACGAGGAGCTTAGGAGGTCATCCAGGGTACCCAAACCGAATCCCAGGTATCTCTCGTCACTAGACTACCTACTTTTGACAGAAAGCGGAGAACCAGAATGCTATGAGGAGGCTATACAAGTGAGTGAATCTCAGCAGTGGGAGCATATAATGCAAGAAGAGATGGATTCTCTCCACTCGAACGAGACATAGGAGTTAGCCCAACTACCTGCACAGAAGAAGGCCTTACATAACAAGTGGGTTTACCGAGTCAAGCAGGAGAGTGATGGAAAGAAAAGATACAATGCCAGATTAGTCGTGAAGGGGTTCCAACAGCGAGAAGGAGTGGATTATACGGAGATATTTTTCCCGTTGTGAAGCTCACAACCATCAGGGTGGTGTTGAGCTTGGTATCTGCTGAAAATCTCTATCTTGAGCAGTTAGATATGAAGACTGCCTTTTTTCATGGCGACTTGGATGAAGAAATCTACATGAAGCAACCTGTTGGCTTTATTGAGGAAGGAAAGGAAGAGATGGTGTGTAGGCTCAAGAAGAGCTTATACGGATTGAAACAGGCTCCACGGCAGTGGTATAAGAAGTTCGATAACTTCATGCAGAGCAATGGCTATGGTAGATGCAATTCAGATCATTGCTGTTACTTCAAAAGGTTCGGGACCAGCTATATCGTGTTATTATTGTATGTTGATGACATGTTAGTTGCAGGACTGTGTTTACAGGAGATAAACAAGCTGAAGAAGCAGTTAGCAAAGGAGTTTACCATGAAGGATCTGGGTGCAACGAAGCAGATTCTTGGGATACGGATCAGCCGGGATGCGGCTGAGGGGATGTTGAAGTTGAGTCAGTCTGAATACATTAAGAAAGTACTTCAGAGATTCAACATGAAGAATGCTAAGGTCGTTAGCAAGCCCCTTGGAAACTAGTTCAAGTTGTCTGGTGAACAATCACCGAAGACTGATGCAGAGAAGGAGCAAATGAGGAAGGTGTCGTATTCATCAGCCATTGGTAGTCTGATGTATGCAATAGTTTGCACGAGGCCGGATATTACCCATGCAATGGGAGTTGTGAGCAGGTTTGCAAGTAACCCAGGGAAGCAACATTGGGAGGCCGTGAAGTGGATATTATGATATCTGAGAGGGACTACAAATATGCCATTGTGTTTCGGGAGAAAGGAGTTGGTACTGCAGGGATACGTGGATGCAGATTTTGCCGATGATCATGATACGAGGTAAAGCACCACGGGGTATGTTTATACCTTAGGGTCGATAGCAGTGAGTTGGGTCTCACGTTTGCAAAAGATTGTGACGTTGTCCACAACTGAGGCAGAGTATGTCGCAGTGACTGAGGTGAGTAAGGAGATGATTTGATTAACTGGGTGCCTAGAAGAGTTGGGTCTGAAGCGGGGGAATAAAGTTCTTTATTGTGATAGCCAGAGTGCTATACTCCTTGCCAAGAACCCATTGTTTCATGCCAGAACGAAACACATCGAGTTACGCTACCACTTCATACGCTCGATGATTGAGGACGGGAAGTTACATTTAGAGAAGATTTTGGGGAGCCAAAATCCTGTAGATATGTTGACTAAGGCAGTCACCATTCAGAAACTAGAGTTGTGCGCAACTTCAGTTAGCCTTCATATGTAAGAGATGAGGGCGGAGCCACACAGGAGAAGATGCTTGTTAAGAGAGAGCTTGCTGATAGCGGTATGGTCTCCAAGTGGGAGATTGTTGGAAATGGGTGTTCGCGGGAAAATTCGTTGCTTTCTTCATTGATATCATTGCCATCTCAATAACTGTTTATCGGTTACAAAGATCCGGTCTTTTTATAAGATCCGGTTACAATGAAAATCAAAATCAATGAAAAGAAAGATTACAACTTTGTTTCCTTGTTTGTCGAACAAATCGCGAGCTCCTGTTTTGCGGTCACTCGCTTGCGTGGGTTGTTTGCCTGCGCCGGGGTTGTTTGCCGTGGACCACCGTGAGATCTAGATCCAGTCGGATCTACGCAGTATTACGGGTATTATCCCACCAAGGAGATAATAGCCGGGAGGGATTGTTTCACCAAGGAAACAACCGCTCGAACCTCGGGATCAAAGAACCAAGCTTTGATCCGGAGTTTAACCGCGTAGATCTGGGATCCGGTCCTCTCGAACTCCTGCCTTATTTGGCGTTGATGATCGCCGAGCACCAGATCCGGATGAGCAAGTCTTCGAAGTCTTAAAGTTTGAATCTTGTTTAGATCTGAGATTTTAATCCTGCAGGGCTTCGCCTCCTCCAAAATCCAACCTTTGAACCAAATGAGCACAAGGCCTATTTATAGGCACTCAGAACTGTGCATTTGCACAGTTCTGTGCCTAGCCACCCTGGGGTGGCTCGGCCACCGAGCCACCTCAGGGTGGCTCGGCTTGGGCCGAGCCACCTTGGGGTGGCTCGGTTTCGGCCGAGTTCCCCGGGTGTTGTCTGTTTCGTCCGTCGTTCGGGTTCCGTCGTTCGTGTTCCGATTCGTTGTTGATTTGGACTTTGATTCGGTTGTGTGGTTGACTTGTTCGGATTTGATTTGTTGATCCGATTCCTGATTAGGCAGTAAACCCACTTTTGAGTTCGAATCCGAAGCTTGATTTCGATTCGATCACGATTCGTCCGAGTCCATTCTTAGTTGGACGACTCGTTGACTCCCCGAACCGTTGGATTGATTCCGCACGCGATTGACATTGTTTGCGTGCAATTTGTTGACCTCGTCGCTTCGTCACTCGATGGTTCGTTGATTTGTCGAATCACCGTGTCGAGCTGTGTTGTGGGACCTATAGGCAATTTTATACGCCTACAGATACCCCCTCCAAAGTATTTCAACCTCGTTCTTTTATAGAAGAGTCTGGAATACTTTGGATGTGATTGTCCCAACCTTCAGTCGGTGTAGCGGGACTTTGGAACGGCTTCTGTTCTGGATTCCTTCAATTCCTTCAGGCTATTCGGTGCTTTGTCGAACGTCTGTAAGGATTCCGGTGCTGCATTTATTGTCTGACCGTTGTTGGAATTTGAACTTGAAGTCGATTCTTGATTTCTTGATTTTTTAGCTCGAGTTGGTTGCTTCAACATAAAACTGATCATCAATTGACGGCATCGTCCGGCGTTTGAGCTTCATTGCGACGCGTTGTCCGGCGTCCAGGCTTCATTGCGACGTATTGTTCGACGTCTGACACAGTTTATACTCGTACGTCTGCTAGAGTATACACAGTTTAAGCTCTTAAGGTATTGGAGCGTGGCGGATACTCGAGTCACGAGACCAATTTGTAAAATTGGTGCGTCAATGACTCGTACTTATAGAATTTTTGGCAAATTCTCAGTCATCAACGGGTTTGATTAGCCTTTACCAACTACCATTTGAGTCGGGCTAGCATGCGGATTGTTTAAATCCGTTCGCATGTAACGTTGCGCTAAAGGAATGAACTCCCTTAGACTTTGTGCTACGACTTCGAATACGTAGACTTCGCCATTTGTTATGGGAATAGGCTACCCAGCAACGTGTATTAGACGTTGACTTATCCCTACTTAGGCTTTGGGATAAAATTCCCCAGGTTTAGACCCTGGTGTCTTTTTCAATCGGCGAAAGACTAAACCGGCGACGCGTGTTAGGCGTCGACTTATCCTTTCTTAGGATTCAGGATAAAATTCCCCATGCGTGTGAGACATAGATTTTGGTGTTATTAATAACAACCTGCCACAATGTTGAATATGTGGATGAGTGTTCTTTTTAACGGTTAAGAACTAACCGGCCGCGCGTGTTAGGCGCAGACTTATCCTTACTTAGGTTTCAGGATAAAATACCCCAGAATCAAACTCTGGTGTCTTTTTCTGCGGAAAAAGACTAAACCGGCAGCGCGTGTTAGGCGCAGACTTATCCCTGCTTAGGATTCGGGATAAACTTCCAAGGATGAATCCAAGATTGATAAACTCTTAGAAAAGGTTGGTGTGGGGAAGGAAGAATTTTATATTCTATTCCCAATTTGAAAAGGAGACTCGAGGTGGTATCTCCACCCCCAGAATCCGGAAAGGTAAAACTAAGAGTGGGATCTCCACTCCGAGAATCGAAAAGATTCGGAAAACCCTAACTGTCAGAAGGTTTGATTACCGAACTAAAGATGAGTTCCTCGTTTATCGAGAGTGAATTGTGGTTTTGGTCCTGACTGTAGGAAGGTTTGACCAAGCGGGAATTTGAGGTGATCCTAACTGTAGGAAGGTTTGATCGCTCGATTTGTGGGCCTCTCGTTCATTGAAGGAATCGAGAGGGGATTTTGGTTTGGGCCCTAACTGTAGGAAGGTTTGACCAAGCGGGAGGTTTGAGACGATACTAACTGTAGGAAGGTTTGATCGTTCGATTTGTGGGCCTCTCGTTCATTGAAGGAATCGAGAGGGGAATTTGGTTTTGGTCCTAACTGTAGGAAGGTTTGACCAAGCGAAAAAGAAGAGTAAGAGTACAAATTACTGTAAGATGTTGGTTCGTACAAATTACTCAAAGGGGGTTTCTGATGTTAAGTGATAAAGACTTAACAAAAACGGGGTTCTGACAATTCGTCAGTGATTTCAAGAGTGTTTAGTGTTTATCACTTTATTCATAATGATCGGGTTATCCCTAAGAATATTATATTTAACATTCTTCCGGGAACTTCCCGTTACATGAATTATCGACCCCCAGCTTTCTTTACAAAACTGGGTGCACGATCGGGTTATCCTCAAGAGTACCACGCACGGCACTCTCCAGGAACTTTCCGTGGAAGAAAGGAAATAGTTTAGACTCATATACCTATTGGAGTATTAAGAAGCAGTTTATACTCGTATACTTTTTGGAGTGTCAGGAAGCAGTTTATACTCATATACCGGTCGGAGTTAGGGGATACAGTTTATACTCGTGCACCCACTGGAGTCTCGCCGTTCTTGACTGGCTTACTCTAGCGTTATGACGCCGGCTTCAACCAAAGTCTGGATACTATTAGAGTAAAGCAGGCCTTGGTAGGATGAAGGATCCTCCTGTGGTATGCGCAGTACTTCGGATCCACAATGTCGTCAGCTTCCTCCTGATTCGTGATCGGTGGGAGTTTGATCTTGTTATTGTCAAGGAGAGATTTGAAGATGGCTGGAACATCTTCGTCCTTGAAGGAATACTCTTTTTGAGGCCTCTGATCCGAAGTCTTTTGCTGCCTCCGGGACTGCTGTTGCGATGTTTGATTAGCATCGATAGTCGTTGCGGGTGTCTTTCCTTTACCACGGGAGGCGAAGTTCGAGTTCGGAGGATTTGTCATCGATTGACTCCTCTCGGCTCTCTTCCTTCAGAGGAAGCGTTCGGCTTGTTCACCGCGCACCTTCAAGTCTTTCCAAGTATTGGACGGTGCTGTCCCTATTGCTTCCAACACGTCCAATGCGAGGTTGTTGTGGCAAGTTTGAAGGATGAACTCTTCAGTGATTGGATCCCGGCAATTTATTGCTTTGTTCCGGAACCTCTTGACGAAGGTGTCCACTAATTCCCCGTCTTTCTGTTTCTTGTCGAGCAATGACCCGATGGATATCTCGGTGTCGTCGTCGAAGAAATTGGTGAGGAACATGGTCTCTATATCGTCCCAGCTGCTCACGCTACCTGGCTTGAGGTGGCGGTACCAATCGAAGGCGGCTCCGCGAAGGGTGCCAACGAATGACCGCACCATCAGAGGCTCATTGCCGGAGATAACACCCAGGTGCGATTTGAAATAAATCAAATGCTGAGTGGGGGAACCTTTCCCATCGAACGGCGTGAAGTTGATTAGACTAAACTTCGCCGGATAGGGGATTGACTCCCACTCCCTTGGGTATGGACAAGGAATGCCCGTTTTCTTCACTTCTTGAGCGGACATCAAGGTATTGATTTTGCTCTCGAGGCTTTTGATCTTCAGGTTTTCACCTGTATCTTCGTTGGCTTCCTCATTACCACCCCCTGCGTTAATGGGAGGGTCATTGGCATTATGAGTTTCATTTGCACCTGTGTCCTCATCGTCCAGATGGTTCTGGTTACGACGACTTGATTCACCTTGTTGGTTCCTCAGTGCCTGGAGTTGTTGGTCATGCATCTCTTTCATAGTCTGCATGGCCATCTGCATCTCGAGCCTGAAGCTCTCCTGTTGTTTGGCCATAGCTTCTTCAAGCATCTTGGCCACTTGTTCCGCGCTTATCATGAATGACTCGCGGGGTTCTCCTTCGCTGGATACAGTGGTGTCAGATGCAACCGCAGAGCAAGCATCAGATTCCTCATCTTCTGAAGGTGGTCTTATCCGAACCCTCCCATACGTCCTTCGTGAGATGGCTCCGGACTGCAAACGGGTTAGACGCCGGGATGCTCTCAGAATCGACTCGAGATCATCCCGTGCCAATGTCCCCTTGTTGGTCATGTTAGCGGTGACGCTTAGAAATTATCCATCTTCAACCACCGCTCTCCTTCATCGGAAACGCCTAGGCCTTGGCTTTGGCGTCTCAGTGCTGAGCCTTTCGAACACCGAAACCCTTTCGGGGACCGTCTTAGTGCAATTACACTGAGACAATACCGCCCGAATGAGTTTGGAACAGGGGCATTGAGTTTCGAGCTTATGAGGACTTCTCTTTCTAGCTCTGTTCGTACCCCCAGCACGATAGTACAGCTCGTCCGTATGAAAGTCGGAGCAACCTATCGCGTGTTGGCACGATTTCCCAGGTATAACGTTATCGTCATCGGACGACAATGTTTCCTTCTGGGGGCGAATTGCCTTCTTTGGGCTTTCAAGAGTCACACGCCTCGAAACATGCCTTCGTGGGCGTGAGTTCTCAGCGGGTTCCTGGACTTCAATGCGCAAATTGGCACGTGCAGTAGCCTTGAACTCCTTGTCATGCTGAGAGTGATAGCGACCCCCAGCATGTTGAGTCGTTCGGGGCTCTCTCATCGGGCCCAAATGATCTTGAATTGGAGCTTTGCCTCTTTCATCGGGGGTTGGACCGAGGCGTTCCAAAATTGACCTCCTTCTTCGGGATGGTTCCGCAGGATCTCCCGGAGCAATTGTAGGGATCATCAGCGATTTGAGTTGGCTCGCCGGAGATTGAACCTGCTTCGAAGGCTGTAACGATTGTGCCTTAACCTGAATCGCCGTTTCAGATTTCGGCCTCCATACTTGGCGGGTTGGGGGCGGTTTCTTTGCCACCTCCTTCTGCAACCTTCTACGGGCTTCTTCAGCTTGAGCCCGTGCCTGCGCTGATAGTGCGTGACGCTTACGAATGCGCTCCTCCAGCGTTGATTGGTTCTGTTTGACGCGGATCCATTCGTCCGTCGGCGGCTTGGAGGAGTTGCCATTCATCGGTTGTTGAGGCCGTTTACCTCTTCTGTTCTTCAGATCCGCCTTGTAGCGAACTCCGTCAACAGATTCTATGGCCTTTGCGAATTGTTTCGCAAGGCGTTGCCGTTGCCTTTGGCGGGCTCTCTTCGAGAGAGTCGCTACGCCCCCTGCGGCAGAAGGGTTGGCCAGAGTAGATCCGACCTGGTTGGAAATTGGAGGGATCTCACCCAATGCGACTTCGGCATTCAGCGGGGCGAGATCTTCGTTGGTGTCTTCAACATCTTCGTACCAACGAATTTTTCTCCTGGGGGAGAACTTCTTGGACTTGCGGGGGGAGGTAGATCTGGACGAGGATGACAGATACTCCTCGAACTTTTGTTGGTCGAATTCGTACTCGACCTCCTCCTCGACCGGGATCAGGATCCGCGGCTGCGACGCAACGATCTCGTCGGCGAGATCGGTGGCTCCCACTGTGGTCGCCAGATTGTTCGTGGGAAAATTCGTTGCTTTCTTCATTGATATCATTGCCATCTCAATAACTGTTTATCGGTTACAAAGATCCGGTCTTTTTATAAGATCCGGTTACAATGAAAATCAAAATCAATGAAAAGAAAGATTACAACTTTGTTTCCTTGTTTGTCGAACAAATCGCGAGCTCCTGTTTTGCGGTCACTCGCTTGCGTGGGTTGTTTGCCTGCGCCGGGGTTGTTTGCCGTGGACCACCGCGAGATCTAGATCCGGTCGGATCTACGCAGTATTATGGGTATTATCCCACCAAGGAGATAATAGCCGGGAGGGATTGTTTCACCAAGGAAACAACCGCTCGAACCTCAGGATCAAAGAACCAAGCTTTGATCCGGAGTTTAACCGCGTAGATCTGGGATCCGGTCCTCTCGAACTCCTGCCTTATTTGGCGTTGATGATCGCCGAGCACCAGATCCGGATGAGCAAGTCTTCGAAGTCTTAAAGTTTGAATCTTGTTTAGATCTGAGATTTCAATCCTGCAGGGCTTCGCCTCCTCCAAAATCCAACATTTGAACCAAATGAGCACAAGGCCTATTTATAGGCACTCAGAACTGTGCATTTGCACAGTTCTGTGCCTAGCCACCCTGGGGTGGCTCGGCTTTGGCCGAGCCACCCTAGGGTGGTTCGGCCTTGGCCGAGCCACCCTGGGGTGGCTCGGTTTCGGTCGAGTTCCCCGGGTGTTGTCCGTTTCGTCCGTCGTTCGGGTTCCGATTCGTTGTTGATTTGGACTTTGATTCGGTTGTGTGGTTGACTTGTTCGGATTTGATTTGTTGATCCGATTCCTGATTAGGCAGTAAACCCACTTTTGAGTTCGAATCCGAAGCTTGATTTCGATTCGATCACGATTCGTCCGAGTCCATTCTTAGTTGGACGACTCGTTGACTCCCCGAACCGTTGGATTGATTCCGCACGCGATTGACATTGTTTGCGTGCAATTTGTTGACCTCGTCGCTTCGTCACTCGATGGTTCGTTGATTTGTCGAATCACCGTGTTGAGCTGTGTTGTGGGACCTATAGGCAATTTTATACGCCTACAATGGGTATAGCCCATACCTGTCAGCGGTGTAACCCTAGCCGACGACGAGCTCCGGCGACTTCGACGAGTTTCAGGCGAGGCTTTGGTTGAGGCGAGCTCGCGAAGGGCTTCAGGTGAGGTCTAGCGAAGGCGAGATTTGAATTCGAGCACAGGCGGACTTGAGCTCGACACGGGCGTTTGCTACAGGCGGAGTCGGGGCTGTTGGCGAGTTTTGACGCGAGATCATGCGGGCGAAATTTGAGAGGAGAGGGTTGTAGGCGACTTAGAGGAAGTCAGGCGAGTTTGAAGTTCGCCTTCCGCCTTCCCCTCTTCCTTTCGCCTGTGTTATTGGAATACAGCTGGATCCAACTGGCTAGGGTTTTCTTATTTAAACCCACGAGCACGAGAAAGCTGCTGCCCCAAAAATTCCTTTCTTCTTCGCGTTTTTCTTCTGGCGACGCCATTTATTGAGCTCGAGAATTTCAGAAGAAAATATCGTTCAATTCTTGTGAGATTCTTGTAGCGATTTATTGAAGAGAGAGTGAGAGAGAGAGAGAGAGAGAGAGAGAGAGAGAGAGAGAGAGAGAGAG